>JAUCRC010000008.1:13035000-13635000 GCA_032399595.1 Tetragonula carbonaria
AATTTATTATTGGTTGATTCGTTGTAATAAATTTATTGATGATTGATTACCATTAGTTTATTGATTGGTTGCAAAAAATTTGTTGCTGGTCATTGATTGTTATTTTCTTATTTATTATGATTTGTACTTCAATAATTTGTTATTGGTTGTTTCGTTGTAATAAATTTATTGATGATTGATTATCATTCGTTTATTGATTGGTTGCTGGTCATTGATTGTTATTTTCTTTTTATTATGATTTGCACTTCAATAATTTATTATTGGTTGATTCGTTGTAATAAATTTATTGATGATTGATTACCATTAGTTTATTGATTGGTTGCAAAAAATTTGTTGCTGGTCATTGATTGTTATTTTCTTATTTATTATGATTTGTACTTCAATAATTTGTTATTGGTTGTTTCGTTGTAATAAATTTATTGATGATTGGTTATCATTAGCTTATTGGTTGTAAAAAATTTGTTGCTATTGATTACGATTATTTTTTTTTTATTACTATTGGTTGTTTTGTCATAATAGATTTATTGATGATTATCATCAGCTTATTATCACAGTTTGTTTTTTTATAATTAATTAATTCGATCGTTTCGAATTTTCCTCGCCGAGTGGTTTCCTCTGTGCATTGCTCTTTCACGCGCAATGCAGCGGGAACTCGTACCGGTTGAGGCGTGGTTGAAAAGTCGTGGCGCAGGATCATATATATCGGCTTCACGTTGCGTTGTAGTTATGCCTGTACCACGCCTTGTAAGTTCTGTAAAAACTTCAAGACGTCTAGACGTGTGGGCTGGCGCAGGGATAATCTCAACAGCTCACGGCGAAGTTGTTTCGCGTTACCGAAGCTATGCACCTTTTTACGCTAAAAAGCTAATATTGGCTTCGATATAGATGTATAGATATTTTGTTGCATGGTACTACACATATCTCACTAGAGATCAACTCTCGCCAATTGTAGACGTCGGAATTGCAGTTGTTAGATAGCGATAATTATTGAACAAGTCGCTCGAACGAGTCCACAAAGTAATTAAATGTGTAATTCGTGAATTTCGCTGTTTATCAGTTGAAAAACGTTGGCTCGTGCCGATAGAAGACATAATTTCACGTTGATTACGTCACTGATATTGATATCCCGACCTTTGCCACGGCGAGGACATAATTACAAACATTCACGTACACAGAGAAGCGCTCTCGCGCGTGAGTTAAAAATTCTAAAAACAAACTCGGTTATAAATATGAAATGTTGCATGTTTGTATACATACACGTAAATAAATGTGTATATACTCATATACGAAAAACATTTCCCTATCGTATCTTATTACTCTCGTGTCGTATTTATCTGTAACACAAATAATGTTACGAGCGTCGTCGAAATCAACAAATTTTTATCAAATTTTTCGAGAGAGATAGAGAGAGAGAGAGAGAGAGAAAAACGTAATTCGGAAAGGCTAAAATAACAATCATCGTCAAGTGTGTCCGTAGGTCTACCGTGGCGGTGACCTTCACACCACACGGCTTGTTGAACAATCCATTACAAAGACAACAGCCATTACACACAGTTCTTGTTTCTTCTCTCGTTTCAGATTGCAACGTGTGCTGCTGGACAGAAGCCCCAATACACGGAAAACACAGTGTGCGGAACAACCGTGCGAGAGAGACAACAACGCGCAGGCCAAGGGTTTCCTGTCAAACTTCTGTATTCGAAGATCATAGATCAGAGATGAGATTGAGACGTGTTCATTCCAATGCTTTCCGAGGAGGCTCTTCTCTACGCCAGTTCTCTTCTTTACCGATGAGATCGTCAATGCGTCTTCTTCTCTCAATCGTCGTCTTCCTTCTCCTCTTCTTCCTCTATCCTGGAACTTGGCTGGAACATCAGCCGAGGACAGTCCGTCAAGATAAGTTTCCATTTTTTTTTTTTTTTTTTTTTCGAGAATTGACCAAATCTCGCTGGTCTCGTCCGTTCCTCCTCTTACTCTCTTAACACAGCTGTCTTCCCTCTTCGCGTCATTTTTTCTTAATTTTCTTCTCTATCTTCTCTCTCTTTCTGTACGATCCTCTGTTCTTTTTTTTTTTTTTTTTTTTTTCTTGTCGAACTGATTCTATTTTAGCGGGGGGTTTTTTTTCCCCTTTTTCTTAGTTAAGTTTAATTTTTTTTTTCTTTTTTTTTTCCTTTTAATAAGTAACGCCGACGAATATGTCACAGTGTAACCGTGAAAGAAAGATCAAGCTCGATTTGTTGCGCGTTCGTTCAGCGGCTTTCAAATGGAATGCGCGCCATCTTGAACGAGATCGGAGAACAGCTAGCTTCCTTGTACGTATGATACTGGTTTTCGCGAAACTTCTGCTTTGCGATTACGCTGCGTGAAAGTTTCGACACGTTTGTTCGAATCGTGAACTCAGCTCAAGATGGAAAGTCCAACCACAATAGCAACATCCGCGAGCTGTAACTGTAAAGTTTGGTCTACTTTATAGATCGTTGTCGTAGATCGTGCATGCGATTAAAAGAATGTAATTACTCGAGAAAGAGAAAGGAAGATCGGTTACTTGTTTTCCGTTTTCGAGGAAGGAATGATGTCTTTTTATTTTCTGAATTCTCTGCGACCGGTGCTAATCACTGTTTCTCTTTATCTCTATTTTCTCTTTTCTTTTTTTTTTTTTTTTGTTTCTTTTTTTTCATTGAAACGATCCATGATAATAACTGTACAAAGAGGCCAATGTTACGCAATCTTCGTTCGTATTATAATCCTGTATTGGTTGTTATCGTTCGATACATTGGTATCAGTTACCACGCCTATAGAATACTCTCGTAACATGTCACGCGACAAATTACTCAACGATTAGTACGTCGATATATATACTCGTATAGAATACTTTCCTTGTAAACTATCTTTAATTCTATATTGTACGTTTTCGTGTAACTGTGTATATATATATATATATTTTTATTTTTATGCACACTTACGGAGACGTTGTTGACACTTGCAGTTGCATGTTTTTCTTTTTCTTTTTTCACGAACAGTTTGATGATCGCAGAAGTCAATTTCAAGACAGAAAGAAAGTAGATTTAAAATTCTCTGTTGTGAACGACACTTGTATATTTGCCTGCTGCTATATGCACAAATGCAAAAGCACGAATCCTGAAGTCAGATGACAGTTGCACATACTATACATGAAGTACAACAGAGAATAGAAACAGAGCAAAGAATTCGTTTCTTTTTTTTTTTTTTCTAACCTCTTGCGTTGGTAACTAAGTTCGCGGACCATAACGAGTGACCAAACCGTGCACAAATAATTCGTCGCTTTCTTTTTGAACTACCGTCGGTACGGTATCACTGGATAGAAATTATTACGAAGAAGTAATAAATTTATCATATGTGTTGTCTAGATCATATTTAAATATACTTAAAACCGAGGAAATATTGCAATTTTGGGACAAAAAAGTTCTCGAGCGTGCGTGGCACGTCATTCCAGCGCAAGAGGTTAAGCAACGTACGACTGTATAAAATATATTATCCCACTCGTGTGTGTGCCTGGAGAGAAATATACAAAATTGTTCGAAGAGTGAAATCGGTTGGTGTTCCTTCGTTCGACTCTCGGAAACGAATTCTTTTCGCGTCCTTACGCTCGCGATCAGCTATGAATTTCGATTCTATATCTCTTTTCGCTTTCTTCTCTACTATTTTTCACGAAATACAAATCAACGAGCTATACTATTATATTATCATCATCATCACTACTACTACTATAAAAATATCGTCATTACGATCGCATAACAACGAATATATATATATGTACATGCACTACGTACGACCGTCTCTAATTTTTAGCGATCTTTTTAACTTTCATGCCCAAATGCAACAATCCAGAGAGAGAGAGACAAATATTCAGGGAACGAGATTTTCTTTGCAGGGGACGTCGCGTGGCACGACGACACACAGTTGCATCTCTAGTTCCTGTAAAAGAAACGGACTGGAGCGGGATTGAAGGAGGACTGCGATCGTGAAATTGCAAGGAGCGAGAGAGAGAGCGTCGAATTTGTAGAACACACGGCTTGTAATTAGAGATCCTTCCACTGACAGACTGGTGGCGACTATCGACGTTAAAGCACTCTTCTTTACCTACACCTCGGCTTGCACGCGATGGCGTTATCTTTCGCTCGCCTTTTTTGTTTTCTTTTTCAATGGCTATCGAGATCAACTTTCTCCTTCCGCAGATTCATCGTTCTTATCGCCTGGTGGTGAAATGCAACGAGGTTTCGACGTTTTTTTATTAGACGTAACTCAGATCCGATTTTCAACAATGATCACTGACTACTTTGTTTCGAACACATGTTTTCCCATTTTCTTTGCTGTACTTTCACTTTCATAACGTCGTTGTAACGTAACGTCATTATGTTTTGTCGTCTGATGTACGTGTCTGGAGTCGTGTGACTCTTCGAGATTCCTGTCGTTTGCCATTGCAATTCAGCTGTGTCCTCGTCAGATTTTTCCGATGTACATGCATCTTTTGTACTTGTCAATTCTTCCTAGAGTTTCGAATCTTTGTTAAATCTTTTTCACAAATGGGATTACGACTATTCTTGAAGAGTCGACGACTCTGTCGTAAACTTTTCTTCTTTTTCTTCTAATAATAACTGATAGAACACTTGCATTAGAGAGACAGTTGATAGTCTGTAGGAGGACAACCGGAGACAATGACTTTCGATCTTCCATGTTTATAATGTAGAAAAGAAACCTGAGGGATAAAAATGTGTCGTTATTGTAAAAGTGTATGTTGGCAAATCTACTTGTGCCCAGACTGTTCATTGACAAAATGATTCCATTTTGTACTTAACTGTCTTCTTTGATATGTTTCTTTCTTCTTCTTCTTTTAATTCTCTGTAAACAGAGATCTTCGACAAATCAACTGTCAACAAATAGAAAAGACAAGAACATCAGTTTTCGTAATTTTGTAATAAGAAACATCTCTTCACAGTTCTTGACAGTTTGTATCTTATACACGTATAAACGAGAATTCGTCTGTTTTGTTCATTCATTGATCTATAATTATTCATTAATTTTGTTGAATTTCAGTTATGCAAAGGGAAAACTATAGCATATATCAATCTATATACTTGTACGTATAATATTATTGTTTCTCATTATGTGTGACGCCCTCTATCAATGTGATTTATCGCCTCAATAATTAGTCCCCCCTCTCCTAACTTTCTTCTTCGTATTATATATTCTCGCACTTGATTCATTCCAGATACTAAATAAAAATTCAGTCACGGAAGAATATTTCGAACGACTATAACATAGGAGAATCGAAGAAGGCGAAGTTTTTTTTCACACAGATATACACATATATATATATACGCAAATACAGATATACACATGCATATAAATAATTAGATGTTAAGTTTTATGCAGATTATATTAAATGGGATTAAACTATAGCAGACTATATATCGCCAATACACTCTCTTCACAAAGTGCAATTAGAGTTTCTCGCGTTTTCTGTATATATATTTATTGAACGATCGCCATACATGTGCCACGCATGTGTACATAAATAGCAACGTAGAGATAAAGCACTGCAAGTTCGATGAACCCCGGGGGTAATGCATTGTATTTAATTCACGTTTTGTCCGGCAGAGTTCGGAAGAGCATGGGGATGTGTCTGTTGCGTTGGAACCAGTTTTGTTCAGACGGATGTTTCTTCGTATTCCCGTGAAAATTTGTTACTTCGTTATCACACGGTGGGTATTCGAACAGTGCGAGGTAGCATGAAACTCGATTATCTTTTCCCTTGATGAAACTCTTTCGATACAAACGGATTCTGTTTCAGCGTTTTCTCTGCCTGTTCGAGTGCCTCTGTGAAATAATTGAAGAAGAAGCAAAATGTGTCGCTCGATCACGCAAATGAGCTTTTATTACTGTATATGTTTCCAAGCGTAGTAAAAACTTAATATTGCGTAGAGAAAACTCTGTTTTGACACTTTGATTGGTGGAAACGTGTATGCATGAAGCAAAGGTTGTTTTTTTTTTAGCGAGAATAGATTATAGTGTGACTTAGTTCACGTCGAGTTATCCCGAACACGGTTATCCGGTTTGCTGAACTGTTGTTTGTACGTAGAATTGTCTGTTATGTATACATATATGTACATCGTGAGGGAAATGATTAAGGTACGCATGCATGTGAAATGTAATAATACACACGCTGTTTTATATATATATATATATATACATACATATAGAAAAAAGAAAAATGTACAATTTCCTCTTGAGAGCCGTAAGACTGATAACTTAACGCGAGCACGTAGAAGGCTTGTATTGTATCGTACACAGATTTGAGCTTCGATGAAACTTACCTTGAAGACATGCGGCGTGCAAGCATATGCATATATTTGTCTCGTTCGTTTCCTACCGGGGGGGAAAACGAGTTAAACTGATTGAAGAAGAAGGTACATTCGTCGAAACTCTTCTCTCTGTCGTGGTAGGTTTTTAGCGTTGAGTTCGTCGATGAAAGTTGCTTTAGGCTTTGCAAGATCGTGTAACCTTATCCTTCTGCATAGGAAATTTTCTGTAGAAAATGTAGCGTATCGTTTTATATATATATATATTATATTTATATATATATATATATGATCATATATATATATATATGATCATTCTCAAACGATACGTCGCATTATACTTTTGTTCCTTTTTCGTTTAAGTAGGATATTACCTCTATTCTTTTATTCTTATTTAATTTTGTTGATTTTAACATTCGCAAGTGGAGATTAAACTCTTATCGCATATTATTATCTCTATGATCGTCGATTATTGATCAGCGTTTTTATAACAACGACTATAGATTGAATCTTTCATTGTGTATAGCCTAAGATGCTTTTCTGTATATGTAATGTTATCAGGTACTGAGTTGTAAATATGTTAAATATATATATCTATACATATATACATACACGTTTAAGAAATAAAATGATAATTTTCATAGTCGCTGCGTGACCATGGAATTTATTGTCTTTACTTGTGTATATGTTCATTTGAAAGAGAAATGTAATTAATGGAAGGTACTATGTACAAGTTAAGTAAATAGGCTTCAGAAATTGATTTTTCATCCTCACTCGTATTGGATTGAAATACAACGTGAAATTTATTACTGGCTCTTTCTTAAACCTGATTTCTACGAGCGTAAATGTAAATTTTCATTCAAACAGATTGTAAAATGTAAATTTTGCAAACGTAAATTACCGCAAGTCGTTTCAATTGATTATTGCGAATTCACTTATTATTCTATTATATAATCAAAAATTAACAATCAAAATTCTTGTTTGAATTAAATTTCTTATTACGAGTGTACAATTTCAAGTATAATTTCTGGCAAAATTGTCAGTCGCTTGTACGTAACAGTGAGACAATAGTAGAGACGAAAAAATTTTTATGAAACCTGAAATGTAAATCTTTTCGCTTGTACTGACTCCATCTGTTTCTGGTGAACTTTACCGCTTTTGCACGAAATTTCCATACAATGAGATTTAAAATGAAGACCGAAACTCGCGGTTGTCAATTTTCAGAATTCACCTTTCGCGGGAAATAAACGCAGCAAACATCGTTTTAAAATGTCTTTAAATTAATATTATCAATATACTACTATTTAAATAAATATAATTAATATTATATAATATTAATACTATATATAATTAATATTATATTATATTAGTAAATATATATTAATAGTAATAGTATTATTAGTAAATATAATTAATAATGGTAAGTATTAGTAAATATAATTAATATTATATAATATAATATTAACATTATATATTACATATTATATATAATTAATATTATATTATATTAATATAATATAATTATATTAATGTTAATATTAGTAAATATTAATAATAATTTAAAGTATATAATAATTATATTAAAAGTATATGATAATATTAATTTAAAAAGTATATAATAATTATATTACTATATTGTATGATATAATATTAATTATATTTATTTAAATATTAATATTATATATATAATATTAATATTATATATATTACATAATATATAATATTAATACTATATATAATTAATATTATATTATATTAATATTAGTAAATATAATTAATATTATATTTACCTAACCTAATATAATTAGGTTTACTAATATAACTAATATATAATGTTATATATTTACTAATATATAACATATAATGTAATATATAATGTAACTAATATATAACATATAATATATAATGTAATATATTTACTAATATAATTAATATATAATGTTAATATTAGTAAATATAATTAATATTATAAATATAAAATTCATTGATCGTTGATCACATTGATCACCATATTTTTATCAAATTAATAATAACGTTCGATAAATGAGGAAGCGAGGTTATCAACTTATAATAATTTGTCACTCGAGTTAAGTATTTGAAGCGTCATTAATATTACGAGCTTCAATCGCAAATACTATTATCAATTCTACATATTTACGCATGCAGGGAAAAAGCGTACACAGATCGAAAGTTCTTTTGCCATTTGACCTATTAATTGCGCCGTTTCTTAGAAGCGTATAAAAGAAGAGATTTCGTTTCTCAAACTTTTACAGCTCTATATTAACAATTATTCTCCAATTCTTTCTAAATAAACAGTCATTCTTGATCGAGCACGTCACATTGCATCGTATAAATATAACATCGCGAGGAATAATTATTTCTCTGTAATCAGTCATAGCTGCTTGTAACAGAGTATTGTGTAATTGGTCAAATTGGTTTTCAACAAAACCTTGACAGACTTCTTCGGATCTTCAAATTTTCGAAAGTTCCAAGGAAGTTTATGTCATCTAAGATGACAGAAAAACGTCAGATATCGATGCCATTGGTAATCATTAATGTTTAAATGGTAAATAAGCTGGTAAATAATAGAAAACTGATTTCACAAGAAGATGGCGGGTTTATATTGCTTTTAATTGCTCTAACTGCTCTAATATATATATAATTTTGTTTATTAAAGGAGGAGCATACAACAAATTAAGAATCAACATATTTCAGAATTTTAATTTTAATTGAATTTAATTTTCAAGAATTAACATATTTTAAGCATGTAATTATTACTCTTCAAGTAATATAATTATTATATACTTTTTAAATTAATATTATCATATACTTTTTAATATAATTATTATATACTTTAAATTATTATTAATATTTACTAATATTAATATAATATAATATAATATTAATTATATTTACTAATATTAATATAATATAATATAAATTATATATAGTATTAATATTATATATTATGTAATATATATAATATTAATATTTAAATAAATATAATTAATATTATATTATACAACATTAATTATATTTATATTAAATTATTATTACTCTTCAAGTATATAATTATTATATACTTATTTATGTATAGTATTAATATTATATACTATTATATAATTATTACTCTTCAAGCTCTTCAAGTATTTTATTCAAGCTCTTCAAGTATATAATTAATATTGTATAATATAATATTAATTATTATTAATTATATTTATTTAAATATTAATATTAATATATATATAACATTAATATTATATATATTACATAATATATAATATTAATACTATATATAATTTATATTATATTATATTAATATCAGTAAATATAATTAATATTATATTATATTATATTAATATTAGTAAATATTAATAATAATTTAAAGTATATAATAATTATATTAAAAAGTATTATTAAACATATTGTTTAGCAAAGCAAAATTACGAATTGTTTTCGATTGTAAAATAATCTGTACTGTGTAATACTGTAGTATTCGACATTCGTAGAACTTTAATTAATTGATGTGCATATTTTAAAAAACAAACGTTCACACGGTGTCACTATAAATCGACAAGGTGAAGGACGGATTCATGATGCCAGCGTGATGACTTGTGACACGATAATGCTTGTCAAAGGAATGGTGAGATGATTGTTGGAATTATACGTGTATACCATACGAGGATCGGAATGATTGAAAATTTCAGCCTGTTGAAACGACGTATTTTTACCGATATCCGTGTGCGACTTGCAAAACAAGGAAAACTTCGAAAAAAAATATGGGAGAAAACTGCAGTCGAAGAAATGATCGAACATTTTAATCATTCTGCCAACACGACAGAAATAAATCGTTATCGTATGATGAACCAATGTAACAATTTTGCATACGGGAAAAGTCAATACTTATTTACAATTCTCATAATTGGTGATTACTGTGCATTTCGATTATTTATACTCTTCATATTATCACAACTACGTGCAGTGTATGAAATTGTGCGGCAAAAGTTTTGTAAAATTAATTGTTGCTTGCCTTGTATTGTATATATATAATTAATATAATTTAATTATATATATGATATAATTATATATTTATATAATTGTATATATCGTACAATTATATATATATAATATATAATATATATATAATTATACATTTATATAATTATATACATTGTTATATATATAATTGTATATATATATCATATGATTACACATTTATATAATTATATATATTGTACAATTATATATATATATATATATAAGTATACATTTATATAATTATATAAATGTATAATTATATTATATATATATAATTATATATATTGTACAGTTTATATATATATAATTATATATATTGTACAATTATATATATATATAATTATATATATTGTACAATTATATATATATATAATTATATATATAATTATATATATTGTACAATTATATATATGTAATTATATATATTGTATATATATATATATATACAATATATAATATATATATATACAATTATACAATTATATTAATTATACAATATATACAATTATATATATATATTGTACATATTATATATATATATATTGTACAATTATATATATATATTGTACAATTATATATATATATATTGTATAATTATATATATATAATTATATTGTATAATTATATATATATATAATTATACATTTATATAATTATACATTTATATATATATAATTATACATTTATATAATTATATATATGATATATTATATATATATATATATATAATTATACATTTATATATATATATTGTACAATTATATATATATATATAATTATACATTTTATATATATATATAATTATACATTTATATATATATATATATAATTATACATTTATATAATTATATATATATATAATTATACATTTATATAATTATATATATTATACAATTATATATATATATATAATTATACATTTATATAATTATATATATTGTACAATTATATATATATAATAATACTCATTGGGTTCCAGGATGAAACCAGATCCAAACGATTATCAATTCCAATAATTACTCGAGTCTAACATAGTTTCAATGGTAAAAGAATTCGTCAGAAATCGTCGGCCAACTGTTTCTAGAATCGAAAAGAAATCGATTGTGAAAATATGGGTGTTTTAATGCGTTTTGTACAACCAGTTTCCTGGACTTTCCAGTCGTTGTATCGTTAACTCGTTCCCACCCCACCAGCTTTAATCACAGAAACATGGAGGGGCATACAAAAGTGGCGTACGAAGGAACACACGAGATAGTCATAGACACTCTAAGCAAGTGCATTTGTTCGAAGATCGCCTCAGAGTAAAAACAGAAGTGCGCGAAGAGATGACGAAATTTGTGACATTGTTCTCGTTGCTTTCCTGCGCTCTCATACTCATTGACGCACAGTACGAAGGTAAAGAATACTGAAGCATTTACATTTGAACAATGATTATGAACACTGGCCTGATCGAAGATGCGAGACTCGGTGAAAGAGTTTTGCAAAAGCTCTGCAGATAAATTATATTTAAATTTTATTTAAAATAAATTCATTCATTCTGAAATTCACAATTTCAGAAAATTTCAGGAAATAAAGACTTCATACAGTGTGGAAACTTTTATGAGAGCAGTGTTTGTTGTATATTGAAGTTCTTGAGATTTTATTATGGTCGAACTTTTGTAAAAAGAGATATTCAGTAGATATTGAATAGCGCGTTTAAACATATAATTGAAGTAAAGATGATTGTATCGAATTTTGTTGTTTATTGAGGTAATGAATATTTGATTATACGTGTAAATTAACTCTCGTGTACATTTTCATACTTGCATCTGATCATAGCGTTGAAATGTAAAGATGAAATACACGTATAACGGTTGAAATATGCTAATATTTTCACATCGATCATTGCATGATATATTAATGTGGTGCTTGAACGACAGACCAGTGAAAAAATGTGAAATTTTTCCAAACATTTCAAGACATCAAGAATGTTCAAAAATTCGTCGTAAGTTAATGTCAAAACAATCACATCATCGTTGATTAAAGCGTTAGAAAAGAATGTTAGAACACGTTTATACCCATCTGTGTGCTGTATCTGAGATATTAACACTTTACCGACCGGTAGCTTATTTATCGCTATCGGTCGGTAAAGTATTGATATCGTACAATAATATATTTATATATTTTAACACTTTACCGACCGGTAATATCGTATATCAATATATACAAATATATAATTATACGATATCAACACTTTACCGACCGGTAGCCTATTAATCGGCTACTATTTATCGCTATCGGTCGGTAAAGTATTGATATCGTACAATAATATATTTATATATTTTAACACTTTACCGACCGGTAATGTCGTATATCAATATATACAAATATATAATTATACGATATTAACACTTTACCGACCGGTAGCCTATTAATCGTCTATTGCTTACCGCTACTATTTATCGCTATCAGTCGGTAAAGTGTTAATATTGTACGCTATACTGTACACTGTCGATACGTATCAATATTACTGTTCGATTTGACAAATTTTGCAGGCAGTTGGAGTAATTTCTCAAAATCGTTACGCGATGAAGTGAAATAAAATTTTGCTCGGATCATTTTTTTATTCGAACGCGTTCCGAATGTTTCAGACTACGAATGTAGATAAATTTGTGTTTCAATTGAGCTTGCAGCAGGAATTTAAGAAAACAAAAAGAGAAGAGGAAATACAGTACGTGAATACATGAATAAAGAATGAATTTCCTCGTACGTTCGTCGCGTATCAGCGGATGCTTTTTTATTTTTTTTTTTTTTTTTTTTTCATTTAACACTCGCATTTAACTTGTCCTCAGGTGATCGATGCACCATCGATGGCTCATCCGGTATCTGCGTAGTCCTTGACCAGCGAAAGTGTCCCTCGGTTTATCAAGACCTGCTGGCAGGGAACACTCCGTCTTCAATATGCGGATACAAAGGCTTCCAGCCGATCGTGTGCTGCCCAACTAACGGATTTAGTACTTCTACAACTCGAACTAGAGCTACAACCACAATCAGACCAACAACTAGAGTCAGAACTACAACTACAACTAGGCGTACAACTGCGGCTAGACCCACAACTAGAATCAGAACTACGACCACAGGTAGACCTACAACTAGTACTACGACAGCTACAACCTCGTCTTCAGATATCGATGATCGACCGTCATTCAATCGCGTAGGTGCCACAGCAAGGGCGAGTGAGTATTCGAAAGTTTCTTAAACTTCTTAGAGCGAGATTTCATTTATTTGAGCTCCACTTGTTGGAACGAAATCCTAGCTAAACCATTAACAATTCTAGTTAGTTTCTAGGGAATTCTAGTAAATTAATCCATTTTAACCACGCTGGAACAGTCAGTCTGACGGATTTCAGATTGTTTTTTTTTTTTTTATAATTGCTCGAAAGATATAGGTATTTCTGTCGGAAATTAATATTGAGACAGAAACGTAACTGTATAAATCTGTTTATTTTAATTGTTGATTTATATTTGGAATACCTTGGTATGTATTGACACTGAGACGATCGAATCCGTTAAATATGACGGATTTCAGATTTTCTTTTTGCACAGTTGCTCAAAACATATGGATATTTTCTTCTCCGAATTATAAATATCGTAGAACAACGGTGAACGATACGATTTCGAAAGTAGAGGCTTCGAGCTTCGAAATGTGCACAAAATTATAGCATCTTTAATGTTTAGTGACTGTATATTAATGTCAGTCACTGTATACTTAAATTTCTCAAAGTTTCATCGAATTATAGAACGTAAATTGCGTATAATACTGATGAGTAAATGTTAGGCGAAATTCGGTTGAAATTTTCTTTTATAGCCTCACAGAAACAATTTTAAGAAACACGTTTTTTTTTTTAGAATTTGATAATAAAACTGATCGAAAGGCATTGCAAATAAAATATTTAATTATATATTATTTGTATAATATTTAATTATATATTATATATTAATTATATAACAATTTTAAGAAACACATTTTTTTTTAAGAATTTGATAATAAAACTGATTGAAAGGCATTGCAAATAAAATATTTAATTATATATTATTTGTATAATATTTAATTATATATTATATATTAATTATATAACAATTTTAAGAAACACTTTTTTTTTAGAATTTGATAATAAAACTGATTGAAAGGCATTGCAAATAAAATATTTAATTATATATTATTGGTATAATATTTAATTATATATTATATATTAATTATATAACAATTTTAAGAAACACATTTTTTTTTAAGAATTTGATAATAAAACTGATTGAAAGGCATTGCAAATAAAATATTTAATTATATATTATTGAATATTTAATTATATATTATTTGTATAATATTTAATTATATATTATATATTAATTATATAACAATTTTAAGAAACACTTTTTTTTTTAGAATTTGATAATAAAACTGATTGAAAGGCATTGCAAATAAAATATTTAATTATATATTATTTGTATAATATTTAATTATATATTATATATTAATTATATAACAATTTTAAGAAACACTTTTTTTTTAGAATTTGATAATAAAACTGATTGAAAGGCATTGCAAATAAAATATTTAATTATATATTATTTGTATAATATTTAATTATATATTATATATTAATTATATAACAATTTTAAGAAACACATTTTTTTTTAAGAATTTGATAATAAAACTGATTGAAAGGCATTGCAAATAAAATATTTAATTATATATTATTTGTATAATATTTAATTATATATTATATATTAATTATATAACAATTTTAAGAAACACTTTTTTTTTAGAATTTGATAATAAAACTGATTGAAAGGCATTGCAAATAAAATATTTAATTATATATTATTTGTATAATATTTAATTATATATTATATATTAATTATATAACAATTTTAAGAAACACATTTTTTTTTAAGAATTTGATAATAAAACTGATTGAAAGGCATTGCAAATAAAATATTTAATTATATATTATTTGTATAATATTTAATTATATATTATATATTAATTATATAACAATTTTAAGAAACACTTTTTTTTTAGAATTTGATAATAAAACTGATTGAAAGGCATTGCAAATAAAATATTTAATTATATATTATTTGTATAATATTTAATTATATATTATATATTAATTATATAACAATTTTAAGAAACACATTTTTTTTTAAGAATTTGATAATAAAACTGATTGAAAGGCATTGCAAATAAAATATTTAATTATATATTATTTGTATAATATTTAATTATATATTATATATTAATTATATAACAATTTTAAGAAACACTTTTTTTTTAAGAATTTGATAATAAAACTGATTGAAAGGCATTGCAAATAAAATATTTAATTATATATTATTTGTATAATATTTAATTATATATTATTTTATAAATTTAAAAATTTTTTTAAATTTATAATTATTGTAAATATTTAATTATATATTATTTGTATAATATTTAATTATATATTATATATTAATTATATAAAAATTTTAAGAAACACGTTTTTTTTTTTAGAATTTGATAATAAAACTGATTGGAAGGCGTTGCAAATAATATATTGTTACGCTTAAGCTTTTATCTTTAACGGGATGGACATGGTGTCACTTACTACGGTGTAACTTACACTCCGTTTTCAAAAATTCGTGTGTTCACACATTTCAGAATGCGAGGAATATGCGAAATCGGTGTACGCGCTCGTACAGTCCCCGGTTCTAATATTCAACCAGAAGCCAGTGAACGTGTCACTATGCGGGATTAAGACTCGCAAGCTGATCGTCGGTGGTACGAAAGCCGATCCAAAGGAATTCCCGCATATGGCTGCGATCGGTTATGACAGCAGCAACGGCGTCGTCTGGCAATGCGGTGGCACGTTGATCTCCGAAAGATTCGTTTTATCCGCTGCTCACTGCGCCTCCAGTATCGTCTGGTGAGAACTCGAACTCTGTTTCGTTTATCTGACTAACGCGGATAATTGAGAAATCAGTTGACATAATATGTAAATGCTCACTGACTTTCTCCTCTTATTCGTAACGATGGGTTACTCGAAACTTCGAGACCTCCTCCAAATCCAAGAATTTAAAGAATTGGACCCTTTGTGTGTTCTCTTCGAAACTTTTAATTCTCGAGATGAGAAAAATATTAAATCAATGAATAATAGAGATTCGTTTACAGCAGAGCTGGCTAACTGGCGGCTACCCCCTCCACTGCGTCGCTAGCGCTATCCCCTCCACTGCGTCGCTAGCGCTACCCCCTCCACTGCGTCGCTAGCGCTATCCCCTCCACTGCGTCGCTAGCGCTACCCCCTCCACTGCGTCGCTAGCGCTACCCCCTCCACTGCGTCGCTAGCGCTATCCCCTCCACTGCGTCGCTAGCGCTCCCTCACTGGTGCAGCGCTCCCCTCCACTGCGTCGCTAGCGCTACCCCTACGCGTGCTAGCGCTACCCCCTCCACTGCGTCGCTAGCGCTATCCCCTCCACTGCGTCGCTAGCGCTACCCCCTCCACTGCGTCGCTAGCGCTATCCCCTCCACTGCGTCGCTAGCGCTACCCCCTCCACTGCGTCGCTAGCGCTACCCCCTCCACTGCGTCGCTAGCGCTATCCCCTCCACTGCGTCGATCTCTCCACTACATTGAAATTTCCTCACCTTGTATAATGCAGTGAAGGGGGTAGCGCTAGGAAAGTAGGAGAAAGGACTCGCGAGCCGCCAGTTAGCCATCTCTGCTGTAACTGATCCTTTATATATATATATATATATATATATTTTTTTATCTCAAAAGTATCGAGAGTTTCGAATCACGAAGAGATCACAGAGTTTTATGTCGCGCTTGGATTTACAGCGTGAACGAAGAATGTTTAATTCATTAGTATCTCAAATATTCGGTGTGAGATGCTTTGCGAACGCGGTTTTTTGTTTTCAAGTATTATATAAGCAAGGATGTGCGATCGATCTCTGAAATGATAACGTAAATTATCCATATTTAAAGAAGTCATTCATTATTATAAAAGTGAGAAAAGGACATCTTGCCTTTTCACACAATCGACAGTATATTTTGAAAGACTTTTACACTACGTACAATGGACAACAAGAGAAAAAGAAGTGGATCAAGTTCAAAAGGGGAAGAGTTAGCATTCTTAAACAAGGATCTAGATTTTAGATATTTCTGCACGTTTTGTTCAACTGTGGCCATATAGAAATTCAAACAAAAGTCTTAACTAATTAAGTTCTTAAAGTACATCGAGTTTCAAAAGTTTCGAGAATTTTCGAAATCTTACAAAAGTTTCAGAATCGAGTTCCGGATCGAAATTAATTAATTTAATTTAACTGAAAAATTAGTTCGGACCACACTCGCGATTAGTGTTAATAATTATTATTTAGTTACATTTTCAGTTACATTCAGTTATATTCTTAATCATGTAATTTACATTTAAGTTATATTTCCAAATGCTACTTTAAAGCGCACAAGAATCCGTAGAATCTTAATTAATCGCCCTGGAACGCGATTCTTTGCAGGGGCAGAGCAAAGTGGGCACGATTAGGCGATTTGAATCTCAAAAGAACGGACGACGACGCGAGACCGCAAGATTTTCAAATTGTCGAACGAATAAGGCATCCTGAGTACAAGATCCGACACTCGTACCACGATATCGCTCTTTTCAGATTAGAGAAAAACGTAGAATTTAACGCGTACGTGAGGCCCAGTTGCTTGCCATACTCCTCACCGGATGTTGGTACCGATAATAAAGCAACCGCGACCGGATGGGGAGCCGATGAATATCGTAAGTATTATACAACGAATAAACGAGCTTTTTTTACTTTTAATTGAATTATCACTCTGCAAATTCTCATTCTAAATTCTTCGTCATTTTATCACACTGTAAAAATAGCGGTACGATAAAATAGCATTCGGTTTTTAATTTCAATCTTTTCTAGTTGGTGATCCGACGAACGATTTATTGAAAGTGACGATCAACTTGGTGTCCCAATCGATCTGCAACGAATCTTACGGATACGACGCTAAATTGCCACGTGGGATCGTTAACGATTGGCAAATTTGCGCTGGCGAAAACGGAAAGGATACTTGCCAGGCAAGGAATGCAATATTATTTATTTATATTGCAGACAAATTTACGCAAATTTAAATACTCGTGTACACTCTTAAAGGAAAATTGAATGGAAATTGGCGACATAATAATAATTGCAATTGGCGATTATCACATTGAAAATATTTATTTTCATCAAATTTCTACTATGAAATATATATATATATATATATATATATTCATAGTTCAAGTTAATTTCTGATTAGCTGTCTATTTGTATTATAATTTTAATATTATTTACCTAACCTAATATTGATTTATTATTGTGTATTGTTATTTTTAACACTTTACCGACCGGTAGCCTATTAATCGGCTAACTAACATATTTTAACACTTTACCGACCGGTAGCCTATTAACCGCTAATACACGGTCGGTAAAGTGTTGACTCTCAGACTGCCAAAGTGTCGAAATGATCAATTTATATATTTTACAATTTATAATTTTTGTTCATAATTTCTGTCAAATATTTCATAGATATGTGTTTTTGGAGATTTAAATGATTTTTCATGAAAACAAGAGTTCGTGTTCATTTTCTATTCGTCGATAGTTCCAACATTAATGTTATTTAATATTTAGCAATAAGAATATAATTAATACAGTAGTTTAGTTCAATAATAATTAAATGTTGATTTGTGTTTAGGGCGATAGTGGAGGACCTCTCAGCATCTTCAATCCTGATTACTACTGCATGTATAACTTAATCGGAGTAACAAGCTTCGGAATAGTTTGCGGTGCGAATGTCCCCGGTGTATATACTCGCGTGTATAATTATATTTCGTGGATAGAAAGTGTGGTATGGCCAGACTCTTGATAGAGATGTACAATAAATATATTTTTTTATCGACTTGTATTCTCATTGTATTTCATTCTTTTACCCAGTGAATTATTCGTCGTGAAATTTCGCAAATTTCGAAAATTATTATTTATGTGATTGTTATCTCTACGATCTATTTTTGTTATTTATTCATGTGATTATTTCCTTTTATTTATTTTTTATATGATATATATATATATTTTATTTAAATTTTAATTCTGCACACTGTATTTTTATTAATTATTAATTGTATTTTTTTATTGGTGTATTCTTTCCATGATTAATAATTTAAAAAACAAATAATGAATAAATAAAACATATTTATAATTTGGCGTTTGAAAATGACAGAAATATCGAGAATTCAGAATCACAGTAGAGTGAACATTCACAGAAGAGTGTTTTGAAACAGCAGTCTTACAAGTTTCTCCGAAACTTTTAAAGTTTTAAATTCCCTAGTTCAGAGACATACTCGGGAATCCTAACGCATCTGGAAATCCCCGCGTGCCCGGAAAACCCGACTCATTCAGTAATTCCGACGCACTCGGTATGTCCCTGATCGTCACTGACCTAACAATTTCAGAGTCTCTACGCGCACTTTTAGAAATTACAAATCGATCTTACTGATAAATTTCTCTGATCCATGAATATCCGTACAACAATATCGGAATATTCAGAAATATTATTCAAAAATTCAGATTAAAAGTTTCATCGGAACGAAGGTTCGAGTAGCAATGAACTTTCAAAATCATTAACCCGAGCCTTCGATGCCAATTGACAGTCTTTGTTAATAATTCAAGAAATGAATAATCTTTTCTACAACAATTTAATGACTCGTGACGTTACAAAGTCTGCTTCATGGAAAAGAGTGCACGTCTCTCTTCTCATCTTAGCACGTCTTTTTATATTTTTTTTTTTTGTCTATGGTAAATTGGAAAGGGGGAGAAAGAAAGCGTGGATGATCAACTAGTGGAATTTGGCCTGTGAATAACTGTTCGCAGGTCGTTTCAAAGAGACTGTTATTGAATCAATGTTAGCACTGAGTCAATATTGTCAGGTCTGATTTTGGTCATTCAACCATACTATCGTTATACATACTCAGTACAATTAAATTTTGTGTATAGATCATGATGCACTTTGTACAATATGTTTTATTTACTTATATCTCCATACCTTATCCTCTTATTTCACAAATCATCCTTTACAAAATCTCACAAACTGAAGGATTTGCAGTAATATTGAAATTGCACTTATTGAAAGAAAAAAGAAAAAAATCTGGTACCACTTCGAATATTGTAGCAAAAGCTAGTGTAATGAAGTAGTAACAAAGTAGTAGCAAAAAGTAAAAAAAAAAAAAAAGAAACAAGATCTGCTAGGTGTTCAGATGAAATAAAACACTTTCTAGTATTAAGTATACGTTTTACTTTTATATTCTTTAAATGTAATACTTAATTTTGTGTGTATGTCTCTTTCCTTCGATACAGTAATATAATATAGATATACGTACATCTGCGTATTTCGTATTTTTTTTTTTGTATGAGTAAATTGAGATAATCTTTGTTACAGAGCAGTAACTCTGACATCTTCTCACTTTTTATCAATTAAAAGCACTTCTTCAACAGTACGTACGTATTTCATTCTAATTACATGTATAAAAACTCAGAGAGAACCCCTTACCGCATGTATTTTCTAAACAACGAAACTAACGATGACATCCGCGAATTTACAGTGATTAATGTAGCCTACTAAATTTCACATGTTAGTTACAATATCACGTGTAAGTATTGTTACAAGTAGAATTTAAAAGTACTGTTTTCATATGCAACGGAATCTACAGAGGATAAATCGTGGTCTATGTTATTTATTAGTAAGGGGTTACAAAGAACACAATGAACACTCATTTTTATACGTATGACTGCCGAACGTTTTCATTCTTTCGCGTACGCCAAACACAAAACTTCTCACGATTTTTGTAAAAAATTGGAGATGCAGAATCACGAGGAAGATCAAATAAGTCAGATAAATATATTTGTTCTCGTGTATATATATATATATATATATATATATATATATATATATATATATATATATATATATATATATACACAAATTGCTCTACAATAATATCAAGGAACAATATACTTATTCAATTGATGACTTTTAGTTGATCTATTCTCATATCACGAATCATTGCGAGTTTGGTTAAGGCCGCCTTTCGAAATTCTTGCCTTTGTATTTTACCACTCTTACAACTCTATCAACTATTTTAAATCTGTCGGTTTTATGCATATAATAAAAAGCTGATGATCGCGTATAGAATATTATAGAATAGCTCAAATTGTCAAGTGTAAAGATATTAATCAATGAGATACGAAAAATGACGAAGAGACTTTTAACTTTAGATTTGTAACATTAATAAAAAAAAAAAAAAAGAAAAATGAAATAAAAATCGTATGTTAAAATTATAAAGTATAACGATCAACGGATAATTTGACGTTCAATCGTTTTAAGAACAAATCATAATTCCTTTTCTATCTTGGATTTTACAATATTCGATACGTATAAATAATGTAAATTTTCAGCATTCGAGTCGAAATTATATTGACAATTGAAACAGTTGAATTAAACAGCTATAACGTTATGGGTCACGAGTACGAACAATTTATTATTGCATACGAAAACCGACACTATCGTAAATACGCGCATAATACTTATTTTCAACCATCAAATTATAATTACAAAAATATGTATATATTGTTGTATGCAACTCACAAGATTCTTTTCACTTCCGACTTTTGCCGATGCGTCGTCGACAAGAAGTCGCGATAATAAAGCGAATAGTATTAAATATTATTACCGTATGGCGTTAAAGCTTGCGGCAGCACTGTTATTTTTTAAAGCTACTTTACTTATTTGTCACTCATACACCATGGTTTCATGGTAATCCGATAAATTCATGCAGATTTAAGACATCTCGTCTGAATGTTACTAATTTTAATTGTATGAAACGACTTGGAAAGTACACCGTGTTAAAACAATTTTAAAATCCGAGAAAACGACGAATTACAGAAGTGTCACAGTGTCATCGAACAATTTTAACGAAGTTAAAGTTCGAACCTACCTCGAAACTAGTCTATAACATGCTGCAATTTCATTGAATAATGTATGTATTTCCAAGTACATCACAAGCCTATTATATAGCAATTCGCAACTTCTTCGAATGCTCGAACTTTCCTTTCTCATGAAAGGTGTCTGGCATGAGTAATCGTAACAAGAGGAAGACCTTAGAAATTTCCTACCGGCACGTTAAGAAATACAAATTATCAACATGTTTCCATCTCACGCATCCTTCCGTAATATACATAGTCTCTATTTTACCGCGAGTATTTTACAAATCTAATGTGTGTCGAAAATACGACAGTAATAGTAAATTTCAACGTCGTTATATATATATACAGAGTGACAATGCAAGAAATATTGGCTTCCTTGCGCGGCATAAATACATCTCTAAAATGGTTACAGTTTTTTGATCATCTGGAATGAATAAAAACCTGTATCCTCTCATAAATACACGTAGCTCTGGGCGAAGCACTGGTTGCAACGTGTGTCAAAGCAACATGATTGCCCAAAAACTTTCAAAACGTTTATTGCAGCGAAACAACATCCATCTGATGATACCATCTAAAATCCTGACTTAAAATCCTTCGATTCTAGATATTACGTGATCCCGTTGATCGTTTGCAAAAATATTCCGTCACGATCGAATCATATTTATATTTGTTCCTTCTTTCTTTCGTCAGTGCTGCTTTCTCTTCTCCTATTTAGCGTCATTTTTGAACGAGCAGCAGCAGTCCTACCACAGGATGATTAATATAATTCGATCTCGATCGGAGACAGCGCTAATTTGCCAGCGACTGCAAAATGGCACGACTCTTTCTTCAGCAGCCGCGCGACACAAAATATTTCAGCAGACTCCTTTCTTAGAGAAAGTCGTTGCTCTACCATTGACAACTCTACAGAGCGTCTAACGCTTCTTTATCATCCGGAGAACGACAAATGAACACAAATGACGTATCGGATCATTCCATAAGTTATATTGCAACGTTAATATTCGTGCTTTCCATTACATTGGCGACATTTCTGAATTACACTTCAACTTCATAAAAGAATGGAAGCTAAACTGTTTGTTTCGTTGAAACGTGTGAAGTCATTGGGAGCCAATGTTTCTGAGAGAAAGAAACAACCGAGATATTAAAGCTCGTTTTTCAAAAGGCTCGTTACTTATGGAACAACCTAACAATTGTATTGCACACGACAGACAGACATGAGATTCCTCTCGCAAAGTCGTTCGATGCGGCGCAATTCTTCCGAACGAATCGCGACGGCGTCTTAACGATAAATAGCGACAATTACAGAGAAAAACAAGAAGATTGGGGATGAATCAGAGATGCGCGAGAACCTCGACAGCCGCCACTGGCGGTGTTTGATCGCCGCTCAAAATCACCGGCTCCGATTCTGTCTGAACGATTCTGACGAGATTCGCGTCTTTCTTCGACGGCGTGACATTCGTGTTCGACGCGATGTTTGATCTAGCGCAATAGCTCGGCGGTCTGCTTTCTCTCGTCGTGCCGGGGGTCACAATGCTTCCAGCGTTCGATCTGTAGGTCGGCGGAGGCGAGGACGTTGGCTGCAGTCGATCCAGAAGCAGCAGCCGTAGCCTGTACTCTTGCATGCTCGCCTGAAATCGCACAAATACTTGTATTAGAATAAATGGAACGTGCCGCACACTCGTCTGACATTGCATAAGTATTTATATTAGAATAAGTATATTAGAATTCATATTATATAATATAATTTATATTACAAATATTTATGTACATAATATATATGTATATATGTATATAATATATATACGTATGTATATATATATATATATACAAATATATAATACATATATATATAATGTATATATATATATTATATGTTTTGTAATTTTTATGTATTATGTTTGTAATTTTTATGTATTTGTAATTGTTATATATTATATTTGTATGTATATGTATATATATAATGTATATATGTATATAATATATATGTATATATGTAATGTATATAATATATATGTGTATACGTATATAATATATATATGTATATGTATGTAATAATATATGTATATATGTATATAATAAATATATATATATATACAATATATGTATATATTTATATAATATATATACGTATGTATATAATAATGTATATAATATGTATATATATATATAATATATATATACAAATATATATATATACATATATATAATGTATATATATTATATATTTTGTAATTTTTATGTATTATGTTTGTAATTTTTATGTATTTGTAATTGTTATATATTATATATATTTGTATATGTATATATATAATGTATATATGTATAAAATATATATGTATATATGTAATGTATATATGTATATAATATATATGTATATATAATGTGTATACGTATATAATATATATATGTATATAATAATATATGTATATATGTATATAATATATATGTATATATGTATACAATATATGTATATATGTATATATATATATGTATATATATATAAAATATAATATACATACATATATATAATGTATATATATTATATATTTTGTAATTTTTATCTATTATGTTTGTAATTTTTATGTATTTGTAATTGTTATATATTATATATTTTGTATGTATATGTATATAATGTATATATGTATATAATATATATGTATATATGTATATAACTTACACATATAATATATAATTTAATTTAGCTACAAATATAATTTATATTACATATAATATAATTCATATAATATAATATTATTAGTACATAATAATATAATTTTAAGTTATAAGGTATTTGGTATATATTATAATTTATATTACAAATATTTATGTATATAATATAACTCACACATAAATATTTGTGTGATAATACTTGCTGGTTTCACGTGGAAATTAAACGCTACAGAGGAATAATTAAACTATTGTTAAAGTTAAGAGTCATGGCGATATAAGACTATTATTAACATTCTTAACGTTTATCATGACGAGAAATTGAACCTAACTTGTAATAGAATCATCAATGAGATTCACAGATAAATAGAGTTTTTAAATATTCAATCTTACTGTTCGTTCCTGACATGTGAATAGGAGAACGGGGAGAATAGAATTCGTATAAAACGAATAGGCGACAGGATGTTGAACGTGCCACCGCAAATGGTTAGCATAAATCTCATTTGAGAAGGAGATATAGGGAGCATCTGTTGGAAATCGATCAGACGCGCACAACCGATGCAAAAACATTTTTAGGCTGGTCACCTGATAACTCGGCGGTGGCGTTCTAAATTGAAATTCCGGATAAATCATGGCGGCGTACGGATGAATTGGCCTCGCCGGCGGGATCCTGCTCGAGATCCCCGTGAAACCAAAGAAACTGCCACAATTTTCTCGACTGGTCACTCGCCACGCTACAGCGCTCACAGTTACCAGAACCACTCCTATACCTGTAACAGAGACACACACACACACACACACACACCGTGTCAAAACATACGTTTATTCCCTTCGAGAGTCGAACACGTTTGTTAAATTGCACACTGAAATACAAAGTAACGATAACGATCTTCGTAAGTAACACGAGTCAAATTAAATTTCAGTACTGCTCGATTATATATTTTCCATTTAAAGTCTAATCGTCAACTATTTGTAAGTATGATGAAATAAATAAAATAAAATATTGATAAATAAATGTATTACTTTATTGATAAGTAAATGAAATTATATACTATCGTCAGTCGCAAAGTTTCATAACTAGACCAGTCTAGTAACTTTGCAACTATTTATAACTATGATGAAATAAAGAAAATAAAATATCGCACGGTGTAATTGAGTTTTGTCGAGTATAAATCGATTTGAAAATGAAACGTGCCACGAACCGTAAACGAATCAGAATGTTAAGAGAACGAGCGATCTAGCGAAATTGCGATATAAACCAGTGAAAAGTCGACTGAAATGCAACGGACAGCCAGAGTGAAGATGACGTCTATGGTTAACCATTGTGTCGCGTGTTCTCACGAGCTGGGAGCATGCGAGAGAATAGTGAGAGCTGAAGAAAATATCCTCCTCCTCCTCGGAGAAGGAGGAGGAGGAGGAGGATCCAAAACTTTCGCGGTTCCACACCCATTCGCGCGCCATCTCTCGCGGCCACCGACATCTTCTCCACTCTTTTCGTCTCTCTTAATCCTTGTAATTTTCTAACCGAACCCTGTAATCTCCTTTCACCCCGCTCGAGACTTCGTTCCGCGCACTGCTCTACTCGTACCTTTTGCTTTATTTGCACTTTAAATTCTCTTTTCTTTTCATACGTACGGTAGCTTCCAGGCATTTGCTCTTTTAATTAGACATTGGCCGCGTTACAGCGTTAGCGATCGATTTGCCAACCGAAACGTACGTAATTGTGTTCGAACGATTTAAAGAATTTCTCCGGTCGATCGAGGAATTTGTACGTGATAATATCCATGCATGCAGCGCGGTTCGATAAGATCCTGAATAAATACTGAAGTTAGCTATATATCCGTATAAATACTGAAGTTAGCTGTATTAGCTGCGTGAAGTTGGCTATATTTATCTCGTTCGTGGGAAATTCTCCCGACCGACCTCTGCGTCAAACTTCATCGCGAGTTTCCTCTTGCAAACACGTTGGGACACGTTTCGCGACTTCTATCTGCGTTTTGTGCGAGAAAACGTTGTTGCGTTGGCGCGTGACGCGAAAAAAATTCAGCACGACTCGATATCCACTTAATGAACCGATTGGGATTTAACGGTTCGTTAATGCCATTGAATCGAAGAAAGTAAGCTATCTATCTTCATAGCCCGGGCATTATCGTGTGAAATTGGCTCAACACTTTCACAACGGGAAATCTAGAGATATCCAGAATATCTTTTTGCACTAAATTTTGGGCAGGTTGTGCGTCACGTTTTGTAATTCGTCCATTGTTAGCAGTTGAAATCTCTCTTTTTCGTGATTTTGACGTTCTTCTGGAATTCAATTACAGTTCAAATTTTTGAGGTATACGTAAAAGAATTAAATAGACACCAGACAGGATTCTTTAACTAATCGTACATAATAATTATAACTTTTTCTGGCTTTTTCCATGTTTTATAATATTAATACGTTAATTGATTTCTTCCCTGAACTAATTTACATTTCATGGACATTTCTTTTCTTTTTTCTCATTGAAATAATTATACGTAACAGGTATAAATATTTTCAGGTGTAATTTTAAAAAGGAAGAATCTTTCTCTCTAAAGGCTTTTATTATCAAAAATCTGAATATTAAACCTAACCTCTTGCGCTGGAATGGCGTGCCACGCCAATTGTCGATAATTATTCCAAAATTGCAATATTTTCGCAGTTTCAAGTATATTCATTAAATATAACCCGGGCAAAACAAATAATAAATTTATTACTTCTTAGTAACAATTTCTCCAGTGATATCATACATCAACGAATTATTATATACGGTTGGTTTGGCCACTCGTTATGGTCCGCGAATCATTTTTCCAGCGCAAGAGGTTATGAATCGAAGAAAAAGAAGTTTTTAAAATAGCTTTAAGAAGAATCTTCCTCTCCGAAACGTTGGAGATCTTAATTCCTGAACATTTTTACAAATCTCACGTTGCAATGAAAATTTAATCATCAAACGGGTAACCTAACGGATCGTTGGTTCGTTTATCGGTTTCAACCGGGTAATTCTGAATTTTGTGTTTCGCGAATCTCACACGGTCCCACCGCGTGTAGGCGTACGATCCCTGTAGGTTAGGCGCGTTCTCCCATTGTGAGAGGCATTCTATGCGGGTCGCAGGTTACATGCCCACGTTTAGAAAGTAACCAGTTGCCAGCACGGTTCTCCTCTCCCTTCTTTCGTACAGCGCCACGATCGGCCGATCTGGCCCCGAGCAACGGGCCCCATTGCGGTTGTTTTCTCACTGCTCCGTATTTCATAACTTCTTCATACCTTCAATGTCTCAGTGTCTCTTCGACGTATTTTTTTCTTTTTTTTTTTTTCTCTCTCTTCTTCATTCTTTCATTTTCTGTTTTTCACTTCTCGTCCTCGACCAATCGTTTCAACGGCGTCGCAATTGTCATTCGTCGCCACCAGCTTCCGCGGAATTTCTCTCGACCATTTGTCTCGTTAGATGCACAGGTGAAAATATGAAATATACGAGTTATCGAGGGAGTTTGTTTGCTCGAATGTTGTCGATCAATTAATATACATTGGAATTATAAGATATTTCTCAAGCTAATGGATGTTTGATGTACGGTGATGGTTATTGGTATTAGCACACCTGGTGGTATTTGTCACGAGGTGACTTTTCACTCTGCTTTTCTCTCTCATTTCATTCGTATCGTTATTTGCATCGTAACGTTTGTTATCTCTTTGAGATGTTAAATAAAGTGAAAGCTCGAATTTTCTAATAGACATAACCAGTAAATGTTCCATCGTGCTACTTCTGATCGGAAACAGCCTAAGGCCTAAAGTATTAAAAAAAAAGTTCGATTCTATTCATCGAATACGCTCTTTCAACAAGAGTTAACAACATTAATTTATGATTAATTTATCCTCCTCGATACAACTCTTATTTTGAAATACTCTTTTGCTACACTGTAAATGATTTGCCAAATAAAATTTTCTGTCCTCCACGGTGGATCGATTCACGTCTTTCGAACGTCACTTTTATCAATAATTATCAATATTTTATCAAATATTATTTCTAGGCTTAACGAGCATTTTTATCATACGCGTGAAATTATTCACTTTTGCTTTTACCATGAGACGGTAAAAGCAGAGAACTTCCTCCTTCCAGAGGAAAAGCATTGTCTTATGCAAAGCATCGAGAATATTCCGCAATGAGTACAATAATATTCGATTCATTTTATGCGCTTCACTCCCAAGGCGAACTTCTCTCTATTGTAAACAATATCTATCTTTTATTGGGAAATGTTCCTCTGCGCCTCGTTCAATCTTCATATTTGAAGTGAGATTTGAAGATAACAGTTGGGAAAATGATGAAAGATTTCCGCAGTCTTGTTTGAGTCTATGTATTCCTCGAGACAGAGAGAGAGAGAGAGAGAGAGAGAGAGACAAATGCCCTTCTTCGGTATTGTACACCGGGTTTAGACCAACGTGACACGACCACGCGAAAAACACCGTGGAACATAACACGTATAAAGCAATTGTGTGGCAACAATGACACTAAAGAGAACAAAAATACGTACGTGTGTATCATTTTCCTTACAAATTACCATTCGTTCTGTTTTTGTCTCTGGTGTATGCATGTCACTGAAAGTGACATTGAAACGGTTCGCGGAAGATGATAAATAACCGTAACCGTATACTCTGAAAAATAGTTTGGTATATAAACGAAAGTAGAATACGAATGAACGTAAAACGGTGGTACTTTTATAATGGTAACGTATGCGCGTTCTTTTTGATTATTAACCGGCTCTCTACCCAAAAAAGGCAACAGGTACACACTTTGTGGGAAAAAAAAAAAACTAACCAGAAGCAGGCAAAGAGTAAAGGACCCCTTTGTACTAACTGCAAAGCGTGCGTCCAGTGGGAATCGTCACTCTCGACGAAACGTATGAAAAATATAAAACGAACGCGTGCGTTCGCCTGTGTTCCCTTGAAAAAAATCAATGAAACAAAACCATGAAAAATGATTTCAACTGAAAGAAACTTCTGAAAATTATCCGAAATAATCTAAACTTCGGATCTCGTAGATGGCAGCACGCGTAAAAAAAAAAGAAAGAAGTAGCAAAGGGGGGATTATCTCATCGTCGGCGTCGATCATCTTTCAGTGAAACGTACACGTACATACAGATGTAAAAGCGTGGAAGACCGATGATCGATCAAGCAAAGAAAATATTCGATTATGAGAGTTACCGATCATGAGAAGCGCAACAGCGATGTGATCGCGGCCAGAAGCCCTGAGGGCCCCCAGCAGAGCACCAGCACCCGCGCACACCAGGCCCACCACGCCGACACCCAGTATGGACCAACGCACAGGAGGGGAACCGAGGCCGCAACACTGCTTCGGTACTGCGTCCCTGCAAGACAAGAACCAACCGTTGGAATGACCCACTGACACGTACTCTCCTGGTAAGTTGGCAAGTCGCTCGACACGCTTGTCGATCCCTCTACTATGCTCGACTTAAGGTGTGATTTCCTATAAGCGTCAGACGTACCCACGTCACGGTAACCGGGAGGGGGGGGTCTCCATACAATGGAGAAGCATATTCTTGTTTTTCTAAACGGTTCGCGATTCTTTTCAAACACAGGTTGCGTCACGTGCAACAGTTAAAAGCTGCTGGAAAGAAAAATTCTGGAACTAGAGGAAGATGTTTTTTGTTAGTCTCTAAAAAAGGATTTCCTGTAATAAATGCCGCCCATCTAAAAGACACTGTGTATTCTTATGTTTCACCTACGTTATAATACAACGGATACAGTGAAAAACATCGTAGGCATTAGTGGCAGTTGAGAAACCCCTGTGTCTCTCTGATCTACAATGTCAATTTTTATATATCGACAGCGATTGAAATCTTGTATAGCCTGATCTTGGAAATATTGTAATCACTGTGTTATATTAATGTCGATTGTGTTAATCGATCAATGCCTCTGATATCTCTGTTAATATATAAGCGTATTCTCCGTATTACAGTGTTTTGGCAAATTTCTAGTTTGGCGATTTTCACGCAATTTTGGCTGCTTCGCTGTTGTTTCTTTGACAAGGTGTTTCATTCTACTGCTAGAAATCGTTCTCGGGAGAGGTAATTTTCGAAAAAATTATACAGTTACCTAGAAGAAAAAAAGAAAAAGAACATCGTATTAAAAAAGTTATGATACAGGCATGAAATAGGGAAAATTGGAAAAAGGTCGCTAAACTAGGAATTTAATCGCTATTTCCTAATAGACTTACTTTATTTTATAACGTGTACACGTGTAACACATCTAATCATTTTACTTTTATGAAAGAGATGAACGAACGAAGAGCGTATATTCTCAGGATATAACGGTATTGTATATTCAACTGTAAATAGTGAAATTATTAATAAAGGAAACCGGTCCTGAAACTGCCGATGTGATCAGTAGATCCTCTGGAACTAGAGGAAGATGTTTTTTGTTAGTCTCTAAAAAAGGATTTCCTGTAATAAATGCCGCCCATCTAAAAGACACTGTGTATTCTTATGTTTCACCTACGTTATAATACAACGGATACAGTGAAAAACAACACTTGACGAAAGTGCTGCGAATGTTCATAGTTGTTATCAATGCATCTAACAATTTACAAAGTTTCTGATTTATTCAAATATGTATGCACGCGAGAAACACACAGAGCTGAATATTTATTTAGCACTGCTTGCTCATAAACATCATAATGGAATGCCTACTTGGAAAATTGATGAAAAAGTTGTAGCAAGACGTAACACAGCGAATGAAATGATAAAGTATTAAATATTAAAGCATAATAAAATACTCGTGTATCGGCAATGTACTATGGAATACTGTTCTAAATAATGATAGACATTGATTCTAATGCGTGAGAGTGATAATTAGAAAAAACATAAATGAAAATGTGAACATAAATATAAAATATAATTAAAATATAAAATTAAATAATAGTACAAATAAATAGAAATTAATTCTAATCATTGAAAGTTGTTTGTAACGTATAAACTTGTACAAAAAACTAGCACAAATAACTGTATATTATTTCTCAAGAATTGAATTTGTTGAAAACGTTTTATACACGTGTAAAGAACTCAATATATAATATTGTAGCAATCTAATATTACAGTACACAGGTTGTCTTCCGGAACCGGTTAGATGCGTTGATTTTATCGCTAACTCTAAAAATTGCGAACGACAGCGAAAGCAGTAAATTTTAAAATCTAAACTTTTACTCCTTTTCTTTTACTCCTTCACAGTTTCAGTCGTGAGAACTGGCCACTGAACGCCTCGATTGCCATGAATCGAGTCAAATCTGGTTTGGTAGGATAATTCCACGACACTGGTGATATGCATTTAGTGGACGTCGATAAGATTCGTGTGAAAAAAAAAAAAAAAAAACGAAAAATACAACATAAAATATACAACAGGAAAACTAAATATAAGCTAAACGATAAACTATAAATATAACTGAACTATAAAGAAGCAAATAAAGTTTCTATAGAAACTACGGATTTACAAATTCACAGGTTGCAACACTCAGCATGGACAAAGCTTTTGAGAAGCTTTCTACGAATAATTGTGCACAATTACTTTTGCTGCTAACTCGCTTTAATTTGAGCTCATTCATCGGATAATGTAGAAAAAGCAGCAGCTACCACGCTGAAAAATATTTTTCATCTCAATATCCCACAAAAGATCAAAACAAGTTTGTCTATGAATATAGAAATAATCTATAAATCTATAAACACGTCTATAAATCTATAGAAAAAAATCTATAAATATAGAAATAAATCTAGAACCACAGTTAGGGCAAATTTTAAAAGCTCGGAATTTCATATAATTTTGTAATTATATCAATTTAAATTCACACAATTGGCAGCATCTAAGCAACGTTATTAAACGAAATGAATTACATTTCAGACAGATTCTGTACATTGTCTAATTGTTCTATATAACGTATAATTCGTGCAAAAGATTTATTCAGTTGCAAAAGTAAAGAGTATATTTTTATGATTCTTTGCAACTTGATGTGACACGTGTGTGATTCAATGCACAGAACGAACATCATCCACAGTTCAAAGGAACTGTTGTAAAATCCATACGAGTGTAAAAACCGCACCAGTGCGACAAGTACCGAAGAACATACTTGAAAACGTTTCAAAAAGAAACGTTCATAATGGAACAGCAGAGTGCACAAAGCCATATATGAGAAGCGTTTACGCAGAGATTCATTGTACATTGTGCAAAAGCAACTACAAAAGGGATTCGCGAATGGGCGGGTGGTAGACCATCCATTATCTGTTCCACTAATATACGAATCTGATTGCTTTCAAAAACAGCTGAAATTCGTTTTCCAAATATTACGTTGTTTTCTACAAAATTGTACATCACAGTCATTACCCGCATAAAACGCATACAACGTGCGTAATACACAAGATGATATCTTTAAGAACAGAATTTCTTTCAATCCTTCATAGATTGCTGATAAGTTTCCAAGATTAGTTGTACTAATCTGTTGGTACATTATGATATCGATACCAATTACTCCTAACATTCCCTGTCTAACATTCTTCAGTCACAAATACTTTTTATCATCATTCATAAAATAGCACGAGCTTGTAATTTTCTTGAGAATTATTTTCTTCGCTGAAACTTCTGCGTGCTTCATCGAAATACTTTCGTGTACCTTTCCCAAAAATTTTCATCTACCTAGTTGTCTGGCCTAGAAAAGAGTCAACTGCGTCAACAAAGTGTTAATTATACAATTATACTAAATTCGTATCGAATTTACAAGCGTCCTTCGTTCAACCATTTGACCATTGACCTCAGAGTCTCGTACGTATTTATGCAAGTATAAATACCGGCCAAAAGCAGACACGCTGGTGGAGACCGGAAACGGTAGTCCAAGACTAAGGCCCCTGAGACCCAGATGAGGCGGCGGAAGATGCAGAAACCCCCTGGTGGGAGTGACGAGCGGTACACCCGGCGCTGTGGACGAAGCCTGACATCCAGCCGACGTTCCCGGATAAGATGGTGGCATCGAGCACGATCTCAACGCTCGACGATGCTGCCTCCGCAGTCGCCTCTCTCTTCGACGAGCGCTGCGCACACCGTCGAGATCCTCCAACGCCTCTGGACCACTTTGCAGTGGGAGTTCCGTTTGCGCCTCCGTCGAAGTGAAAGACCGTGAAGCATTGTCCCGCGATTCCTGCGAGGTTCGCAAGAAAAAAAATTCAACTTCTTTACAACGTGCACGTATCGTATATACGAGTATGTATCGATCAGGCTCCCCTTACGAATTTCAAGTTGCAAGTTGACGAGTATCATCGATCATTATTCCACTATTGCCTATCGTCCGTCGATCGAGTATCGACTTTCAGAATTCTCTTTTTGTAATTTCAGGTTAGAAAGTCAATATAGCAGGTGTACGTACGAATTAATTCAATTCATTTCGGAAATGTATGGCAATTACTCGAGACTGATTGAAAAACGAAAGGAACGTTGCAATTAAAGATGGCGGAAGCCATCGTCATACAACGAGCAATTATACACTGCGAATGGTGAAATTTTAAGAAACGCCAGGGAATATCCTAATGTATATTGTATATGAAAATAATGTATGTGAAAATAAATTTCCGATTTAAAATATACAAACGTCCATTTAGTGAAACAAAACTATCTAATTACGGCGAATGTTGTTCGTATTTGCAAATGATATATTATACGAGTTAATTTTGTAACTTTTGTTCAATATCACTTTCTACTGGAAGTGAAGGAAACAAAAAAGAAAAAAAGAAGACGAGAGGTTTGCAAGCCTATTATCCATTTTTCTCTACTAATTAGAAGGAAAACACGACTGATCGTGCGAAATAGACGATAATAATCTGAATTTTCACCCGTCTACATAATACGGGCATCCTGTCACGTTTGTGACAGGCGAGGTGAACTCGAAATTGTTCCTTTTGCCATTCTATATCCAACTGCACTTTCGCGCGTTCTCTCCCATTCTAATCAGGTTTCGTGATTTCCGTTCCTTATTACTTGCTACGTAATCACTTGCGTTTAACCTTTTAAATACGATATGCACAGTGATACTGTTAGATAGAATTGACTATTTGTTTTATTACTAAGTCTGCTACAGTTCAATCCTACACTCGGTTTAGCAAACAAAAAGGATTTGTAATGTTTCAAGAAAATGTTTAATACAGACAGAATTTAACTATTTAATCATTTTATTACTAACTCTGCTACTGTTATATTCTGCAATTGGTTTAGCAAACAAAAAGGATTTGTAATGTTTCAAAAAAATGTTTAATACAGACAGAATTTAACTATTTAATCATTTTATTACTAACTCTGCTACAGTTATATTCTGCAATTGGTTTAGCAAACAAAAAGGATTTGTAATGTTTCAAGAAAATGGTTAATACAGACAGAATTTAACTATTTAATCATTTTATTACTAAATCTGCTACAGTTTAATCCTACACTCGGTTTAGCAAACAAAAAGGATTTGTAATGTTTCAAGAAAATGTTTAATACAGAAACAATTTAACTATTTAATCATTTTATTACTAACTCTGCTACTGTTATATTCTGCAATTGGTTTAGCAAACAAAAAGGATTTGTAATGTTTCAAGAAAATGGTTAATACAGACAGAATTTAACTATTTAATCATTTTATTACTAAATCTGCTACAGTTTAATCCTACACTCGGTTTAGCAAACAAAAAGGATTTGTAATGTTTCAAGAAAATGTTTAATACAGAAACAATTTAACTATTTAATCATTTTATTACTAACTCTGCTACTGTTTAATCCTACACTCGGTTTAGCAAACAAAAAGGATTTGTAATGTTTCAAGAAAATGTTTATTACAGACAGAATTTAACTATTTAATCATTTTATTACTAAATCTGCTACAGTTTAATCCTACACTCGGTTTAGCAAACAAAAAGGATTTGTAATGTTTCAAGAAAATGTTTAATACAGAAACAATTTAACTATTTAATCATTTTATTACTAAGTCTGCTACAGTTCAATCCTACACTCGGTTTAGCAAACAAAAAGGATTTGTAATGTTTCAAGAAAATGGTTAATACAGACAGAATTTAACTATTTAATTATTTTATTACTAAGTCTGCTACAGTTCAATCCTACACTCGGTTTAGCAAACAAAAAGGATTTGTAATGTTTCAAGAAAATGGTTAATACAGAAAGAATTTAACTATTTAATCATTTTATTACTAAATCTGCTACAGTTTAATCCTACACTCGGTTTAGCAAACAAAAAAGATTTGTAATGTTTCAAGAAAATGGTTAATACAGAAAGAATTTAACTATTTAATCATTTTATTACTAAGTCTGCTACAGTTCAATTATGCATTTGGTTTAGAAAACAAACAGAATTTGTGATGTTTCAAGAAAATGTTTAATACAGACAGAAGTTAACTATTTAATCATTTTATTGCTAAGTCTGCTACAGTTCAATCCTACACTCGGTTTAGCAAACAAAAAAAATTTGTGATGTTTCAAGAAAATGTTTAATATAAAGCTTTTAATCTAATCGCGTATTAACCTCTTGCGCTGGCACGGACCTTAACGAGTGACCAAACCGTATACAATAATTTGTCGCTTTCTTTTTGAACTTGTCGATATAATATTACTGGATAAAAATTATTACTAAGAAGTAATAAATTGATTGTTTGTTTTGCCTAGGTTATATTGAAATATATTTAAAACTGAAAAAATGTTGCAATTTTCGGACAAGAAATATTGCAATGTTGGGACAAGAGGTTAACGAGAAATGTAAGTTGAGGTTTAGGTTAGATTGAATGAGGTGTCTTTTATTTCGCGAAAATACATGAAAACGCAAGATAAAAGATATGATATAAATAGAACCAATATACAAACATAGAATTTTAAGAAAACGTAAGTCGGAAATGACGGGAACGACAGTTTAACTCGGATAAATAAATTAACTCGTTATTACGAACTGTTTATCGTTCTCCGAATAAATTGCATATTTATTACTCGATAAAGTCTTGAATCTCGTCGTTATGCGAAGTGCGTACGATTAAATGAGAGTAATGAGATCACATTTCTTTTCTTTTCTTTTTTCAAGAAATGGCGCCACTGCAAGCAGAAAAATGAGCCTACTACGTGACCCGACTTCGACGCGTCAAACTCGAACGGCGGTGTAATTTGGATAAATACACGTTTCGGTGATAGGCGCCGCGCGAATGAAAAAAAAAAAAAAAAAAAAAAAAAAAAAAAAAAAAAAAAAAAAAAAAAAAAAGAAACATGCGATTGACAAAGAAACAAGGCGGAATCTTATAGTCGTCGAACTCGCAATAAAACTGCAATGGAAAGTAATATACGAAGAAATATTCGATACGTATCGGAACAATCGTTCGTATTATTGGAAGCCAATGAATGGAATATTACGGCATATTTCGCGAAATATCTCGCGAACTATTGGGTTTCAGCAACGATTTAAATAAGAGATTCAACTATGTCGAGAATTTGTACAATGCATTTTCTTTTTTTTTTTTCTTTCGACAAAGTCCGCGAGGAACGGAAAAAATATCCAAGATTTAAATCGAGAGGAATCGAAACGAGTGTTTAGTTTGAGTTGGTAGAACTGCAAAGGGCAATTTGAACGTGACATTGTCTGCCAGAAACAACAATGCAACGCGGCTTTAGATATCAATTTACAAACGACGTTCGTAACCTGAAATTCAAGACGTTTTCACTTAGAGCCCATTCAGATTAATAAACGTGCCTGCACTGCGTCCGGCATGCATACGACTCTAATTGTGGTTAAATCAATTGGAGTCTACAATGTTCAAACCCTTCAGGTTACCTAACCTGACTGAACCTAACCTAAACCTCGTTGTATCCTTTTCACCGAGGCTACGTGCAATACGAGAATACATTTCACCTTTGTGTCGTGTATATGCAGTAGTTACGTTCGCTCTTTCTGAACCGATATCATTTTCTTTCAGATTAATTTGTAATTCAGGTTACGATGCTCGATTGCATAAAAGAAACTCCTTAGCCTGCATTCGTAGAATGCGAATAATTAATTGCATTCCTGAGTCTAATGGCGAACCGGCGTTTGAAATGTTGCATAAATCCTCTTTCGAACATGTACGTTCGAGGCCGGGTTGTTGAAACATCGTTAGCTAGATCATCGTTTTCTCTTGCAGCGTGGATTAATAACGAGAAAGAAGTTTTTAAATACATGTACATCCAAGTAAATATAAAGATACCTCTGCTGATATCTGATATAAGCTCTTTTTATTTTCATAGTTGTCTATTCGTAAATTTTTTAATACTTCGTTTGTACAGCGCAGCGGTTCTCAACTTGGGGATAACGCGAAAATAATGTTGATAATGACGGACGATACCGAAAAAAAGATTTGAAATAAAAATACAAAAACAACGTTATAGAGTTTTGATTCACGAAGAGAGACTGATGCTGTTTTGATCTTACGTCAGGCTGCTGTTGTAAAAAAATTGGAATAAATTGTAAAATGTAAAATCGAAAATCCAACGAATATCATTAGATTGATTTGAGTATTCGTTTGATTATTTAGCCAAACCTAGGAAAATTTAGGAAAAAAAAAAAAAACAAATTTTTCTTTTCTGAGAAATGGGTGGAAGTTTATGAGAGGAGGGAGGCATTCATCAATGAAAAGTCTAATTAAGACACAAGAAATATTGTATTATGTACAAGAAATTTGTTTGTAATAATTGAAAATCAGATTTTAATCAGATAGATCATAGACATCAACTTCGGTCACGGACATTTCTTTATTGTAATGAAATATTTCGTGAAGAAGGTTATGTCAAGTTACAAGTAACCATGCGTTATACGGCTCTCTCTAATTTGGCCAGTCTTTGTACTTTCTCTAATTGAGTTGGATAAAACAAAACGACGTGTTTGGCGTATCGAAAAATCGTAACCGTAACCGCAACCATAACCGTACTCGTAACTGTAATTATTCGGTTTCGATTTCCTGAGTCGACGTATTTTTAGGAATCATACTTCAATCACGTGTCTTTGATTATTGCATTCATTTTCATTTTCGCGAACGATTTTAATTTAATCTATCATATAGCTATTTAATATGAATTGATGTGATACAAGTGTTAAGGAGTTTGATAATCATGGTAATTAGCGGTTGAACGTGTTATAGTAGTTGCTCCCTTTTGAATAACTGTAATCTTGAAATACACTTGAAATACTTTTTATCTCTTCAAATGATCGAACGTTTTTATTTCATTTCTTAAATATTGTTACTTTTACTCTTATGATCTTATGATTTCTGATACTTTTCATGAAACAATTTTCCTTTTAAACGCAAAATTATGTCAACTACTGACAATACGTGTTATAGTACTAATATAATATAGTTCAATAAATCATAAGAGTTCTCAATGTATGATCATTATATTGCATTTTATACATGATACAATCATTTACCAATCTATTAAGTATTGTTATATTATATTTACATAATATAATATAACAATACTTGATACATACAAATATACATACAAATTGGAATAAAATTTTAGATCTGGAACTATATACATACAAGTACTATACTATACTATATATAATACATACAAATTGAAACAAAACTTTGGATTTGGAACGTGACTGCTATAATGATCATTTCTACAAAAGTTTGTTCCGCTAGAAAATCTAGAAATTCACACCGTGTCGTTCTTCCGTCGCTTTCTTTGGAAAAGAATATAATGGAACTGTTCTTGTCGAACCTTCGAGACGCATTGGCGCCGAGGTGGAATTCTATTGAGTTGTTTACAAACATTCTCATCACTTGTGTCTTCCTCGGGCACGTGAAACGAACATTCAACGCAGTGAAAATATGTGTGTATAAACAACGAATATCAGCGAAACATTCAACTGAAAAGATCACGAAAATTGGAACTTTAACCCTCTACTACAGCCAGAATTTCACTTGCTTGCAAGAAAAGGAAAAAAATTATTGTTACTTTTCCTCGCTCGAATCTAAAATCTGGCTGTTAATAAATTGCTGGGAATGAGTCATTCGATATTTTTCATAATGATGCATTGATGTGCTACAACAGCGAAACAATAAGTATTTTCAAAATTATTAATGTATATACATGGATATGTAACTTTCACAATGTTATAAACGAAAATAACTTTTAGATAAAAAACTACAAAATTTTTAATAAAAACTTGAGATTTTATATCTGAAGCTTAAATTCGAAGGACTATTCTTCTGCCATATTAAATTAATTATTTACTGAAAATATTTTTTAATATTATTAATGAATAATAATGGAATTTCATGGATTAAATGGAGGATAAATCGTTTTGATATAAATCTTTCAAATATAATACAAATTAAAAATAATAATCTATTTATAGAAATTATTGATCCTACAGACGATAAAAAATTTCAACAATATAAATAATAAGAATCAGGATAATCTGAATATATTATTACGTAATATATTAATTACGAAACCGCATAATTTGAATGCTCAAGTGAAAGATCGTGAAAAGATTAAAAGTTAGTTAACCTCTTGCGCTGGAATGACGTGCCACGTACGTCGAGAATTTTTTGTCCCAAAATTGCAATACTGTCTCGGTTTGAAATATATTTAAATATAATCCAGGCAAAACAAATAATAGATTTATTACTTTTTGGTAATAATTTTTATCCAGTGATATCATATCGTCGAGTTCAAAAATAAAGCGACGAATTATTTGTATACGGTTTGGTCACTCGTTATGGTCCGCAGTTGCCACCAGCGCAAGAGGTTAAATGAGGTTATGTACACAATCGAAAAATAACGTGAAGTACCTGCGGTCTGTTGATCGGGTTGCTCCTCGCATTGTCAACGGTTGCACCGCCTACCGCGACGACACTGACAGGCCTCGGGGCATTCTCGGACAGAGCCCCGGCCATCGTACGACTCTGAACATCGGACTCCAGGATGTAACGCGCCTTCCTTCTTTCTTTTTCTTCTTTTTCTTCTTCTTCTTCTTCTTCAACCTCCCTTCGCTATCCCATACACTTTAATCCGAAACTTCGCCGTTCACGCTTCTCTTCTTTCTGTTCCTAACTCTTCTTACTTTTTTTCTTTTTCCATCCACGTTCTCGCCTCTCGCTTACCACCACATGCAACACCACGTGCCTTTTTTTCTCTCTCACTGTACACCTTTCTCTTTCCTCTGTTTCGATCGAGTACTCTTCTGTACTCGAACACTACGTATTTCTCTTTCCATTCATTCTACGCGTACTCTTTCTTTCTTTTTTTTTTTTCTTCTTCCATCCTCTATTTCCATCCGCTTCTCCTTTATGCTTTTCGTACTACATACCACTCTATGTAGCTATGTTTCGCACTCGTAGCTATGTTCGCACTATTCTATCAACACTACCACAACCATCCGCCAATCGTGGTCCACCAATTTTTTTTCCCACCAACCCCTCGCAATCTCCAGCAATCCTACACACTAGCACGGATTTTAAACGTGTTCTTTTATGTTTCTACCGTTGCCTTTGCTTTGCAGAGACATCTTTCCTGTCCCCTGGCTTTCAAACCTCAATTATTCGTGTCCTCGCTTGCCTTTCGTTCTCCATTCGTGCTACGCTTTTTTCCCACCACTCGGCGACGCTCTCCGACAGTATCTAAAAAACTCACGACGACTCCGTGCGCTTTTGTCCTCTTCTAACTTGTGCCACGATCCCGATCCTCCTAGATGTCGTCGTTTCTTTTATCTTCCCTCCCGACGAATACGTGTTCCGACTCGAACATGCGCGCACCTTTGATTAAGATTCTTCTTGCTCTTGGTCTTTTTGCCGGGCGACCAAATTTCGTAAAAAGGGAATTCGTGGAAACGGAACGAACTCGTGTTTTCAACTTCTCCAATTGTTCGAGTTTCGTAATCCACCGACGATAGAACAGAATGTTACTTTCATTCCCGTTATCGCGCTCAGCTTGGCGCGTAGAACGTGTAGACACCTGTTGTTTCACTATTCGTCGACGAAACACGCTTTCTCGAACGAAGACCATTCGGGATGTAATGTTGAAAAGAGCTTTTTCACGGTAACAATGCTCGGGGAGAAAGCGACAGGAATGATCGCTCTCTTGTTCCTTTTCATTAAGTAAGAATTCGCGAGATTCGATTTTGGTTCCGGGCTGACAAACCTGTGAATGAAGACATATGTTTTTTTTTTTTTCTTCTTTACGAGTTTCATCGCCATTTTTTTCTTACGCTGGAAAGTGTCCTGCCATTTGCCTGAACATCGACTCGCAACAATGCACAATGAAATTTCACCGTTAAATTTCTGATATTTGGAACATTTAAGTTCATTGGCTTAATCTCGGCACGAAACAACAACAGAAGGATAATTAATACTTATTTGAAGGTTACATCTTAAAACATCATTAAATGCTTCCCTGCACGTTACGATGAAAAATTGTTTAACCTAAAAATTTTCTAGAACATTTGCAATAACTGTTATCGTTAATAACTTTTGACTGGTAGAGATGAATTGAATGTATTATTTGTTCAAGTGATAGCTAATTTTAAAATCAATATTCGAAATACGATAGTGTGTATCAAAAAATCTCTCTCATTGTATTTGTGTAACTAAACAATCAAACATGTTTAAGAATATCTGACATTTATAGACAATATTTGTATTTTATGATAACTTTCAAAATTATCCTGTGATTCTTTTTAGCGTTAGAGAGTATTATCAATGTTACAATATTTCAATGTTCTGTTAATCCCTTGCTCTACGATTTTCCTCTTAATTTTCAACAAACGTTAGTTGTTATAAACAACACATTATATATCGTGTCTGTTGTAAAGCATTATATATATATATATTTTCCTCTTAATTTTCAACAAACGTTAATTGTTATAATAACACATTATACATTTGTTGTGTATAATAACACATTATATATCGTGTTTGTTGTAAAGCATTATATATATATGTATGTATATATATGTATATATATGTATATATATATATATATATGTATATATATGTATATATTATATATGTATATATATGTATATATTATATATGTATATATATGTATATATATGTATATATTATATATGTATATATATATGTATATATATGTATATATTATATATGTATATATATATGTATATATTATATATGTATATATATATGTATATATATATATATATATTATATATATATATATAATAATAATATTTATAAACAAACACAATATATAATAATTATAATATATTAAATAGTTTATTGAAAAATATATATATATATATATATAATGCTTTACAACAGACACGATATATAATGTGTTATTTACAACAACTAACGTTTGTTGAAAATTAAGAGGAAAATATATATATATATATATATAATGCTTTACAACAGACACGATATATAATGTGTTATTTACAACAACTAACGTTTGTTGAAAATTAAGAGGAAAATATATATATATATACACTTTGTATTTATTAATCTTCAGTTTGAAGAATTAAAATTGAAAATTCAATTTGCTTTCTCTTTCAAATTTCGAGGTCACAATTCCTCCGTATAATACAAAGGAATTATCCATAGAAATCGAGGACGATGTTCATTTAATTCGAAAAACGGTAAGGGTGAATCTAAAAGTTGCGACAGAATTGAGGCTTCGTTCTCATTTTCTACTCGTTCCCCGCGAGTGGAGCGAAGAACGAATCGACCTCGATATCGTTAACGCTGCGCACGGGCATAAAAATATTTCCGTAATATAAATCTCGCATTTTCTCCGTGATGAGCGTCGACGATGAAACTCGACGTAACCGACCTGAAACTAACTGTATGGGAACGTTTACGTTGCAAATTATCATCGCGCGCTCGCTAGCTCGCTCGCTCGTTCGCGACCGTTTTTAGAAACGGTACTTCTCTCGTGCCCCGTGTGTTTCTACGTCTTCGCACGATGATTCACGTGATCCCGACAACCGGCTGGCCGAAAGCTCTGAACCGCTCGCCCCCCCGATCGAAATTTCAAACGTTCGCGCCTCCGCGCGCCATTTTTGAACTTTTGTTTATTTTACGAGATTCAACTTACCGATCGCGCAGAAACACGAGCGTTTTGCAAAAATCATTCGTACGAAATTACTCGAGAGTCTGACACTAATAAAAAAAATTATTTGCATTTATTTGATTTTATTTGTAATCAGTAGCGTGCACATTAAAAAGAAAAAAAAAAAAAGAACAAAGTTCGATAAGAGAGAAAGACGAAGATCTTCGACTAAGCTTTCATTTGACAATTGTTCAAACCTATGTTCTCTTCGAAACTACATATACATATATATATATATATATATTCGCTGTGATGTTTCGAGGCGAGAATTATCTTTCTCCTCTTCAACGTCAACGAAAGATGCTGCGAATATTCGAGGATAAACGTTTAGCCAGAAGAAAAGAGACATATTATTGACAGAAAGGTAGACGGTACGCACGCACGTATTACACATTACAGTTTTTCGAAGTACAGAGCACATTCGAACACTTTCACAGCGGGGACAACCCGGGCGAGAATCGGGACTCCTTCAACGTGATCCTTAAATCACTGGGGGGAGCCTTGACGATTTGCTCGAAAGAGAGATAGAGATAGAGATATATATATATAGAGAGAGAGAGAAGCATCCGGATGAAACGATCTCGTGGTAACCAGTAGCAGCTAGCATGGAAGGCAGTCGAGCAGAAAGAAGCTACTCCTCCGCCTCCAAGTCAACGCGCGATCACACCTCGCACCAGTTGATTTACCTTCCGAGCAATCCGACCCACGTTCGATTGCGTTTAGCAATTATCACACGCGCGACTACGAGCTATTGTCTGTAAAGAGGAGAGAGAGAGAGAGAGAGAAAGAAAGAAAGAAAAAAAAGAAAAAATAGGTCGAGAAACGTGATGTCATGATCCCGCAAAGAGCCACACGAGAAACGACGCGTCCCGAACCGCGATAGCGGCTCCACTGGTGCACAAGGTGTACCAACTTGTCCCGTCCGAAGTGCAGAACCCTCGCCAGCGCACCCGCGCAGCTGAAGGTCGAACTGCCGTCGACGGGGAGCGCCAATCCTCTTTCGGGATTCGTTTGAAAGCGAGTGAACTGTTCGTATCGAGCGTCGAGTTCTTGGACAAATGCTGGACCGAGACTGGAGGGAAAGATTGGGGAAAAATAAATTTAGAAGAGAACACGTTGACTACTCGTCGGTTCTACTTTTGCAAATATCTTGCAATAATTAAAATGATATGATATAAAATATCATCTATACAGTGTATTATGGTACTGCAGTATAGTAGTAGTAGCTTTCGTCGTGCTTTATTGCAATGTAACATCTCATAAAAATGAAATATTTTTCTCCATAAAAACAGAACGTGTTACGTTTCGCATGGCAGTCAACGTGCCAATGGAGACAATTCCGTCGGTCTTCTTGATCTTTTTTTTCTTTTCTTTTTTTTTTTTTAGTAAGCAGTTCCTTACATCGGAATTTTTTATCACCTCTTTTTCATACTTCGAACATGTAATTGATATGACAATAGCTATGCGTTCAAGCGTCGCGTCGAACGGTTTAACAATTGGGAAATAAATGTAAACTGGCAATTTGCTATTGCTCAATGATTTTATATTGAAGACGCTACAGTTTACACAAACATATGACTGCTCAAATATGGCATATACAATTTGCACCTAAATCTTTTAAGGAAACTTAACGCCTAAGAGTGAGGAAGTTCAACGTGTATCTGTGTCTTATGGACTTCTTTACTCTCTGTTTCTCTCTCTCTCTCTCTCTCTCGCTCTCGCTCTCGCTCTCTCTTATAAGTAACATTACTTAGCTCTTAGTTCATAAAAATTATATTACTATCTATCTTGCTTAGAATCAAATTTTTCACAGCAGGAAATATTTGATTTTTCCATAGCATCACAATGAAACGATATTTCCTTTGCTAACTAAAAGATAAATCAATTAAAAAAACTTACTGCTTCATAGAAGATTAAGAATTATAAAATCATATTCTACGATAAGAAAAAGAAAAAAAAGTCAAACGATATTTATTATTTCCTACACAGCCTGCTCCTTTTTCTTCCTGATTTTAGTCTGTGAAATAATACATGTACGACAAAGATTGACCCATGATGTATCCTGCTTTATGTTACAATAAAAATATGAGAATCTCTGTTCTCTTAGATAATGAGAATAAATTCTCACGTAACAGGATGATTAACAGCTTATCTCGGGTATATATACTAAGAAAAAACAATAAGAATGGAGGTCTCTGTCAATTAGTTTTATTTAGTTATCTCCCTCGTCGTATTTGATAAATCAATTAATGTATTCAACGTGCATTTAAACAAATACAGAAAGTAGGAGGAGGTCCCGAGGACTCGTAAAATGCAATTAGGCGGGTATTAAATTCGCTGAACAAAACTGCAGCGACGCATACGTTTGTACAAAAACTATGACTAAATCAGGTACAAATATAAATACAAATATAATTTATATACCTATATTTATATTTGTACCTATATCATTTATATTTGTATAATATTTATATATGTATAATATGTATACACCATGTAGAAGCAATGTCTTCAGGAATTCTGAATTAGCTGCCAATCATTGAATTCTTTTTTAGTACATTTCATCAATTACTATCAGCTATCTGTAGAAATGAAAAGAGAATCGCCTTAGAGTAGCAGATGGTATACATTTCATTTATTTTAGAAATGAACTGTTTTGAAGCATAAGTCTAATACATAGTTTCTCAATTTTATCACTCGAATTATTATCAAGCAAACACATCGGTAGCGCTTTTAGCGTCTTATTTATATATATATATATATATATATATATATATATATATTCTTTTTTTACTTATACCGATGCTCAAAATTAAAATAATACTTTTGTTTAAATGAACATCGTTTCATACGTTATTCTACAATATCTTCTGTATGACGATTAAACGTTTATAACGTTTCACTTAAAATAATTTTTCAACATATTTTACAATTTAGAAATAAATAAATATTAAATAAATTTAATTCCTCGAGTGTTTCTCTTATACGTGAATTGTAAAATATCTAAAAGTTTTTTTCTTTTTGTATTTATTTTTTGATTTCACGGAATTGAATTACAGTATAAAAGTCGGCAGTGTGTGTATTACCTTCTATTATATTTGTCAATTTATGTATCGTAGAAACAACTACTGTTAATTGATCACACGATCGCACAATTGTAAAATGTTTCATTTTCTACTAACATTTACTAGTTACTTCATTTCTGGTCAAATTAATATTTAATCTAGTTCAATACCTGCTATCATTTTGTGTTAATTATCATCGTAAAAGTATAATTTTTTACACGATCACGGACTACCCACGATTTTGCAATTTATAATTTATAATTTCAAATGTTAAAAATTTGGTGTCGATAAAGTTAAAAACTTAAACGATTAATCATGGATAAAACAAATTATTGGATCACGGTTAATCTTTGGAAGATTAAAAAAGGTTCTTCCTTCAGATGTACATGTAGAGTAGCACAAATGATTACACTTATAGAAAGATTACACTTGTGCAAAAACATTTCTAGTAATTAATAAAATATCTAAAATGTTTCAACCAAACTAAGCAGCAAATTAAACATTTGCATCAAATACAAATGTATTAAGAGTTTGTGCCATTCATATATACTGCTTAAAAAGCCAGTTCTACAATGTATACAATAATAATAAAGAATAAAAGTAAATAATAATAAATTGATAAATTTGCAGCACCGCAAAACAGTTTCCCTAAGTACACTGCTTAAACTGATATATGTATACCTACTATATACCTACAGTAGTTAACAAGTCTGCAGGCTACAATAATGTAGCCCCAATGTTTAATTGATTAACCTAGGTTTTAAGTGTATTTGAAGATCTTGTATATATCCTACCACATTTTCTTTTCCTGTAATGATAGAGCATAACTGTATTTGAATATGTATAACAAATTGTATCGTTAAAGTTAAAAATAAAATATATCAAAACGATGACAGAGTCATTGAATTCATTGCAATCAATTTATCTTCACTTGCGAAACTGATTTGTATAGAAACAAAGCAATTTGTACTCCTTAAAGAATGTAAAATAAGAAGTATTTCATTGATAATAACATATTGAAACTGTAGCTATTTATATATGAAAGTTCCAAGTTCCATTTATATAAATTAAAAACATCTTTAAAATTTTAATTCAACGTTTACTTAGTAAAATTACTGATATGTGAACAATGATTTATTATGCATGTAACAAGTTTTAAATAAGATCGCAGATCTTTAAAATACTTGAAATTTAAGAAGTATGTCATACATAAATTGATGAAGAACGTGGAATTATCATATATAAATGTATATGTGTATATGCATGCACAAGATAAGTCATACAATCAAATGCAAGATATGACTTGAATCAATTGCACAACTTATCCTACGTATGAGGACTGTAAAATTGTATGCACAAATCTATCGGTATAATACTTAAATTTCGAGTAAACCTGAACACTTTTTATCGACAAGATTTCACTACGACGATTACTTTGATTTGATACACGTGGATATTTTGCACTCCACGTGTTTTTGTGCACCATATAACAATAGTGAGTTACACATACATCACTATATTAGTACGGATAATAAATATAAAATGTTAATTGGCATACAGTGCATATGATTCTGTATTTAAACTGTATAATCTTGAAATTTAATTGGCAGTCAAATGTTTATGTTGATTTTGTTCTCAGTCTTGCGAGAACCTCTTCTCAAGTTCAAATAATGGAAGATGTAAATTTTTTTCATACAAACTATTCGTAAACTCTTATAGAAATTGTACCATAATATAGTCAAAGATATAATTATGCTTCATCATCAAATCAACACGACTCAATAATATTTTTCTTTGACGTTACTGGAAGAATTATTTTACTCTGGAAAAGAGATACAGAAGTTGGTAGAACTTCAACGTTGTTCCCCTAAACTTTTAATACATATTTTACATCATCCTGTTTGTTTCAACGTGTTGAATACGAATATTATATCCCCGTTTTTGATGGAAAATTACCTGTTTCCGAGATATTCACAAAAATCTTTATGAAAGTAATTTATTACATTGTTCATGCCGCGTTGTATTCATACACACATTTTAAATACAGAGAAAACAAGGATAAGTATTGCTAGCCGGGGATTTATCTAACCCGAACCAATATCGATAGTTCTGCCAATAATTAACAAGAAAGTTCCCGGCGTTCTCAGAATTGATATTACACTCAAAATGATACTCTATAAATGATACTCTACAAAGATGAAAACGCTTCAGGAAGTGGACGACGACACGTGAAAGAGATTCATTCCTATAGCGAGATTCAAAATGAACAAACAAGTGAAAACAAGTCAAAAACGGATGTATCTGTATTTAACACGTCAAATGTGCTAAAAGCTTGAAGGTTCGACGGTAAAGTTCAACCCAGAAGTTTACTTCTTTGTATCGTACTAATCTCAAAATGTCTAACAGTTCCAACAGTTATGAAGGTCCCAATCTAACATGCTATCGTTTTAGCAAAGGACGGAAGTGGAAAAGGAAATATACTAGCTGGAATGTACATATGTTGGTAGCGATGAAGTTTCCAGAGAAAGAGAATCAGTCTTTATGCTATGTGAATGTAAAATGCGTACCATGAAGTGTGTGTTGAAAATTAGACTACACTGATGTATTTCGCAGTCTTCTCATCATAAGGCATAAATATTCATTGCCCTTATTTATTAAGTGCAATTTTATTTTAGCATACTTCTTCTCATACAACTATCTTTGTATAACTTTATTTTTTCTTTCCTTCGTACAAATTTGATTTAAAAGTGCAAGTTCAAAAATCTGCAATATCAAATGTCAGAATATAATGTATTAAAAAAAAGATTTTCTTTGAATATACAGAATAAAAATACTGTAAAGAGAAATGTAAAAATTGTGCAACATTCAGGTGTCTCTGGAAACTTCGCGAGAAGCTCATAATATTTTGATAGAAAAATAAGAAGCTTTGTCCTATAAAAAGAGAAATAAGGAATGAAGAAACAGATAAAAGTTAAAATTATACCGTGGAAGAATACAATCCACTACGTTAACTTATACAATTATAACAGGATATTATTGTTTACGTAATATAACTTATGTTGTAAGCCAACACGTAGTTTAACATTCGTCCAACACCGAACATTCTTTTCTTTCAATAAGGTCATTGCGATGTATCAAGTTACAATTCATCGAATTCATACACACGACTTTGTCTATTTAATCTTGCAAACTGTATGCGCTCGTGATCTACGACATTATACGTCATAGCGTGAGAAATCTATGTTTTCGTCATTGATTTTTGTTACTAAAGTTGCATTTTTCGTGGTAGCACTAGTAATTAAAAAAAAAAAAAAAAAATCAAGAAAGAGAAAGAAAAAATGACAACAGATGCAAACGCAAGGTAGCAATGATTATGAATTCAAGCCTTGACGCTTTTCTTCCTCGAGCATAGCATCGAGTTCATCAGTAAGGTTTGCAAGCATATTCCCAATGTCGTTCAATACATCTGCTGGTTCGCTCCCACCAGTATGATGGCTCATTCCATGACTTGACATGTTGTTGCCAGTATTACCGCTTGCGTATTCCTGTGCGCGTGCAGCTCTTTGTTTTATCGTTCCGGCATTTTCATTTGCAAATGGTAGTGAGTCGGACTCTGTACTGGAACTTGACTGCAAACATACGAATGATATTAATATATAATTCTTCGTTAATGTTTAATCTAACAAACGTGTACGATCAATTTAATAACCAACATACATAATTCAGGAATTATGTCAGATTTAGGACTAAGGTCTGACAATATATTATTATATTATATCATGTAATGTATTATTATATTTAGAACGATATACTATTATCGTACAAAATAGAAATTATATAAAATCACCTTAAAACTGGCATCAGAACCGTTACGGTGCTGCAGAGCAAGAGAAGCTATTAATTCATGTTCTTCGTTAACATTGACACTGACACTGCCCCAAGAACGAGACATAGAAGAGGGTGGTCGGTTTATTTGCGGTGGAGTTGATGGCACTGGTGCAGGTGCTGGTGGTGGCGGAGACGGATGATGAATCAAGTGATGATGCTGATGATGATGTATATGATGCTCCTCGCAAGAAGCAGTTGGAACTGGTCCGCTGCAATCTATCACAACATCGCCAACTCCCGATCCCCCGACTCCTACTCCGGAACCGCTATTATCTCTAGAGCTTTGACGCCTCGGAGGAGACGGAGGGCAACGTTTTGGAAGATGTGGACTACTTTCGAGTCCGTAAGTTAATTGATACTTGTTATCAAAGTCTCTCGGTAGTGACTTGAACTGTCCTGGGGTTGCAGTGACCTGTAATCAAGGATTACGCGATTCTTCGTGTCTTCGTTATCTCATATTTTACATATTTTATCCCAATTATGTAGTTTACGATACATTACCTTAGCTACAGGTCGTGGACGAACAAGACAATGTCTTGGTCGTGGAAGAGTTCCACCACCTGCATCCACTACGGAAGTATCATTTGTAGGAGTTAGATCACCGTCTTCAAAGCTGCGTGGACGCCATTCGACTGGCTGTGGATGCGTAGAAGGTGCTGGCGACGGAGGATACCCAAGGGGTGCGTCTTCCAAGCTTTCTAATGATTTTCCTCGTGAACCAGCCCGACCAACAATGTTGTAATCGGCTGGTAAAGCAGCGTACATACTTCTCCATGCACCTCCAGATGTGGTATCACTTCCTCCTCTCTGAAAAGACCTCAAAACAGGCGAGGAACAATCCTCGTCGGGAGATGGCAAATCGGGACCTCCTCGCTGAATAACTACGTCCTGAAAATACAATTTGGAAAAATTAAATTTAGCCGGCCATACAACATAGGGGGGATTACAAATGCTGAAGATACATAGTATTCGCTAAAAAAACAAAACAAACATTTCAATCGACTAGTTCTTTAGGTCATAAAATTTACGAATATTAAATATCAAATATATTAAATATTCATATTAATATTAAATAAGAACTGAAGTATGATTCTTACGCGGATAAAAATAAGAAAAAGAACCGAGCGTCAAAATTTTGCACTTGCATTAGAAGCTTTTCCAACTTGAAAATTCATAACTTTGCATCGTACGAAACGTTTCTTCACCTGTGTTTGTCCAGGATGCGGCGGCAGCCGAGCAAGATCGAGCGGCTGTATACGTTTGCCAGCACGAATATCCTTAACTCTTTTAATTGCTAACAATAATTTTTTCTGATGACCAAGACGCACGATGCCAATGTCTTCGAGATCTTCCCAAGTGAGAGTCGTTACATCTTCAACTGAACGCATACCCTGTTGATGAAGAGCACCGAGATATTCTTCGAGTCGCAGAAGCCGGAGCCACTCTTCTAACGAGCCAGGAATATGCTCTGGCAAGCCATCTCCAATATTTAAATTATCTATTTCCGCTTTCAAGCGTTTCCGATGATTAGGCTTCTTAATTCCTGCAAATATGCATAGAGCTTTAAATACAAGTTTTAGAAGATACAAACGAATAATTGAAATATTACAAAATTCAATGAGTAGCATAATTCAAAATAATCATCCAGCTCGGTGCCATCATTGTGACTCGTGATAATGTATATCACAATGACGATTGTTTGAAAAGGAAAAACTTGAAAATCTTCAAAAAAAAAAAAAACATTTAAATTTAATCTCATCACTGCTAATTTTCAAATGCGTAGAATTCTAGTTCAAAGATATTGAGACATTAAAAAAATGTGCCGTTTCTCAATTTCATTCAATATATACATATATAATAATATAATTTAAATAATATATATATATATATATATATATTTATATTTAAATGACCTATACACACACACACACACACACACACAATATATTTATACATATATTACAATACAATATATATATTATATATATTATAATATATATACAATATATATATATATTTAAATTTAAATGACCAACGATCAATGAATATTTTAAACATGCAGATTTGTTTGAAATTCAGATTTACCTATTGCTGTCAAATCTTCTGGCGTCATGCGCGTTATAGTAGCTAGATCATAGCCAGCGGAAGCAAACAATGGCAAGTATTCCTCGAATTGGAGTTCAGTCAACCAAGCGTGAACGACGTCGAGATCCGCCGGTCTGTCGGGATGGCTGCCAAGCGAGCTTATAGAACACCTGGGAGACGAAGCAAGAGCACCAGGTCCTCTAGGGCCCAAATGATACCCGGAGGCTCTCCCAGAATCTAATGAAGCGGTAGAATGCCTCGAACCGGAGCCTGATCCTGAACTACCTGGGCTATCTCTTCCGGGACTTTGAGTCATATCGATTCCTAAAAGAATATTATAACACGTATATAAAAATTAGTTCTCCACTTCTTTCAACTTGAGTACCAGATAACAGATTACAGCTCCAGAAGTTTGAAATTAAATTTGTGACTGTGTCGGATCTTGCTGTGACTTTTGAAATCTTTTTCTTCTTTTTTAAATAACAATTTATTAAAATTTGACCCCTCGTGCAACAGTATCGCACATTTGTCTCGCTTGGAGGATTTTCTTTCAAGTTTGGAGACAACTATTGAATGTTAATCTGCTGTTAATAGAATGCACAAATAAAGTTTGCGTGATGTGTTACACAATGTTTTCAATACAGCGTTAAGAAACTGACAACAAACCTCGCGCTGAAAGCTTGAAAATTTATGCGAACAAGGAACGTTCATGATGGATCAAAATCATTGAATGCTTCGATATTTTCATATGTTCTACGTTATCATCAAGGGCATCCGGTACGCGTACACCAGAAAAGGAGTTAAAAATAAAAACGCAAAAGCAGAGGTTACAAAGTTTCGATTTGACAAAGACAAACTTAGACTTAAACTGCTTTTACTTGTTTCGATCTTATGCTGGTTTCGACTAATCTAAGAAAATTAAAAAAAAAAAAATGAAAAAAAGAGGAGGAGCCTAATCGAGGAGTAGCCCTCGGAAGAGAAGAAAAGGTTGGGAACTCCGCTGATCTGGAATAAAAGAAAAAAAAGAAAGGAAAATCAACGAACAACGTAAACACAAGGAGGAGAGAGAGAGTTTGATAGAAAGGGTGGATAAAGAATGTTAAAGGAAATGACATTACTGCGAGCATGATGGTAGAGCGATAACATCTGGATCTGGTAATTCGATAAGCATCGCACCTTGATCCTCGGCATGGGCATATTTGCCGACGACTGGCGGAAAGGCAAAGCCAGGGTGGGTAAAAATAGGCCCCGGACTCTTTCCAGATGGCACTCCGTAAGAACCCTCGTCCGTTGTTCCGCCTGGTCCGCCGCTTCCGGCCAGGAAACAGCTATCCTCGCTGCTCGCATATCCAGCAGAACCGAACGACGAGCCAGAATGTCGAAATACATCGGGTACAGCCGGTGGTGCCACTTTCTTCGCCTGGGTCACAGCTTTGGACGGCCGGTTCATGCCGCCAACTGCAAGGAAAAAAAAAAAAAAAAAAGAAAAACAATAAGTCCGTATTTCTTCACTTGCACAGTCGTGCAATACGATAATTAGCTGCAACGTTATCGACTTGATCGCGTCAATTTCGAACACGTGACGATTCTTTCGCTTGCGTTTGCTGTTCGAAAGTACGTTCAGTATTTCAGAAGCGAAAGAAGAAGAAGAAAAAGAAGAGGAAAATCGAAGAAGATAACGTAGCATCGAAATTATTTTGTATAGTTATATTTTTAGTTACTTTTACTTTTGATAGGTGGCCTGTTTGCTGGAGATGCGCGAACGAAAAAGCAGGGATTATAACGTGAGAAGCGTTGGCATTGTGCGGCTTTCTTTTTGAAAAGAGGAAATTCGTGCGAAAAGAGCGTTGAACGAGCGTGGTCGAACGAGTGATCATTTGTGTTCAATTATAAAAATTAATCGTGTCGAGTTTGAGGTTATTCGAATTATCGTTGTCTATTCTTGTATTTATCATTTGTCGTTTTGTTTCCGTTTTCTTTGTTATTTGATATAATAAATCGCTTGAACTATATCGCTGTACAATAATAAATGAATAATGTTGCACAGGTGTGGTTACAGACTGCTTCACGCGAATGCTTTTTTCTTCTCGAGTTACAATTCTTGAAACTTGCACGTCGGAGAAAGCGTTCAATGTAGGTTAGTTGAGCAAGCGAAGATAACGCGCTCTTCTCTCGTTCGATCGACGACGGGTTCCGAAAATTCCTCGCCCGTTTTTTCAATCGGAATCTCGTGCGTTGCAAACGACACCTAATGAATTAACGGACGAAATATATCAGACCGCACACTCTGTTGACGAAATAGATTTTAATTGGTTCGTGATGTTCGTAACGCGAGTACAATTAAATAGAGAATATTTTTTTTCTATTATCAGCGGGACAAATATACGATACAGTTCACCAATGTGAATTGCATCAGTGAATTTATGGAATTCCAGATACTGGAGAGCAGGGAATGTTATTATAATTATACTTATTGTTCGCCCTGGAACACTTCCGTGTGAAATATAATTTTTTTTCAGAAATCTGGTAAATTATCACGTCTGTAGTAATTGAAGTGTTATCGCCGCTCTGGCTTAGACGCTTAAGTCAGGAAGGATAGAGATTTATCGTTGGATTTAAATACACATGTTACAAGGTATAATTTCCACGCCTCGACCGAACGAACAAAACTACAAGATTTATCGGAGATAATTTAATAGAATTTCGAGGCTCGATAAATCTGCGAGATTCGAAAGCTTCGAAGGAAACGTCGTGCTACGATTTCGATAAAAAAAAAAACTTTTGATTATCGTCTGCGAAATTTATCGAATGTTCAACTATTGAATGACTATTGAAACATTCGAAAAAATGAAAAACGTATAACTGCTATTAGTATGAAATAGTACTACTATTATTAGTGCTCATAAATATAATTTATCACAAATTATTTAAATAAATTGTTGTTCATTAATTATTATTATTTATAATAAATTAAAATTATTATTTATACAAAATACTAATTATATTATAACTAGTTCAGTAGTAGTAGAAAATATATCATAATTAATTTTGTCACATTTTAAGTTCATCCTACAATTATTATAATTTAATTACATAATTTTTAAATTATTATAATTTTATATTATAATTATTATATTTTAATTGTACATTATAATCGCGTTTATATTCCAAATACAATATGCATTTGGAATCACCTTGAATATACTTTCCTCTAATTAGCTTCGTGTCCGTTTCGTATTTCGAATCGGTCAACATTTTTTTACGGCCAATGAATATGTGAATATGTTCGACGAGTGATTAGAGAACGTTCGAACGTAGGAAAACGTCTTAATCAGCTTGGAGTTGAAGAAGGATTACAAAATCCTTGACTACTATTATTAGTGCTTGTAAATATAATTTATAACAAATTATTTAAATAAATTGTTGTTCATTAATTATTGTTTATAATAAATTAAAATTATTATTTATACAAAATACTAATTATATTATAACTAGTTCAGTAGTAGTACAAAATATATCATAATTATTGTATTATAATTAATTTTGTCACATTTTAAGTTCATCCTACAATTATTATAATTTAATTATATAATTTTTAAATTATTGTAATTTTATATTATAATTATTATATTTTAATTGTACATTATAATCGCGTTTATATACCAAATACAATATGCATTTGGAATCACCTTGAATATACTTTCCTCTAATTAGCTTCGTGTCCGTTTCGTATTTCGAATCGGTCAACATTTTTTTACGGCCAATGAATATGTGAATATGTTCGACGAGTGATTAGAGAACGTATAAATGCATATTGTATTTGGAATATAAACGCAATTATAATGTACAATTAAAATATAATAATTATAATATAAAATTATAATTTAAAAATTATATAATTAAATTACAATGATTGTAGGATGAACTTGTGAAAATGTGACAAAATTAATTATGATATATTTTGTACTACTACTAAACTAGTTATAATATAATTAGTATTTCGTATAAATAATAATTTTAATTTATTATAACGTTTAATTTATTAGAACGTTCGAACGTAGGAAAACGTCTTAATCAGCTTGGAGCTGAAGAAGGATTACAAAATCCTTGACTACTATTATTAGTGCTTGTAAATATAATTTATAACAAATTGTTTAAATAAATTGTTGTTCATTAATTATTATTATTTATAATAAATGAAAATTATTATTTATACAAAATACTAATTATATTATAACTAGTTCAGTAGTAGTACAAAATATATCATAATTATTGTATCATACAATTAAAATATAATAATTATAATATGAAATTATAATAATTTAAAAATTATATAATTAAATTACAATGATTGTAGGATGAACTTGTGAAAATGTGACAAAATTAATTATGATATATTTTGTACTACTACTAAACTAGTTACAATATAATTAGTATTTCGTATAAATAATAATTTTAATTTATTATAAACGTTTAATTTATTAGAACGTTCGAACGTAGGAAAACGTCTTAATCAGCTTGGAGCTGAAGAAGGATTACAAAATCCTTGACTACTGTGGGAGTAACAACAGGTATATCTCGAGAGCCACGCACAGGGGCGTTCTACATTAAGTACGTACAATGAAAGTAGGCCAAGACACACTAAGGTATGTAGAGCATTGGTCTGGAATAAGCACAGACATTATTTTATCGTCGACGTTGCTACGATACTTGTACATAACGCTACGTGAAGCGTCAGATGCAAGGTCCTATGATGGACCTTCGTCCAGTCAGAGCCTTTCAGATGAATTATAAAATTAGTAGATATTCACGTGAAAAAGATACTCATCGGCGTAACCTCTTTTCGAAATTCTTTCATCAACGACTGTCGCAAAGTCGATCTTCGTTACGGTATCACGCGACTCAAACAGTTTAATCTATCGAAATGTTCTTTGCTTTTATTCGCTTGATTGGTGACGATTGCAGCCGAGTCATTCGTAATAACGATCCATCAATTGCTTTGTATATCCCCTTCCTGATCAGCGATTGTATGGAAATTTTCATTGTCCATTGCAAACTTTTCTTTCCATACGGGTTAAGTAAAAACTTGAATCTTCAAGGTCATCTGAACGTATCTTTTTGCCAACTACACGATAAAAAGAAATATATGTATGCGATCGAAAGAAAACATTAATAATTTTCAAAACTCGGAAAAAAAATTTTACGGAAAAAAATTTTCTTTGGTTACCATTATTACGGTTACGGTTATTAGTATTGGTCCTTCGATACCATTCGTGTTCAAAAATATTTTTTGCATCGTCACAATTCGAAAAGATATTTAGGTAGCTTCGCTTAAATGGAACACCTTGTACAGTATACAGATGTGATATTTCAAAAATATTGATCCCAACCGATAATGTAAACATCTGCCATATCAACGATTAACCTCTTAAGCGCACTCGCCCGTTTAAGAAAACGATTTTTTTTCCCGCGCGCTCGAGTTCACTCGCGAGACCTGCAGTTCTGGTTTTCTATATAAATAGACAGTGTGTCGTGCTTATTTCCTCTCACCCGAAAAAAAGTTGCCACCGGTGAATCCCAGCTTTTTAATTGGCGCGTTAAGAGGTTAACCTGTTACTTTTCTACGAAAAAAAAAATCTAACGTCGCATCGCACCGATTCCTAATTTAGTCTTTAATTTCCTAATCGTTCTTATATACATTATACGTAACCCTGTTTTATTTTATTTAGTGCCTTATTGCGTAGGAATTAGAACTCCTACTCCACGTTGTTAATAATAATGATAAATCGTCGTGACGATAAGCGTCAGAAACGACATAAATTTCCCTAGAGAGCATAGTCATATCTCCACTATAAAATTCCCCGCCGTGTTTGTCAAATAGCAATGGCAAAGCCTCGGGCAGAGATTCGAAAGGACGACGAAAAAAGATTAACGTCCCCCCAGGCATCTGGGCTGGGGAGAGGGGAGAAGACAGGAAAAAATAAATAATAAAAATTTCCGAGAAAATTATAATTTACGTTACGTGCGCATTGAAAGTTGAATGAAGAGCGCGTTCGGGACACTTTGAAGTGAGCAACGAACATGGCATAGAAACGACCGCTAATGCGATGCCAAACAACCGGAGGAAGATATACTATACTCGCCAATAGCATGTCGAAGAGAATGTATACTCGAGAATGCAACAGAGGCGACAACAAATAGCATATAATCATCGTGGCCGATATCGTAAAATTAATCTATTCGATGAACTTTGTCCACGCGAGCATAACCATGATGATCATTGAAACACTATCTATCAGAAAGGCAATACACGCTGTACGGAAATAAAATTTCTTTTTATACGCACGCGACGTTTATCGCCGAATAACGAATAATATCGATCAAAAGGCGAACGAAACGAATGAACGCGTTCTTGTCGCGAAAAATTGATATTGTTCGCCATAATCGGTATCGAAAGGGAAATACGACGCCCGTTGGTGAAAGAAACTCGGTATATATTAAAGGCAAAGACATTGTAAAAAGTTGGGCCACAAGGCAATATTCAGCGATCATAAATTACAGCACGAACTACGTCGAGCGAATTGCAACACAGACTACTCTTTGTGCTAACTGTTGCTGGCCCCCCGAGGGAAATGGGGATCAATTCTGCAGCATTGATCTGTACACAGATGCTCGACTGTGATTTTCTGTGAAAAAGAGAAAGAAAAAATACGTTAAAATATAAAAATATCCTGATAAATAGTTTAACATCCTAGGGTAGGATCGTTAGGAATAACTGAATAGAATTATCGTTGGATTTAACCATTGAGAAATAATTAATTTACCAAGGAACTGCGTTATTTCTCTCTTTTTTCTTTTCTTGATACTTCTTTTTTTTTTTTTTTTTTTTGAATCGTAAGAATCAGTCGTGTCAGATACTGCAAATAGTTGAATAAATAAATAAACGTAAAACCTAGTTCGTCCAGGCAGCGCGCGCACGTCGTGAAAATTCCTTTACAACGTTTTTTTACAGGTTAGCTTAACATAAACCATGAATAAATTACGATTACGTCAGCTGGTGATTAACCACGACTCCGAGCGGCCGTTTCTACTAACGATAAAATCTATACAACTTTTATGCTCTACGTAAAATATCGTATCACGTAACGTAGAAGCATCGACCGGTTCTCGGTAAACGTTACGCAGAGATAGATATCTACGCGACGCCATTAATACCGTGAACTGTTTTATCGGCCGATAAAAAAGCGTATATCGGAATTGATTTCTACGCGCAAACGTAGGTTCCTCTCGTCCAGGGGAGAAGAAAGAATCACTGATTCTGAGGTTACTTCGTCATGGTTCTTTTTTGCGTCCGTTCGCATCTCGCTCGAAGTTCATTAGCAGTTTAAACGTGAAAACACTTAGCGGCGGATTTATTACGGCGGAGGCTAAAAAAAGTTTCGCCCGCTGTCCAAGGTCGATGTTCGACCGTGTATCATCACACCGGCCACGATCCCCACTTTTTTTATGGCTCTTGCCACGTGCCTGGTCTCTCTCGTCACGTACGCATCGCAAGATACACGGCTGGCCACGTTCGAACTTTCAACGATTGTCAGTCACCGTGAAACGAGATCTCTGCCTCCTTCTTCCTACGCGCGCGTACATATTTCTTCCGTTTGACATATCCTTCCTGTTTCTGCGTTCCTTTATTTAGCATCTAGCACGTACCTCTATATAGCTGTACGTGCTTCTGTTTGCATCCTGTTTGATTTTTACATTTTTCTTTCTTATTCTTACTGTGGCTCTTTCCTTTCGCATGTAACGATATCCGTGTAATATGAAATTATATATATATATTCTAGAACAGAGGTTTTCAAACTTTTCCAAGTTGGCGACCCCCTTTACCGACCGAGTAAATATTCTAGCGAGCCTGGGTATAAAGGTTACTAGGAATACGAATTAAAACATTTGCCGATTCCTCGGTGCCAAGCTGGTATTGAATTAACTTTCGGTCGTTGCGCGAGGAATTTTTTAGTTTTGCTAAAATTCCTGCGACAATTTAGTTACGCGAGCCAGACCTTGAGAAGCCATGTTCCTACAACACGGTTCTACTGCAACGCGAAAGGGAAATTACGGGAACCGTCGTAAAGCACGATAAGGGGATTTTTATTTAACACATTTAGAAAATTATATTTACACACTTATCAACTACAACAAACAGCTTAAGTGTATATGCATATACGTTCAACACTTTTGTATATACGGTTGGCCATTTATTTCTGTCACACAATTGGGCGAGAATTATCCGAATTTTATCACGTCAAAAATCTCAAGGTCCTACTTTATATTTTCTATTGAATTAAATGCCGAATTAATCTGATTACTGCGTGTTCGAAGTGTTCAGTTCAGTAACTTTTTATCTTCGACAGGGGGAAGAGCACACGTTTCAACGTTGTACAATAATTCGAAAGACTATCTCGTTTAGAGGGCAATTTGTTTAACAAAAGTGAAGACAATATTGTTCGAAAAAACGTTCTCGTTTAATTCTACCGAGCTGCGATGAAGAAGATTAAACTTAAAATTAAGGCTAATATAATTAAACGAAGATAGTTTATATATATTTATGTTCAATTTTTTTTTTGTTTACGTTTGTATGTATCTGTGTTGTTATATGAGTTATTGATATTTTTAATGAAAATGAAACTTGAGAAATTATCTGTTTCTCATAGTTTTAGGAACGTAATTCGTTTTTGATAGTTTTTGGAACCCCCTCCTTCCACCTTACCTCCCACTACAGTGTAACACGCTTTCACACAGCACGCGCGTTATTTCAATTTTATTCAAACCTACCCATCGTGTCATAGAATTATAGGCTACTTGTTATAATATTTCGTATTTATTCAGTTTGAAGGAAATTACTCGTGAAAATCTCCAGAGGCGAGAACACCGTTTCTGGTCAAATAAAACGCTAGCTAATTTTCTTGGCAAAGTTGACACGTCCTCGAGGAGATTAAAAGCTGCAACGAACACGAAACGAACGAACGAGGGAGGGAGAGAGAGAGAGAGAGAGAGGGAGAGAAAGAGAAAGTAATAGCTAAGACGGTACACCTTAAAAGGAAATAGGCGTTCGGTGAAGTAATTAACGTCGTTCTGGGAATATTTAGGCGTACGCGTAGGCGTGAAGAAATCCGTAAGATGGAAAATACGTATAGAGGGGCAGATACGAAGATAAAAGCCCGAATAAAAAAGAAAAAAAAGAAGAAGAAGAGATCAAAGTCAACTAACTGTGTAAATTCGTTAGCCGTGTAAATACAGAGAAACCTGAAAGCATACGAGGACCAAGAAATCTACTTTCTGGCACTCCTCCTCTCTTCTACGAAAGAAAAAATTCGAATGAAATTTACCAGATTTTACGAGATTCTAAAAGCACATCGCGCTCGAAGGTGCCAAAGTGTACGGGAAACCTAAGAATATAACCTATATAACGTGAAGATAAGGAAAAAAAACATTAAAAAGAAGCTCTCAAAGAATTTTCATACATTTACAGTACAAAAAAAGGAAAAATGTATCAAATATACAAAGTATAGTACAGGATGGGCCAAAAATCACCTCCTACTAAAATAATAAATAATAAAAAAAATAATTTTTAATTCGAAACTAACGAAATTAGTTCCCTCTTATATCTCGATGTTTTATAAGAAAAAAAAAAAAAAAGATGGGAAGAAACTTTTGGCCCACCCTGTATATTCCACAACACCAAGCGCGAGAAATAATTTCCTTTCCTTTTAATTCTATCGCTTCATTCTCAAAGTGTACAGGACATGTACAGGAAATGTACCTAAGAATATATAAAACGTGATGATAAGGAAACAAAACGTTCAAAAAAAAAATAATAAATAATAAAAAAATAATTTTTAAAACACAGTGAAGAAATCATGTTCGAGCCGAAATTCAATTCAAAACTAACGAAATTAGTTCCCTCTTACATCTCGATGTTTTATAAGAAAAAAAAAAAAAAAAAAAGATGGGAAGAAACTTTTGGCCCACCCTGTATGTTCCACAACCCCAAGCGCGAGAAATAATTTCCTTTCCTTTTAATTCTGTCGCTTCATTCTCGAAGATTGTTCAAGTCAATTCTTTCTTTCCGATTATTCTCGAAAAATACGAGCTTTTTCTTTCGCGAAATGATCTCCGCAATCATTTGTTCGTCAGTATATACAAGGTATACACAGTGTAACAGAAGTGTAAGATTTGCACCGTTCTCAGGGTTAATGATTATCTTTCGAGGAGTAATTTCCTCGAGAGGAGAAAAACAACCGGAGATGCAATTGCAAAGTGTTTGCCCAGGATAAAGATACAAAGCGGATGTGTCAGCTCTCCATGGTGATAAGTTCCGCCAAGGTCTTTATTGTGTGTGTGTGTGTGTGTGTGTGTGTGTGCGTGTGTACGTGGGCCTCACACAAGTGACGGTGCTTGCTTACCGAGCGAATGCTACGATTCCTGCTTATAATTCATGACGGTAATCTGAACTTATGATGACACAAGCGTCAATTTATCCAGCGGGGGCCCCCGATGATGCGGAATATTATTCCGAGAGACAGATAGGATCAGGTACGCGAGCAGACACCCGCAGAATGCAAAATTCTATCACGCGAATCCTTCGATCCTTCTGTTCTTACATTTGTAATCCTCGAAGCCAGGAATTCATAAACCACTACAGCTGTAGGAAGAAGACCAGAACCTGGTTCGATTACCTCACGGGGACCATTTTTTTGGGGGGAATTACAAAGAAGAATTTTCTAACTTTTCTGAGAGAACTCGATGAACAATTCGCGTCACTGATAAAACTAAGACGCGAATAATGAAGCAGTTGAACCTAGAGATCCCAATGTGCTGATAAAATTGCCGGCGTAACAATTTGTCGGGCCAAGTAAATTCCAAGCGTTTCAGTTGACAGAGCTCGCAGATAAATTGTGATAAAGAGAGAGAGAGAGAGAGAGGGGGAGAGAGAGATCTCCGCGGAATTGAATCCATCGAACAGTCTAGGGACTCGCGTGGGCGTTTCCGTGACTCGCGTTCAACACGTGTCATTTGATACGTAAGATGTTCGACGATGCTTTATGAAGCCTAATGAACGATGTTATCCCAGCATCTTAATTAATTCCGCTAATTACTCTCGACTATCGGCCGAAAGCAACATCTAGCGACAACGAGTACGCGCATCATGCGTGCTATGTTCAAGCGTAGGATGTATTCTGATTAACGTTCGAGAAATGTTTCGTTGCCCGCGTTTCGTTTCATCGAGCAATCGTTCAGCCGACTCGGACTCGACGAGATCGAATGATTCATTTATTTATTAAACGTATCCGTCTCGTCTTGCTCTCGACCGAAGCGCTCGAATCAATCGCTCACCGGCTTATTTGCACGATCGAGCGAGCAGCCGTCAGTTTGTCAAGTTGCTCTGACCTAAACTCTAAATTTCAATGTGCACAAACATTAACGCGCGTGGTTTTTTTTTTTTTTCTTGAATTCGTTAAGTTTCCAGCGAAACCGGCTAAAAATTGACTAAACTGACTGAATCAATGATTTCAAGAACGCGAGAGAGGCGCTTTGAGAACGTGTTGTTGAAAAATATATTAAAAACGCATTGATCGACAGATTCGAGGACGGTGTGTCGGTCCCTGCAGACCGACGGCTCGATATTCGTTTGGATGGCGTCGGATACTTTAGTGGACACTTCACCGAGTCTGTTAAATATACTTGATTTTTATTAAAATAAAAAATATGACGCGTGAAAGAACTATAATTTACACAACCACAAGAAAATACACGTTTCGGCTCCGTCTCGAACGTGTCAATTAAATATATTAAAAATGTATCAATTAATTGAATATATTACAGGTATATTAACACTTTACCGGCCGGTAGCCTATTAATCGGCTACTATTTACCGCTACTAGTCGATAAAGGTGCTGATATAATAATATATTTATATATTTTAACACTTTACCGACCGGTAATATCGTATATTAATATATACAAATATATTATCATACGATATTAACACTTTACCGACCGGTAGCCTATTAATCGGCTACTATTTACCGCTATCAGTCGGTAAAGGTGTTGATATAATAATATATTTATATATTTTAACACTTTACCGACCGGTAGCCTATTAATCGTTTACCATTTACCGCTATCAGTCGGTAAAGGTGTTGATATCGTATAATAATATATTTATATATTTTAACACTTTACCGACCGATAATATCGTATATTAATATACAAATATATTATTATACGATATTAACTTTACCGACCGTTAGCCTATTAATCGTCTATTACTTACCGCTGTCGGTAATTAATTAAACGTACATTAAAAATATATTAATCGACATAATAAAATTGGAGACGCAATTATACTTCTTTAAATGGTGCGTCACAGGATAGTTGTGTCATTTCTATGTATATAGAAGGCACGTTTCTATACGTGTGAAATATATGTGCAAAGGTTGAAGCTCACACGCGTGCCAAGAGAGATAGCTGCGAAGGTTATACAGACACGTACATGCCAGATAAGAATTGACTGGATTTGCAACGGTACTGCGCGGCTTTTAAAAAGAAAAAAAAAATAACAGCCATTGTATCACGCGCGAATAAAATTGTTACCAAGAGGCCAGGAAATTCTCGAATAAAGGGAGGATACGTACGTGATTTAAAGCACTTTTGAGAAAAAAAAAAAAAGGGAAAGAACGAGTACGTAAGTTATTGCATCTTTTTTCAGAAGAGAAAAAACTTTCAGACGAAGAAAAATCAGACGAAGGCGATGAGATTATATTCTATACGGATATAAACGAATAAATTTCCGTTTGAAGGAATTTCGAAGAGGAAAAGGAGAGGCACGAGAGGTGAAGAAATTTCAAGTGTTGGCATAGTAACAACGTTCGGTTAGACGCCTGTTTATTTAGATCTCGAATGTACCTTTCATGTGCATCGAAATAACTGTCGATACACGTGATAATGGAATTACAAACAATTCTTGTCTTAATCCGAACACTAATCTCGTGTAATCACTTGTTTTATAAATGAAGAAGAAATTATATGATATATGACACAGGTAACAAAAAAATTATACGATACCGTGTGATATAAATAACAAAAAAAAAAAAAAAGTATTTGATATATAAATACTTTTGATCGTCGATAAAGGATAAACTTCATAATTTGAGATTAAAGGATGTGCACAATTCTTTAATTTATAATAGCACGTAAATTATAACAGGCGCACAACACAGGCAACAGCTAAGACGCAAGTGGTGTGGTTGCACGACAGTGCAACGAGGACAATGGGGTATAAGAGCAGAGGAAGATGGCTAGCAGAGCGTGAAAATCTATTTCCAATAATCAGCGAACGATCAAACGTGCGACAAGCAAGGCACCAGTAGTGCCATTGGAGAATTGTGACACGTGCTGGAGTCACAGCCAGAGTCTTGGGGGATTAGACGCAAGCATTTTAACACTTTATCGACCGGTAGTCTATTAATCGGCTAACATATTTTAACATTTTACCGACCGGTAGCCTATTAATCGGTTAACTAACATATTTTAACACTTTAACGACCGGTAGCCTATTAATCGGTTAACTAACATATTTTAACACTTTACCGACCGGTAGCCTATTAATCGGCTAACATATTTTAACATTTTACCGACCGGTAGCCTATTAATCGGCTAACATATTTTAACATTTTACCGACCGGTAGCCTATTAATCGGTTAACTAACATATTTTAACACTTTACCGACCGGTAGCCTATTAATCGGCTAACTATTCACCGCTAATACACGGTCGGTAAAGTGTGTTAAGTACCTCGAGAATACAGCGCAAACTATGTTGGAAGCAACCGATATGAGAACGTGGTTAAAACTTACATCTATATAATTTCTAAATACATAAGAATCTAGTTGCAACGAAATCTCTGCTTAAATTTCGTTTAATATAGTTCATAGTTTATAAAGGATAATATATAATATAATATAGTGGAGCATATTATAGTATAGTATACTATTACTATTATATTATATTATAGTATTAATTAATAGTATTAATAATAACTATTGATATTAATACTATTAATATTGTATTATATTATAGTTATACTGTACTATTACTATTACTATACAGTGTAATACAGTATACAGTTTATAATATGAGTTTGTAACGTATAGTTATAGTATAACATACTTTAGTATTATATTATATATAATATAATACAGTTATACATAGTATACAGTTTATAATTAATAAAGCTAATAGTTAATAGTTAAGTACTTATTAGTTTAATAAAGTTGATAGTTATACAGTTAAGTTTATAATATAGTTGATAGTTTATACAGTTCATAGTTACATAGTTTATAACAAAATCAGGCAATAATCAAGCAATAATTTATTCACTGTATAATATATTCAAAATCAAGGAAGAGCACATAGCGTGAAAAATTTCTAAGCCCATTGTAACATTGTAACATCTGCATTGTAAAGTAAATCCTCTTTGCATACCTTGTTATTGATAAACTTACTATCACTGATAACATACAGAAACAGACCATGTGTGTATCTATACAAACATATGGAGAAACGACACAACTCCTTACCATGTGTTTGCTTAGTTTGGTAACCGTTTTATACCAAAATACACAGGAAATTTACAAAGCGATAAATTACGTGTGAGGGGGGGGGAGGGGGAGAAAATGTGATTATTTGATCGAGATATGTTTCGCCATTGTTACATCAAGAGGAATCAAGTACATACGTGGAAAAAGAAAAATGAATGAAAAATGGAGACACCAAAAATAGATGCTCGCTCTCTTTGAAATAAACAGCTTCCACAAGTGCGCCATTAAAGACACCCCCTCGACATAAAAACGCGCGTTTATTTTCAGCATGCCGCGGCGAGCCTCTTTTCACGTTCCAGCCAACAATGTCAGACTAATCTCGAAGGCTTCACACGCAGCAACACGATGTCAACGAGCGTGATAAAAATTACGTTGAGTGTTCCACGTGCGTGGTACAGATCATAGATCTAATGGAATTTCTATGCTAATCGTCGATTATTACGATTTTTATGTTTATTTGTAATTTTTCTTTATTTCAGCGTTCACAGGCCAAGAATTACTAAGATAAATCCGTAATAAATAATTTTTAAAGCACAATGAAAGAATTCACGTTTGAACGTAAATTTAATTTGAAATTAATAAAATTCTTTTTATATTTTGATGTTTTATTAAAAAAAAAATGGAAAGAAACTCTTTTGACCCACCCTGTACATTTTGTATTCTACTAAAAATAACTACATATTTCACAGATATATGTGTATATATATATATATTATGTAGCGTAACTAAATAGGGAAACAATCGTAACTTATTGCATAAAACCAGTTCGAATGAAGCAACGCGACGACAGAGTTTGCAGAGTCGACATCGACCGATGAATCGTGGCAGAAAAACCACCTAACCGGTGGGTAATCGTTGTCGACAGACCTGTGAAACTAGGTTGGACTCGGCCTGTTGTCCTAACTTGTGGCTTGGTAACTGGTTAGTTGTGTACACTACTGTGCAGAAGTTTACACGATTAACTGCTTCCCTATTTTTCTCGCAGACTCGCTTTAGCATTTACAAATACGAGTAAATGTAAACAGCATCAATCGTAAACCAACATCAAATCGTACGACGATGCTTTAACTGAAAAATCTCTCGTAAAATTTCACCACTGCCAATACCGACTACCTCCTCTATAAAAAAATAACTAGGTGTGAATTTCAATCGTACCAAAATGGCGAAAAAAAATTTGAGTTTCAAACATTAAATGTTTAAAAAAAAGAAAGAAAATCACGAAATCGGCGAGACAATTGACACACAACGATCGATTTACCCGAGGCAATTCTAAACAAGTAATTAAAAGTGAAGCGAGCATTTATAAAAGTACGAAACTGCTGCCCGACGAAGTATTTTTCTCACGGGGGACATTTTTATAGGAAAATCAAATTATTCGCCGTAATACCGTCTTCATAATGGTTCACGGGCCCGTGAACGGCCGAGTGGGACTATTGTTTTAATCCCGGATCGTTAGGCTCTTACCGTTATAGCTTCCATGTCGGGAGTGGGCTCCAAAGTTAGGTTAGGTTATAATACACTGCGGGACCCCCATGCCTGTTAAACGAGATGGTCTCTTTGCGCTTGTTTTGCTTAAGCATTGCACGAACACGTATCTCGCCCGGCGTTCAATCTAAACCTAACCTGTTCGTCTCGAAGGACGCTCAAGTGGACCCAAAATAGCTATCGGGGTGTAAAGTGTGTTAAGCGGGCATTACTGCGGGCAGACGGCGCATGTTTTTACAGCAACGGCCATTCAAACTCGAGTGCCATCTCTTGGTGTCCTTCATCATTATTTTCTTACTGCTCCAGAGTTCGAGAAAATTTTGAAAATATTTTTCGTAATCGATCATATTACATTTATAATTCATAATTATAAAGATACAGAATTACAATCATATTTGTAATTTGTAATTACAATCATAAGCTTTATAATTGTATAGAATTATAATTATAAAGTTTCATTAATTATAACCTTTGTCGTAGTAACAAATAAATAAATAATAATAATCTTTACTTGTCTATCATAATTACAAAGTTTCAAAAACTGAATGGCCATGTTTCTACAGCAACGAGTATTCAAACTTGAGCACCATTCTCATCTCATTATGATAAAATATTTCGTACAAATAGGATTATAATCCGGAAGCTTCACTTATTTACAATAATAAAGCAATACAAGACAAAGCAATAAGTTTTTTTAAGAGAACTTCAAGCTGCGTCTGAACTTAGCTTTCGGTTGTTAAAACATGTTACACACGTTGAAGAGAAATTGGCAAATATTAATTGAAATCGCGACGGAAATCCAGCAGGTGTAGTACGTTAGAAGTTTCTGGTTTTAAGAACTGTGTTTTCGTTCCTCTGTTATGCTGGGTCATTTGTTCCTGTCTGTATCGTGTCGCTATTTTTAGAGACCAGGATAAATATGGCGGAGCGTCGAATACATTAAGAGGACAAAACCGTAGAAACTCTACTCGGAAAGAAATGGAACAGGTTTCTGGAATTAATTACAACAGATTGTACTCCCCGTAAGCAATTTATATGCTATTTTGCATCTTTTGCATCGGTATACACGTAAACGAACGTATGACGCTCTTGATGCAATTATTCATAAGTTTAATGATATCTTTCCGACGTTTTATTTCCTCGACAAAATTGCAAACTCGATCTCTCGGTGAAAAGTAAGACTGCAGCTATTCGCATTGTATATACGTACAACTCAATCTACTTTTTACCAACAGTAATCAAATGCAAATAAACCATATTTATATTAATAATTATATATTATTTACAAGTTATTTATAAATCAATATAATTATTATATTAATTTATAAATATATATCTCTATTCGTAAATATTGGAATATCTTGGAAATTTCACAAGCTGCAAGATAGAAGTTTAAAGATTAACAGTTTTGCATGGTATAAATTATAGTGTATTCTTTACATTAATAAAAATCAAGTATATTTCTTAGACATGTTTCTCGATAAAATATCCACTAAAGTGCCCGACACCGGCGGCTAAACGAACACCGCGGGGTGTCGGTCCCGCGGGACCCGACGCCGACCCGAACGAATAACGGCGTGTCGGTCCGTAGGGACCGACGCCGTCTCGAACGTGTTGACGAGGTGTGGACACGCTATTGAACTTAAACATCCTCGACGCAGTTGCACAAAGAAATGACGCAACGAGTTATAATTCGAAATTCCACGATTACAATACAATCGAGCGGGGCAAATTGATTTCTACACTTTCCAGACAATGATGCAACCTCTTGTCCGTAGAATTATGCAAAACACGACTCATTTCACATTACGATCGAGAGATGTATCAAACGCATAGATCTTAAAGAGGTCTTCAAAGTGGCCCATTAAAATTTCATTAGAAAAATCGACTCTAAGAGTCTAAGAACAATGTTGCAAGAACATTATCGAGCTTTTCAATTTTCCTTCGTGCGCGTGCAGGCTGTATAATTAAATATATAACGTGTTCTCTGTCGCGTTATAAATAACCGATAGCTGACTTCCGATTTCGTGACAGGCAACAACAAGTTTCACCTATGCATTTGCATTCCCCCTTAATACCAAGTGACAAACCTAAATCTGTGCTCGCTTCGTTCCTCAAACATTTTCAATATTACGCGATATGAAATCGCGAAACGTAACTGTAATTATCGGTTGGAACGGAGAAGCATAATTAGAAGAAATCAGATGTTGAAGAGACAAGAATTTCACGTCGCGTGTTAATCGTATACTTTTCTTTTTAATAAATCGATCAAATCCGGAATTTATCTTCCTTATGTTCGTGCATAAAGCATAAAAAGGAGAAACAAAAAATGTCACGAAATATATTTCGTTCTATCGAGAACTATCTATTTCTATCGAGATTATGTATAGTTCTATGGAGAAATTAATATTATCAAGATATTATAAGAGACAAATTATTATTAGTTTATCAGAAGATGAAAGTAAATTTTCTATATATTAAAAAAAAAGGAATTTGAGGAACAAATTAATTTTTCTTTATTGAGAAATTAATATTGTCAAAAAGTATTAATATAAATATTATCAAAATATTACAAGAAAAAAATAATTATTGTTAGTTTATCAGAAGATAAGAATAAATTTTCTATATAAAAAAAAAGGAATTTGAGGCATTAATTTTTCTTTATTGAGAAATTAATATCATCAAAAAGTATTAATATAAATATTATCAAAATATTACAAGAAAAAAATAATTATTGTTAGTTTATCAGAAGATAAGAATAAATTTTCTATATAAAAAAAAAGGAATTTGAGGCATTAATTTTTCTTTATTGAGAAATTAATATCATCAAAAAGTATTAATATAAATATTATCAAAATATTACAAGAAAAAAATAATTATTGTTAGTTTATCAGAAGATAAGAATAAATTTTCTATATAAAAAAAAAGGAATTTGAGGAATTAATTTTTCTTTATTGAGAAATTAATATCATCAAAAAGTATTAATATAAATATTGTCAAAATATTACAAAAAAAAAATAATTATTGTTAGTTTATAAGAAGACAGGGATGATTTTTTATATTAAAAAAAGAAAAGGAACTTGAGGAACAAATTAATTTTTCTTTATTGAGAAATTAATATCATCAAAAAGTACTGATATAAATATTATCAAAATATTACAAGAAAAAAATAATTATTGTTAGTTTATCAGAAGACAGGGATGATTTTTTATATTAAAAAAAGAAAAGGAACTTGAGGAACAAATTAATTTTTCTTTATTGAGAAATTAATATTATCAAAAAGTATTAATATAAATATTATCAAAATATTACAAGAAAAAAATAATTATTGTTAGTTTATAAGAAGACAGGGATGATTTTTTATATTAAAAAAAGAAAAGGAACTTGAGGAACAAATTAATTTTTCTTTATTGAGAAATTAATATCATCAAAAAGTACTGATATAAATATTATCAAAATATTACAAGAAAAAAATAATTATTGTTAGTTTATCAGAAGACAGGGATGATTTTTTATATTAAAAAAAAAAAGGAACTTGAGGAACAAATTAATTCTGCTTTGTATAATCCAAGGATATGGAACAGAAAAAAGTTACTATTATTAAATTACTAGTATTTGGTATGGTATCACTGCCAGGTAAAATACCCCCAATGTTGAAACTTAACTTTCTCTACTCTAAATCTACTCTCCGTTTCTTCCCGTCTAACAACAGAAATCCTTGCGCCACGTTACGTTAAGCACTAGAACCACAAAATGACTGGTTTTACAATTTTCATTTTGAAATTCCTATTTCATGTTACATTTTTTTCCCCGCGATGATGTAATGACTTTTGCAGTGATAACTAAAAGAAATAATATGATGAATTTTATTTTATTAGAAATCAAAATAACTTCGTATCATGGCTACTTATACCAATACCAGTCAAAACGAATGGATACTTGTCAAAAAGTGTAAAAGAGTCCTACAATCTGTTTGCCGAACGCGAATTGATCAGGTTTCGTGAACAACTTCTCACACGTGTTTAGAATTTATACTGCTGTCGTTTCAATATGACGATGACCATCATTATCAGGAAAATTGCGCATTTTCTTTCACGGCAGATATGCTTGAACGTATAACATCACGGAATTAGAGGCTTCGCGAGTTTTGGGTAAAAAGTTTGTAATTTTGTATGCAACGAAACGAAAAATTTGAAACGTTCATACTTACGGAACAGAAAATGGGGACCGAGCTTCTTTTCCAACACCATGAGAAATGATTTCACCGAAATATTATGAGGTTTGTTCGCTTTGATGAAAAATTCTCGCTTTGAATAGAAATTATTACGTATTTTTTCGACGACCAATAAATTCGGTTGGTTCTGGTAGAAATATAGCTTCGTCTTAACAGCCGGTAAGGTAGTGTTCTAGTGTATGATAAATTTCCGGCAGTTTCACGTCGGAATCTATTAGGGAAATATTTTGCCAAGGGAGCTGTGAATCTGCGCCTGGCTGCGCGCTTCATCGCAAGCTGTTAACCAACAACCCGATTCCCGGTACCGATCGGCCTCGATCGGTCGGTATTGTAATTTACTCGATCTATTTCGAAGCACACGGACAGCGCTGGGAGGGGATAGAGCGTGAGGAGTGGGGGAAGGGAGGGGATGGGAGGGGAGGGGGCTATAAGTCGAGCAACACGTCTCACTGGCAGAGCCGTGGCACACACTTACGATGCATGAGATTCTTCCAGCTGCCATAAATCGCCTGGATGCACTTATCCAGCGGTGTGGCGGATAATACCGCGCTGGTTTTACGTGCGCTTAGATTGCCCTCGGAGCGGCTTCTGAACAAATTGCCGTTGCTTATCGCGCAGATCACCGGGCTACGATGTTCACCGCAGCGTCGTGGATGAAGCCTCGCTGCACTCGACATGTCGGCGACGACACCGCCGGGGATCCACGACTCCACAGCCGGGTCGCGAAAGCTTCTGTAAGTCGAGGACAATTTCTTCGACGACTTCTGCAGCAACCGTTTGCCAGGTGGCAAGGGCGGGGGGCCCAAGCAGCTTGTCACAGCAGTGATCGCCATTTACGGCTCGCAGCGCACTTCTTTTTTATTGTTATCCGAACGAGTCCCGTCGATCCTTTACACTCGATCTTTTGTTTTTTTTCTTTTTTTTTTTTTTTTTTTTTTTTGTTTTGTTTCCTTAAATTCAATTTAATTTTTTTTCCTTTTCTCGTTATTATTACTATATATGTGTATTAATCCTGTTGTTCTTCTCGGTCCGACAGACGTTTGTTATTACAAGTGAAATATTTCTTTTCACACTGACTTTTTACGAACAAAACAGCTCGGGCTAATAAGATAAGAATAAATGCAAGGAGAACTTACGGGGTTTAAATGAATCCGAAATTTCAACCTGTTAACACGTTCGAGACGAAACCGAACGTGTGTTTTTTTCTACATCAAACAAAAACCAAGTGTATTTCTCAGATAAAGCGTCCGCCGAAAGCATCCGACGCCGGCTAGACGAGTGTTGTCAAGTGTCGGTCCCGCGGGACCCGACGCCGACCCGAACGAATAACGAAGCGTCGGTCCGCAGGGACTGACGGCCGCCTCGAACGTGTTAACGATACTCGAAATGCCAATATAGTTTCCCCTAGGTACTTTTCAGCAACTTTAAAGTTTTTTCTGTAACAGATACTTCGCGAAAAAAGTAACTAACTAAAGTGTAATTCTTCTTTTTAAATTAACGTGATTAACGAGAAACCACGATTTTGCCGGGTTAATCTTACACAGTCGGTTGGACAGTTGGATAATTAATTAAGTTACAACCACTTGTATTTTTTTCGTCGAGGGAGGGGGGGGGAGGGAGGGGGGAACTAAGTACACGAATATAACGAACCACAAATTTCTACGGTTTCTCCTCAATGGATGTTCAAAAACGCTCGCGCGAGATCCACCGAAGGAAACGCTGGAGATAACCGGATAAGACTGTCAGAAACGTTCCGTGCAGGTTTCAGTTGGCGACACCAACTTGAGGCAGCCGTTGGTGTGGCGAATGCAAAAGAGGCGAGGTCGAAGGTGGGTGGACAAGTTTCCGGAGAACGGTGTAGGCCGCCCCCGGTAATATCTCTACGCGTAGGTTTCCAAAAACGCGACACGTGAAACAACTTTCCACGTGGAAGGTACACTCCTCGAAGGTACCGGCTCGGTTAAAGTATTCGCACGTTTATACCAGAGAAAAACTTTTACACCCGTGTTATTGTAACATACGGTAAGGTAACGTGCAAAGTATTTGTACATCCGGATAAAATGATGATTTCTTACAATGTTCTACGTTTAATTTAAAACAGTATAAAATAAAGAACAGAGGTATCGTTATTAAACAGCAGGAATATTTCAACATAATAATGTCAAGGGAATCTGAAAGCGAAAATTACAAATTACCTTCTGCCTGACCAGACAAATGTTACGAAATATATTATTTTCTGACGACCAACTTAAGTTAATAGCAAACGAACTTAACACTTTACCGACCGGTAGCCTATTAATCGGCTAACATATTTTAATACTTTACCGACCGGTAGCCTATTAATCGGCTAACATATTTTAACACTTTACCGACCGGTAGCCTATTAATCGGCTAACATATTTTAACACTTTACCGACCGGTAGCCTATTAATCGGCTAACTATTCACCGCTAATACACGGTCGGTAAAGTGTTAATGACAAACTGAGAAGTGGAGAAAGACAATGACAGTCAGTTGACAAAACAAAACACTAGCCAGTAATGATAAAATCGAACAAAGTACATTATACGGACGATTCATTGAAACAATTACTATATCAGTGACACCATGACCGTGTGGCCTAATTATTAAGCGGAATGCTTCGTACGACATACGACAAATGCTTTTGTAAGCTCGATTATTTCGACTGTTTCGATCTGACACTGAGAAAATATTTCGAGAAATTAGAAACGAGGAATTAAAGTGCTGAGATTGTCGCGTATAATGTTTTATACAGTGATACCGAACGACCGTGGTAAAGCACTATACGATGATACATGAAATGGGTCAGAGAGAGCGAAGCTAACAGCGTGGTATTACATTCAGCTGAAGAGAATACGAGATAAGAAATTATTCTTGGCAAATTGAGTAGGATGTACGAAGTTTTCAATTTCGATGAAAGAGCAAAAAAAATTGAGAATTTTATAGAACTCCAAATTTCAACGTTAAAAGCGTCAAAATAATAGAAAACGCAAAATCGAGACTCGTCAGTCTCTCGCAGATGAAACAAAAATCGAAACATTCTTGCACTGTCTGTAAAAAGATTTCTGCAAAATATGCAGAAATCGAGATCTATTTTTGACTGAACGAGGTAAATTCCGATTTTTAAATCGTCGCGCGGATGCGCATGCGCATGCGCCTGACGCTTGTAGGAAATCCAATCTTTGTATCAATATGGCGGACAGCAACGCTTGTTCTTTTTCTTTCGTAATTTAATAATTTACACCGAGGAACTAAAGTGTAATATTTGTAGCAAAGAAATTAGAGTGAAAGGTACAGGAAAGTTAATAATTAAGTACATAATAAAGTTAATAATAAAGAACGTAATAGAGAAAGATAATACATAACCTATAGACATAACAAAGAACATCATAAAGATGGTACAAGAAAAAAGTTAACAATAAAAAAACATAATAAAGAACTGCTATTAATATATTTTATTAAAAACCACTCGAGTATCTAAAAACTATACTGTTATAAATACGTAAAATTTCCATAGAGAATTATAAATTGATTCATTTTGATCAATTTGGTAGTTCTAATGTTACCGACTGGTAGCCTATTAATCGACAACCTATCGACCGCTGCCGGTCGGTAAAATGTTAATAAAGAAAAGAATTGTTAATATATCTTTTGGATCATAAGGTCTCTGAATGTCACAGATGATTTTTCCAATTTACAATGTAATTATAGTGTAAATGTAATGTAAATAATAAAAAATATAATGTAAATATAATGTAAATATAATGTAAATAATAATAATAATGCAATTATAATGTACTTGCAATGTAACAGAGATCCAGGGCTCGCCTGACGCGGAGTAAAAAAAGTGATTCGAAAATCGCAAATAAAAGAAACGTGTTTCTTCGTTCGTATCAATATACAAACGAGTCCTGACGTTTGTAGGAAATCCCACTTTTACGTTACTGGCCCCGTGCACGAAGGCATGCTACGTATTCGTAGAAATGCCTGAGATTGTACATAGCGAGTCATCCTGCCAGTTCAACATGGCGGGACAAATAATTGCCACAAAGAGAAACAGGGATTTCAAGAGCGTGTGGTTCCGTGCAAGGAAAGGTCTCGGGACCCCCACCACCACTTTATAATGACGAAGAGCCTGCTCTCGCGGCGGTATTATTATTACAGCTTACTTACGACGAAATGCATATATAAAGTACAAAGAAACGATGGAGATATCATTAGTGGGCTTCTCCCTTCTCCCTTTTCGACGTCTTCGAAAAATCCGAATCATCGATTCAGCATTTGAACACAGTTTCGAGTACAAAGGTTCGATTGACACGCAGGAAAGAAAAAAAGGGATATCCGTTACATTGCTGGTAACGAATGGCGAATATTACAGATAAAATGAGGGCAACGGCATCGACAAGTATGTGTAATTCGTTCAGTTATATACCAGCACGCTCGAGGCGGGGCGTCGGTCCCTGCGGACCGACGCCCCGTTATTCGTTCGGGTCGGCGTCGGTCCCGCTCGCAGCATTCCCACTTGACCGGTGTGTCGGAGACACACTTTATCAAGTCCGAGACATACACTTGATTTTTTATTAATATAAAAAATATACGTTCGGCCCCGTTCTCGAACGTGTTGATTATAATAAGCATGCTTCATTTGGCGAATAATACGACGAGACTATAACGAGAAATAACAATCACTTTTCGCGAATGCAATTGAAAAGGCGCAAAAGTCAAACGACCGTGTATAACAGAACTTGTACGGCATTTCAGAATAAAGCCATCACGTATGTACAAGTGTGTGTACGTGTGAGTATCCTCTGAAAGTAGGTAAGAAATACTTGTAGAGCTGTGGAGAGAAAGAAGCGAAGAGAACAGAAAAGAAGAAACTTGGCGAAACTTGCAGGAGGAAGAGCAGAGGAGGAGCGTGTAACGTAGTCATGAAAATAAATTACTAACTTAAAATCCCCGGGAAATGACGAAGGCCTTAATAATCACGACCTCGAGCTATAACTGCTGTTTGAAAAAAAAGAATACCTCTCTCACTGGTTTCACAGTGACTAGAAAAAAAAAGGGAACAAGAGACACGCTTCAGAAGTAATATACGTCGAGAGAGAGATTGATTTGAAACTTAACAAATAGAGCTACGCGTAAAGATAAAGCAACCTATGTTAGTTACTTTCTTTTTCTGTTGCATCAAGATTCGAGAGAAAAAGCCTTCGAAGTAATTAAAAGTCGAAAATTATTAAAAGTTTAAGATAATTTATCAAACATCGAGATATCGAAGAGATTCAGAGATGAGAGAAGTCAAAAAACCATGAGAATTCGAAATATAAAGGAAATAATGACAGAACTCGTATCGTAGAGTTTCATTCTGGGGTTTTTTGATAAGTTCCAGTTTATCCAGTTTAATAATCTCTAGCTTTCTTTAATTTTATTTTCGCTCGAGAAGTTGCAATTTACACAAAATTATAATTATAATTGAGAATAATCTTCGCAGAATTAAAAATGTCTAAATTTATACGATGCAGATCCAATAATGCATTAAGCACGGAATGTATAATTATAAGAACAAAAAAAAAAAAAAATTAATACTGTCAAAACTTTAATAAACTTGGATAAAGGGGAAAAAAGCAGTATATGTATGTATATTCTGCAAGAGAAACGATCGTCTACAGGGTGGCCACTGAAAAACTGAACAATTTTACAAACACACGTTTCTTTAAAACCTTTAAAAATGTCTAAATTTATATGATGCAGATCCAATAATGCATTAAGCACGGAATATATAATTATAAGAACAAAAAAAAAAAATTAATTAACCTTTTATTATTTCATTTGAAAATATAATTTTATAATTTTGTAACCCACAAGAGAAAGAAAATAAGGAGAGATTGAAAACGAACAAGATTACGACTTCTTCAAACCCTTCAGTTTTTCAGTGGCCACCCTGTAATTAAAATTTAAATTCACTCTCAAATTTATCCTCTCGCGTAATTGTAAATTAATTCCAATTAAATCTCAGGAGCATAAAAACCGTAAAGAGAGAAGAACCTACGCGAGAAAAACATTTCAATTTTTCAGCTCCAGCTTGAGGTTCTAACGCAACGAATGTTCAAACGTAATTGCAAATGAATCTCGTAGACCTAAGGAACGAAGTACGATCACAGTGGATAACGAAAGCCTAAGAAAATGGAAAGATGGAGCCTCGTTAGAGGTTAGGTTGGGTTCGGTTAGCTGCCACAACAGTGGGGTTAGAATGCTCGACGCTACTTGATCTCATTATCTTCAAATCAGTACTAAAAGGTGGAAGCAAAACCGAAAGGGAAAATGCATGGACGTCGACAAATGATTACGGTCAAGTTAAAAAGCTACCGAGGGAAGATAAGGATCTTAATCGGAACAAGATAAAACCTCGAGAGACTTCTCTGCTCAAGAGAATGGAGAATTTCAAGACGTATGCCCCCCCCCCCCGCCATATTAAAGATACACGCCTGTAAATCATAGTTATTAATTTCGAACATGACGTTCATGTCTCGTTCAACACATTCGGTGGACATAAGTACCGACGAAATGAATAACTTACAAATTTTAATATTTTACATCGTAATAAAATAATATCGTGATAAAGTATTACGAAGTTCAAGCAGAAAATCAGTAAATCATCGTATCTTTTATCAATTTCACTCAATACCGTAAATACGTGTAAAACACGTTGAAAATACTTTCGTTAAGAAAAAAGAGAGAGAGAGAGAGAGAGAAAAAACTTGAGAAACGGACGCAGAATTGTACAAGAGCACGTGACAGTGTATTCAATTGACCTAAATAGCACAATGAATATAAGTGGCATGTAGCTCTGTTTGTCTCACTAGGAAGCCTAAATTGTATTTCAGTTTTGTTTCTTATATATATCATATATATCATATATATATAAGAAACAAAACTGAAATACAATTTAGGCTTCCTAGTGAGAAACAAAGCTAATCACTTTATTATTATATATATATTATATTATATATATATATATATATATGTATATATATATATATATATATATATATATATAAACAAAACTGAAATACAATTCTTCCTAGTGAGACAAACAGAGCTACATGCCACTTATATTCATTATATATTATATTATATATATATGTATATATATATATATATATATATATATATATATAAGAACAAAACTGAAATACAATTTAGGCTTCCTAGTGAGACAAACAGAGCTACATGCCACTTATATTCATTCTATTATATATATATATATATATATATATATATATATATATATATAAGAAACAAAATTGAAATACAATTTAGGCTTCCTAGTGAGACAAACAGAGCTACATGCCACTTATATTCATTGTCTATTATATTTTATATATATATATATATATATGTATATATATATATATATATATATATATATATATATATATATAAGAAACAAAACTGAAATACAATTTAGGCTTCCTAGTGAGACAAACAGAGCTACATGCCACTTATATTCATTGTCTATTATATTATATATATATATATATAAGAAACAAAACTGAAATACAATTTAGGCTTCCTAGTGAGACAAACAGAGTTATATGCCACTTATATTCAGTTATCTATTATATATTATATAATATATAATATATATATATATATATATATATATATATAAGAAACAAAACTGAAATACAATTTAGGCTTCCTAGTGAGACAAACAGAGCTACATGCCACTTATATTTATTGTGCTATATATATATATATATATATAAGAGACGTATTTCTCTGTAATATCTCACGCACGCTTAAACACGCCTACACAGTGAAATGAAACTGTAGGAGGACTAACTTTCATAAAAGATAACTAGGCCTTTTATCTAGACGATAAAACCCCCGTAGTTTTTACTACGTTAAATGATATTTGTACATACATTGCATCATCGAACTGGTCGAAGAATTATTCGATACTCAGACACTTTATCTGCTATAACAACGTTATATATTGACACGTTTAATGCCGGGCTGTACAAAATGAAATTCCACTAGATAACTCACTAGGCAATTATTCCTCATACATTATTCATGGGGATTTCGATGCATTTTATATTCAGAGTATATTCAACGTTATAATTGTACATACAGTGTATTTCAGCATTATTACAATTTGAATTTTTTTTTTTTTTACAGAAATTACCAAGAGGATATTTGCCAGACATACGAATTGATAAAAATGCAAAAGAACTAGAAAATTATCCCCCGTCGTATGAAGATTTCTAGGGGAATATTCCACCAATACTAGAAAATACTAGAATCTATGAATTTTCAGCTCGAACATAATTAGCAGGCAGACGAACTCGCCCGTAATATTTCGTTTATGACTTGTCACGATTCCTTTCGGAATTTTCCACCAGGACAAAGAAGAGCGAAGTTTGACGCGTTCGAAAGATAAATCAATGCTAAAGCAGCCTTAAGGATTGCAACTCGACTGAAAGGCAAGCAGAGGAAGAGATAAAATGTCCAATCTCACGACTGGATCGAGTAATTTGCATAAGATATCAGGATGGACGTTCGTCCAGATACATCCTGTCAAGGACTGACGTGAACTGGTTGAAGTGAACAGCAATTACGATCGATAAATTTCTTTTTTGTTACGTGCAACCTATCCCTGCTATTCAAATCGCGAACCTTAAAAATTTGCGATACATATAAACTGGCAGAGGCGAGATATTTTTCATTGGAAAACTTTCACACGTGTAGATAAATCTCACACTTTTCTTTTTTACAATGAAAATTCGAATCACAAATTTAACACAATGACGTGTTTTTATCATGAATGTCACCGTTTTATGCTATTTATTACGTATATTACAATTATATATTTATTATATACATCAGACAAATATAATTAAATATTGAATAAAAATATTAAAATTAAGTTAATTAAATATTAAATAAAATAACGTTAATTAAATTAACGTCAAGTAAAATACAGCTCAAAGTACAATTTTAGATGATTCAATTCACAGTATACCATAAAGAGGAAACAACGAAGAGAAAGGGAAGCTTGTTGAAAGAATCAAAGCGCAACTCCTTGTTATAGAAACACGATTGAAGGAAGAAGAAAATTACAAGTGAACGAGTGAAAAAGGAGAAAATACGTTTTCTGTGAGCATTTGAAAACGCAGTAATCAAGATTGAAGAAAGGCAAGCTTTTTGAAGAGACGCGGGTTATTGACGTGCGAGTTTGAATGCGAGACAAGTGCGGGAAAGAACACCGAGACGAGAGAGCGAAAAACAAGCGGCAAAGTGAGGAGACGGAATTGTATGGGGATATAATGAGTAGCGAGGGAACAACCTCGGGCTTAAAAAAGCTTAGCTAAGGAAATAAGCGTCGAGAAAAATAAGCTTCATCCAAACAGAAATATTACTCTATTCCCCTTGGGAAGAAATTTCCTTCTTAATCACAAGAATACATAGCGCGTGTGCTTGTGATTTTCACTATTTAGTGGAAAAAAAGATTCTATGCGAAACTGAAATCTGAAAATACCGAGAATTTTCGAAAATGAATTCGATTCAATTCTGGCATGCGATTTCAAATTCTAGTGACAACTTGCTAACGTAAAGGTGAAAACTTTCAGCGTTGTGAAAAGTTACTGGAAAACCGAAAAGTCACTAGACCACTGTAATCTTCAAAAAAAAAATATGATAGAAAGAATCCTCTAACTCGTTTACAATTAATTATGCAATTTAAATAATCACACGGTATGATTCAAAGCTAAATAAAATATCAAACTGTTGCAAGCCCACTTTTCGTCGTTACGAAACTTCCGCTTCTCTCATCAGTGATGTCTGATTCTCTCATCCTTAATAGCAATTGACGTGTTATAAATTCAACACGAGCAATCAATGACCCGAACAGATGTGTATCTCGCGAGCTCATGTTGGCAATTATTAATTCCGCAACATTTCGTATTATAACTTACAAATCATATGCAACGAGATAATCAGGCCAATTATGTCATTGCTTCTTCAGTTTCTTCTTTTTTTTTTCCCCCTCATATTTTATGAAGGTATAAAACTGTCGTACGTATATTGAGTAACTTAAATTCGTGCAGTAAATAAATAAAATAACGTATATATGTATGATTTAACGTAAATTTTCAGAGATATAATAATGAACGAGTGACTCGACTTTAATAATATCTAAAAGAATAATCATTTTACATCAAAATGAAAGTTTTCACAAAATTGCTCTACACATTTGTGACAAAATTTTGATATCAAAAAATTTACATATCTACCAGGGAATAGAGCATGTAAATTTCGAGAACGAAATTACTAATCTTATGTCCTGTCATCAAATTATACAACGCCTGCAGGTTGGCCAACAGTTAGAATGTTTCCCTAAGCGAAAGTAAATAGGTTTAGGAATAACTGATTAAGACGCCACGGCTTTGTCTGCAGCAGCGACCTTGGCTAACCTTGAGTAACCTGGTCATTGAACTCATTTCAATAACACGAAAGAATTTATTATTCTCTACGAGAAAAAGGATTATCAATCCCAAAATTCTGCTAGAAACGAAACTAACTAAATTTCGCCAACATATGATCTTAAAAATACCAATCTGTTTTGCAAAATTATTTAATAGCAATGTAAATATTTTGAAAGATACTTATTGCGCTACAATTCACTTTACTGTGAGTAATAATATATAATGTAATAATATACATGTATATATATGCATATATGTATCTCAAAAATACCAATCTGTTTTACAAAACTATTTAATAGCAATATAAATATTTTGAAAGATATTTATTGCGCTACAATTCACTTTACTGTGAGTAATGTAATAATATACATGTATACATATGCATATATGTATCTTAAAAATACCAATCTGTTTTGCAAAATTATTTAATAGTAATGTAAATATTTTGAAAGATACTTATTGCGCTACAATTCACTTTACTGTGAGTAATGTAATAATATACATGTATACATATGCATATATGTATCTTAAAAATACCAATCTGTTTTGCAAAACTATTTAATAGCAATATAAATATTTTGAAAGATACTTATTGCGCTACAATTCACTTTACTGTGAGTAATGTAATAATATACATGTATACATATACATATATGTATCTTGAAAATCATCTCTGTTTTACCAATCTGTTTTACAAAACTATTTAATAGCAATATAAATATTTTGAAAGATACTTATTGCGCTACAATTCACTTTACTGTGAGTAATGTAATAATATACATGTATACATATGCATATATGTATCTTAAAAATACCAATCTGTTTTGCAAAACTATTTAATAGCAATATAAATATTTTGAAAGATACTTATTGCGCTACAATTCACTTTACTGTGAGTAATGTGATTATATGTGTGTGTATATATATATATATATAATATAAATAAAATACATAGTAGATAATACAGAAAAGGAAAAAGTGGTTTTAGCAAAATACTCTATGCAGGTGTTGTTCTTGCATAAGGCTGTGGACGAGAGCAAGGTCTAGAGGGCTTGCAGCGTTGCCACGATTCTCAACCAGCTTTCGTGTAAACAAGACATATCCACGGCAACATTGTACCCACGTTTCGGATAACGTGGCATCATCTCGTGTTACCTGGGTGTTTCGAACCCATAGAACCTTTAGAGACTGAAAAAAATCGGCGAAAGCAATCACGCTGCAAATAACTGCGGTCGTTCACTGTCATATCATATGTTAATAAGTAACAACACGTTTCAAAAACATTACACGTTTCAATTGTCTCTATTATTTGTACAATGGTAAGACAGTATTGTTTTCAAGATTAAGAAATTTTGCGAATTTTACAAGTTTTACAATTTGTCGTTGACAAATACAGTAAGGAATATGGATATTAATTAATTTCATACGTATCATTCTTGCTCGCGCTACTTTTTCAATAGCTTTTATCACGGCAGATTATAGGTTATGATATGTTACATATGCAAAATCAGGATTGGATTCTGTAATCGTTCAATTTGTCGTGGTCATTTTATATCACGTATCCACTCCTTCCTGAGACAAATTTAGTGTTTCGACTTCCGGCGTGTGTTATTTAAATCTCAAGCAGTTTCAGCGTGAAGCTTCGCCTAACGTTTCGAACACGACAGATAATTCCTGTAGAGGCAAATATTGCGCAAAAAGCTTGCATTCGATGTACTCTGCGTATGAATGTGAGTATATAAATAAGAATAAGAGGAAAATGCCATACGAACGGGGACTTGTAAATACAAAATAACTGGTCCCTCGTCGTTCAGGCAGCGATCGAACGAACATTAACGTCAATGATGGACAAGTCGAGAAATCGATTCCTCGGGGTTCTCAAAATCGCCGGATATCGCGCTGCTGAATTTTTATTCGGTAGAGAACTCTTTGAGGTTAGAAAATTTAACGACCAAGAATCAATTAAAAAAAAAGGTTCGCGATGAGTCGACAGAAATTTAAAAAAAAGAAACCAACGATTTTTGCAGAGAAAATACCTGGGACATCCTGTATTATTGACGGCACAAGTTCGAATACATTTCACGTAATATTTATTCTTGCACTACTTACTTTATTTATTTAACATAATAATAACGATCGCTGAAAATATTCTCATGTTTGCGAAAAGAAAACGTCGAAATATATATATATATATATATATACACAGTTCCTATAACCTACACGTAAAAAGAAGATAGTGCAAGCATTATTGGACATACATACATACATATATACATACATACGTGTGCATATTGTTCAGTGACACGGATAGTGCTTTGTACAATTCGATACACACAATGGAATGTGATACACTTTTCGTTCAGTGGACATCCTTTATTTAGCCTCTGTATTTACCGTGGCCATATACAGAGAAACCAATAGCTGCTAAAAGCCAATAGTATGTATCTACATCTAGATGGAAGGTTACGTTCCGTGTAAACAAAAATAAATCGGAGAAAAGGACGGGTAAATGCTTTCTGCTTGAAGCCTCGTTTTCAAGAAAACCAAGTTCCGATGGAGAACGTACATCCAACATGGCTGCCAACAAAATGTCGACCATTCATTTTAAATTCGATTTTCTTCGAAACGAAAAAATTTCAATTTGTTATTTTCCACTTATCTTCGCTTACGATTAAATGTAAACCCCTGGAATGAATTATTTCGTGCTACTCGAATTTCTTGTTTTTTTGCATATAAAATAACTTTCCGTCGAAATGTGTCATACTGTTCGAATTATATTGATTATATAACAAGAGCTCTTCACAACTCTGTCCATTGAGAAAACATCTCGAAAAGCCTGGCCGTACGGATATTAAAAGAGTATCATTGGACAAATATCATCGCTTCGTTCAATTTTAATGTTGCGTGTTAATACAACCGGAAGCAACGGTTTTCACTTTCACTGGTTTTAAACCTCACTTAAACCCAAGGCCTTAAAATCCATACTGCCTGTCTGGTTTCTTTTCACGTTCGATGTCAAATTTAACGTAACACACATTTCGGTTTTTTATTTCGTTCCATGGTAAATTATCATTTGTCTTGTAACGTTACAATGAGATATTCAACCATTAATGATTGTCGGATCATAGGTGATCCGAGCTTAGAATTAGGTTAGGTTAGAAAATTTCGTAGACTATAAGGTTAGGTTAGGTCAGGTTATTCCATATTTTACACGATAAAACGATACTTAAACCGTCTTTGTCGCTTGAAACACACAAATTACAACGAGTTCGACATCGTTTGAAGGTCAACAATAAACAAGTAAACAAAATTCGACAATTATAATCTAATGAGATGCGTGAAACGAGCAAACCTAAAGACATCAAATGCTAAAATGTGTGTGTGTGTGGGGGGGGAGGGGTGCAAATGAACTCTGTGCTCGTTATGATTTAAAAACTTCAAAAACTCATCGAACATAAAAAAAAAAAAATAATATCGTTGCGTCACTATGATCGACTAATTGTAAGTACTTTGACATCGAGTGAAACAGCGAGACCATTCAAAAAAAAAAAAAAAAAAGAAAAAAAAAAATCTAACTGAAAATCAACTAACACTTCTTTTTTAATATAGAAAAGTGTGAAGGTACGATGATAATGATCTACCAATTTACAATAATAATATACACAAGTGCCTCGTGGTGGTAACTTAAGCGCGGTGATTACGGTCTAAAAATTCCGCATTCCTCTATATATTCCTTCGCATTCTCTCGCTTGCATCGATTATGAGGCGTGGTCGCTTCAAAGCAGTACTATCAAACCACGATCTTAGAGAACAACGGAAACTAAACAAATTGTCGCGTATGTGATATATAGTTTTCACGATACAGAGAGTAATGTGCAAAATGTCTCTGATCAAGTGGATTTTTCGCTCACGTTCCAAAAGCGACATCTTAATGTACTTTAACCGATATTGGGTAAAACGAGTATTCTATAGTTACATAACACTAGTTGACCTTGCTTTCCTTAAAATAGAACCTCTATCGCACCCAAAATTTCCTGGGAAAAATATAGAGATCTCTCATTTTAACACTTTTATGGCGGCATTTATACCACGCATATATATATATATATATATATATATATTTGATTTTTGGTTAGGTTAACAAAAAATATTCAATAACAATAGAAGAATATTCTACAAAATATCCTACATGTAAAGTCATTGTAATTAAAATAAACAGATTTATAAAATTGTGTTTCTGTCACAGGCAGAAATTAATTTTAATAAAAATATCCGTGTAAAAAGAATTCTGAAAGCCCGAAATCAGTCATATTGACAAAATGGACTGTCACAATAACAATAAAATAATTTATAAAATAATTTGTAAAATAATTATACAATTATTTATAAAAGTTCTATATAAAATTCTATATAATAATAAAATAATTTATAAAATAATTATTTATAAAAGTTCTATGAATAATACATGTTTCTTACAGGCTGGAACTGTCATTTCGAATATCCCGCATAAAAGTGTTAATTGAAAACTACAGGCGAAGAACAGATCGTCAAACTTATCTTCTTATTCAATTGTAGAGCCGATACTGTAGGTCTCATCAAAATCTTTGGATTCTTGGCAAATCCAATAAAAGTAAATTGAAACTTGAAATATAAAATTCGAGGCGGAGTCGAAGTTCCTTCGAAATACCGTTTTTAGCACGCACGGTGAAAAATCCCTCTGATCAGAAATGGTTGCGCGTCACAAAAAAAAAAAAAAAAAAAAAAAAAAAAAAAAAAAAAAAAAAAAAAAAATTACAGAATCGAAATTTTAAATAATCAGATTTCAATCTTGGATAAAAAAAAAAATGTTGCGATAATTATTTTGTTTCGCTGTCTGCGCGAATACCTCCCATAAGCGACTGCGTTAGAGAGGAATATATATATATAAAGAAAAAAGAAAAAAAAGAAAAAAAAAAAGAAAAAAATCTGTCTGCAAGAAGAAAGCACCTGCGCGCTGCCTAAAATGGAGAAGACGCGAGAGATGTGTTTGATGCTGTTAGCATGCCACACAGCTTCTACAACTTACGTTGTTATGCGGTCACAAGAAGAGCCAGTTATAAAGAGACACAATACCGGACGTCGGTTCTTGATTACAACATTCACAAAGCAGGGACCGAACAGATCAGATCAGCTGACTGCTTATTATCCTGAAATAGTGGAAAACATTGTTCTTTCACCTATTTATTAATTAGCACTACGAAAACAACTTGGCACCGTTACATCGTGAGAGAGAGAGATTAGGAAATTTGTATCTCGAAGAGACTCGGTTCGATCGAGTTGGATTGTGAACACTTCGTGTTGAGTAAAGGTATTTTTACGTGCAACTTTATTTTTTTTTTTTTTTGGTGTTATGGAACATCAATATGTACTATGATTCGAGAAGTGTGCATCGCGTATATTTACTTTGGATTATGAACATGATTAATCCTTCGTATTCGACTGACGTCGCTCTGAGAAAATGATAAATAAAACACAAAAGGTATCTGGCATTGCTTTCACCGACCATAAAATTATTAGGGAAATTATTGCGTTAATTTACAATTACACAACTATTGTGTTGATTACATTAACTAATTAATATAATTAACACAACTGTTAACACATTGTACGTATATTAATAATTAATAATATTAATATTAACTGTAACAATTATATATCGCAATTTACTATTGTATTAATTTACAATTATATAGTTTATCGCACACACTATGCATGTATTATATCATGTAATTACAAGTATGCTCGTAACCTCTCTCTTTCTCTGAAACAAAAGATCCCACTACGAAAAGGTCCTTCGTCCAACACAGCGAGTTCTTTAACCCATTCGCGCGAAACAACGAGTTAGGCTCGCGGTGTATTTTTGTGGCGATAATATGCATTAACGCTATGTAGCATTGCGATTGATCTCGAATAATAATTATTCTATATAATTACGAAATACGTTTCACCGTTTTAATTAATTATGAAATAATTTTTGTTTGCAATTAACACTTTACCGACCGATAGCGGTAAGTAATAGACGATTAATAGGCTACCGGTCGGTAAAGTGTTAAGCACGGGCAAACGTGAAAATAATTTTGAAAAGTGTAGCGACAGCGACAGCGACGAACAGATTCTTTCCAAAGACAAAAAAAAAAACGTTTTAGACGTATATCTGGTAACGAGGACCCAATAAAAACAAACGAAACTTCAACAAGTGAAAATAATGCTAACGATTGGAATTGAGTTCCCAAAGATAATACTCGAAAAAGTTTTATCATCACGGAAATAAACCCTTTATTTTTCGGGAAATTAGGAGATAATAATAAATTTATTCAATCTAATATCGGCGGATGATTATTGGGACGTGATAACTGTTGAAACAAATAGATACGCAGCACAGATGGTAAATAGTGAAAACTGCAAAAAGAAAAAATACAAAAAAATACCATACCAATACCATACCAATAACTTTGTTTGGTAGCTTTACGTATTCCAGAATGTAAAGTATCATGCTGAAATAAATTATCACACACACGAATACACGCACACGATCTTTTGTTCGTTTGCTACAGAAGTTTTTCTTGGAAAATTTATTATTAATAAACAGTAATAGGTTATTTTTCATTTCTCTCTCATACCACCATATCATCTAGTCAGTATTTTCTGAATCATTTCTACACACTGCATTGCCGAAGATGCATTTTGTCCACAAATTATACACAACAAACAAATTGCCGCGCGAATGGGTTAACCTCAATGTTTCACTGTGAAATTGTAGCGCTGCTTGCAAGTCGATCTCATATGACAGAAATTACTCAAAGTGCAGAAGGACACCTCAAGGTTGCCATAACGAAGGTGTTAGGGACACAGATCAAACGGTAGATTATTTTTTACTTGGAAAAAGATCACCGGCCTCTAACTTACTGTTAGAAAAGGAAGCCCGAACTCAGCTCGTGTTTTCACGTAATTTTTCGACAAACGTCGAATGCAAACAAAAGCCGGAATGGAAAGCGATACGAAAAGATTCGGCCCGCTGATGTTTGCTGCCGTTGCGAACACGACTTGTAGATCTCCTCCGATCGTGCACTCGTATTATACACACGTACGTACCAACTGTGCCTGAATAAATGAGAGCGTACCACTTTCTGCCAATGTGCGAATTCGACTTTCAAAGGAGGTGTTTCTATCTCGTACATTACGCTTTAAACGTACGCTGCCATTACATACCGTGACTTTCATCCGTGAATCAATCTTCACACGCTAATTATATATACACAATGCGATCGATACACATATACATATATATATATATACACATAGAGTACAAGCACTTTCATCTGAGGAATTGTAACATTTTTAAAAATGCCTGGCCGAATGTATCCGGTTCGTGCGCGGATACTGAACCTTTGATCATATTTATTGCGATCCAGCGATGTAAAGTATTTATAATATACCGACCGGTTAGAAATATCTCAACGAGAGAATGTGAAGTGAAATATTTCAACAGAAGGCGTATGAGAAACAGAAAAAAAAAAAAAAAAAAGAAAAAAAAATACGTACTTTCATGAATAATTCACAGGCTACAAAGAAGGCCGAGAAGTGCACGCTGTAACGAAAATAAAGGACTGGTTTTTTTCTTTTCTTTTTTCTCTTTCTTAAACACGTGAATGCGAAACGTAGCCATACAATATACATAAGTCATTCGATTCAAATCGGATCTCGCGAGACGCGTAGCCGTTCGTAATACAGTTTTCGCGATGATCGAGTGATCGGATGAAATATTCGTAGATAATTACGTAGGAAAAAACGAAGATCGAGAGGGAAATATATTCCAAGAGCTTGAACTCTTGTGCCTTTGAACAGGCAAACGACATGCTCTCCATGCGAGGGAAAAAAGTGCTCGTCTTGAACCCGAGATGGCACTGTAACCCACTTTTACATTTTAAACATAAAGAGACTTAAAGGATGTATCCTCAAAGCGCGAACCAGTTCAATACCTTGGTTATTTTCATAATTCTATACTCGTCGCGCGTGTTTAAATATTAAATATTAATCTCTTCGCTTGGAGCGTTGCATCAAAGAAATATACATTTTACAATTGGTGAAAATAAGCCTTGTACTAGATGGAATATCTTGAAGTGTACAGGGTGTCCCTAAGGTGTAATCACTGTTACAACGGAACAGAAGGTGATTACACGTGAAAAAACGAGTCGAGAAGAAAGAATAACATTTTTTTTTCATTTTTTCTTTCGTTCTCGAGAAAATCGAGCTTGAGTAGTCGTCAAGTTCAACGTCTGTTTTCTTGAAAAACTCTAGGTTTTAAACTTATTTCTGCGCATGGAGTATCCTCGTGAGACGGAATTAATTAAATTCGAGTTAATAAATTTTCAAACTCGATTTTCTCGATGGAGAAAAAAAAAAAATTTCATTCCTTCTTCCCGGCTTGTTTCCCTCGCGTATTTCACCTGCTCGGTTATATCATCAGTTACGGGACACCCTGTATAATTCTTCGCTTTTCAAACGAAAATCACGACTCTAGCAAACGGTGAAATAATTTCTGTACAAGTCCAAGAACCAATGCAGTATACCCTTCGTTACCGTCGGTCAGAAGATTATACCATTGCACTTTTACAGAGGCTGCTTATGTACAAGCTATATACAGTCAATGTACAATCTATTTACATACAGCTTTTCTTCCATCTTTCACTAGAGGTAAATAATAAATCGCATCGTATTTACACTCGGTCGGAGAAACCAAGAGATTGAAATGAAATGAAAATGAAATTAAGATTCACCATTGTCATCAACGAATTTCAAGGTCATCGAAAGTTTTGCCATCGGCTCGAAAACATAATTTTCATTTTACGCTCGTTAACGTATTGGTTGATTCGTTAGATTCGACAGAGTGGATGGATGAAGTATGACAAACGGAATATCCCACGTAAGCATAAGTACCTTTCCACCCTCCTTCTCTCTTTTCTTTCTTTTCCTTTCACCTTTCTTTCACCTCTACGCCTCTTCCTATACACTTTCGTCCCCCTCCTACTCTGCTATACTCTTCCTTGCTGTTAGTCCCACCTTCCTGATCATCTTTCATCCTCCCCTCCAATCCCTGACGATTCATTCGTCAAACACACTGGCTAATACATACTGAACTATAACGAATCGATAACGACACTTATTTCACTGGAGATCGAAGAAATCACACCACGTTCGAGGATAGAGCTCCTCGATAATTGTACACGCTTTCGTTTCGCCGTGCAAATTTGTTTTTTCGTTAGAAGAGAAAGTACAGAGGAAGAAGAACGCCATTTTCTTTTTTTTTTTTTTTTTTTTACTTTTCGTTTGGAACTCGAGGCTTGTTAACTCGTCGGGAACATCACGAAATGTAATATTTTTGCAAGATGTTACATGCGCGTTCGGTAACATTTTATAGAGATACTAAGAGTCACAGAACGAGACTGACGTATGCAAAAGCGAATTGATGCGATTAACGGAGCTCGTAAATGATAATTCAGACACGTGTACAGAGAGTCATAAATTAAACGAACAAAGGCCGTTGCATAAGACGAACGTGAAATAATAAGAAATTAATTATGAATCAACACGCGTTGGTAATAAATTAACAGACGATTCTTGATATTCTTGGTATTATTGATAAAAGCATTGTTGACACTTGAGGCTTTAGATTAGAAAGAAATTAAAAAAAAAAAAAAACACCGTTCGAGTACCAAAAAATAGAGTCGAGGAAATTTTGAAGATTCAAAATTCCCGCGTTTATCGTTCGCGATGCGTCTACGATAAAACGTTTTTCGAATCAGCACGGACTATTAAGGAAAAGAAAAAGAAAAAAAAGAAGTTACAACCGTGAAAGACATTTTCACACTTTCTTTTGTTTCTTTTTGATCTACATCAGAGAATGAACATCACGCATCAAGCTCGAACGTTACCAAATGAGAAAGAAATGTTCAAGCAGCTTCCTTTCGGCAGAGGGGGAAAGGTTCGAACAACACGTTTGCAAGCTGCAAGAGCAACTCCAGCCTTCTAGCTTCGCTGTTCGCTACGTCAATTCCGCAGAGTGGAAGAAAAAAGAGAAAAAAAGAAAAAAAAAAAACACTCGAAGACTTATCTCGTCCTCCTCTCGTTCCAACGTAAACATATATTCTTTTTCGAAATTCGACTCGTCGACTCGCGAAATCGCGACGAAACGATCTTGAATTTCGCGTGTCACGTCAAATTGGGAAGCCTACCGACCCAACCACCGGTGAACCGAATTTTGTTTCGCCATTTTCAGCACGATAAACAAACGAACGGTGAAACGATCGGCGCGACTCGAAAATAAGAGCGAGACACCAAATACCAAACTGTGTAAACCAGTTACGTAAAGCTTAACGATTTCATGCGAAATGAAGCAGCAGGGTACAGGGTTCGACCGTTCGGTTGCACGTACGTACGACTGGATCGTAGATATATTACTTCAGTACTGTCTTTCTCGGCAGTGAAATATATACGGAGAGACTCGTGCGACGATTGCGTTCGGTTTGTGTCGCAGGTTTTACCGAAATTTCACCACGATTCAAAAGGAGAATGCGAAATACATAATTGGCAAAAGGAGAAAAAAAAAAAAAAAAAAAAAAACGAGCGCGTGCGCAGCCTCGCAAAGACAGATTGAAAATCACGTTTTTTAACACGTACGTGATATATGCTCGTACGTGGTACCGGTTAACGAACATGCATATGAATCCTGTTTCTGTAGGATCAGGCATGGACGATCGACCGACCAGTTATCGGGAACAGTATCGTTTAAGATGGCTAAAGAACGTGTTATATTGGCTTACCGCTAATGCGCCTCATGGCGGCTCACGACACGGCTCGTATCCAAAAACCGACGAGCTGGTCAATCCAGCGAGGTAATGTAAATCTCCCTGTTCGCTATAAACACCATGCCACATGTACAAAAACACCGATCATCACCTACGCCATGAGCACACCGACTCTGAAGAGCACGGTTCCCGCGCCATTGCCCGCTGATGAGGCTTTTCTCGAACAAAGAAGATAACCTGCCTCCGCACCGACACCCGTGGCCTTTTTCCTCCCTGTTACGTTAACGCGGATAAACAGCCAGCCGCCTCGAGGGTGAGTGGCATACTGTTGGCCGCGACCCGGATGACTCTGTTTCACGCGAGGGCAACGAATACACTGGCAGATACGTGTGGCAATTCGAAACGTACTCGAACGCGGGTGAGAAACGGCGACCAAACAGGGTATAAACTACTCCATCACGATTTCTCACGTAGCACTGTCGTCCCGTAGTATCCAATGCCACCGCCAGAGCGCTCGACCAACCGGTAATGATAAATCTCTCCTCGTATGGATTTAGGCGTCTTCGAGCCGCGCTGTTCACTTTTCAAATCTATTCTATTCCGTCGCGTGTTCCTCGCCTTTCTGTGCTTTTTCTGCGCGTTTTTTCCTGTATATTTCGCAGCCATGGTCACGCGTCGTTACGGTGAAGTATGAACGTAAAACGTCACATGGAACACGGTACGGACTAACGTGCAAGGTATACTCGCACAGATGCGTGGAGTGCAGAGGTTTCGATTACCAACTTCTTCCTTTTTTTCTTTTTCTTTTCGTAAATAATTAAACTGCTGATTTTTATCGATCTAGCGAAATGCCTAATATCGTCATTTGCTTTTCGTCTTTTGCCTTTGCTCGCGAGAAATTCGCAAATTCATTCGAATGATTTTAGGTGCCGTTCTTGATCCTACGAAGGATATATACAGGGTGTCCCGTAACTGATGGCACAGCCAAGTGGAGAGATTCGCGTCAAGTCGAGAAGAAAGAATAAGATTGTTTTATCGAGAAAATCGAGTTCGACGAAATTTATCGAATGTACTTGGATTTATAAGTTATCGCAGAGAGAATAATTGACACGAGGATATATAAGTGAAAAAGTGGAAAATATAAATAAAATAAAATTTTTTCGTTTCATTCAGACTTCATTTTCAAGAAAATAGGTTTTCAATAGTTTCGTAAAGAGTGTACTTGATTAAATTTTCAAGCTCGATTTTCTCGAAAACGAAGGTTTTAACGAGAACATTTTATTCCTTTTTTTCGACTAATTTTTTCACGTAGAATTACCTTCTATTCGATTGTACCATTAGTTACAGGACATCTAATGTCCTGTATGCCTCTATATAGTACGATAAATGAATTATAATAATTAATAAATGAATCATAAGTTTTAGTATTTAATATTTGTGTACTTCATCTTGCTAATAAAGTATTTCAAAGAAAGGGGACAAGAAGCGAAGCAGAAGTGAGTAAGGTTAAAAATAGCTGTATTTAAACGTTAAAGGTTAAAAATAGTTTGTATTTGAACGTGTATCACACGTTAAAAATTATTTACAGAGATGAAAATTTAAATACATTAATCTGAGAGTACAAATTGTTTTATTTAGTCCTAGATTCATACAATCATGGTAATAATAATAATAATAATAATAATAATAATGAGTAAACATTATTTGCATCACCAAAACTTTCTCATGGAAAAAAGAAAGAATTAAAAATACATGTCACAAATAATTTAAATTGGATTTGAATGAATGAATATTTGAAAGGTAGCAATTATGTACTTGTACTGTATAAAGGACATGTGTAAGAACAACACTACAATAGAACTAATTATAGTTAATTATACCATCGACTTGAGTTTAGTAATAAGCATGCACGCGCAAATATAATGCGATGATATAACCATGTTATAACCACTGACTCAATCGAAAGTAATTGTACTAATAATTTTGTATTCTACTTAATGTCAGTGGCACGTCGCAACATTTTCTCTTTCACGTAATTCAATGTAAACATAAATTGGAATTTTACGCTTGTTCTAATCCTCTACGAACTCAGATACGTTTAAGCAATTTGAAAATTTATCTGTAAAAATAATTACGTCGATTCGAGTAACGTGTCTAACGTAACTACCGCAGATACACCAAACGATAAGTTTGAGAAAAAAGAAAGTGGAAAGATAAAAAATTTAAGTTTAAGATGCTTTGTTCCTCAAATTTCTGAAATTGAAAATTAGTAAAAAAAAGATTTGTGAATGATATTTCTCGTCCTTTATTTGTGATTCATTAATAGCTAAGGAAGTATTTCGATGTCATTTCCAGAAGAACAGCGTAAAACAAGTAGAACCACATGCTTCGCAACGAGATCCCGTTGTACAAAGTCAAGAAGTCAATGAGCGGTCGACGTACACTATCGTAGTATCGGCAAAGTACTACGGTTGGCTTTACAATAAGTACTGTCGAAGCTGGTAATAGGGTGACGCTATGACGGGGTTACCATGACAACAGACTGTAGGCTTTTCCAATCTCTTCCCTTCTGCCAGCATTAGTCCTTATACCTCTCTCTCTCTCTCTTCATATTCCTTTCGTTCTCATTTCTATCTCCTTTCCTTTTCTCCATCTTGATCGTAACTCTTATTCTACCTATACGTATCTTACCATCTTCGACAACGTTCGCTCACCGCCATCCAAGCTCCGTTCATTTCTATTGAACTCTTGATATCTTTCGCTCGTTCTAACATCTTTCATACAAAAAGTTACTTCTTAATTCGATGTATGATCTCTACGTATCTATTTACTTGTAATCTACATTTTCGAAAATTCACATTCGGTAAAAATAATAAACTTCAAAAATGATGAGTTCATTTTGCTCGAAAGAACGAAGTACTTAATAGTACTATGAGTGTAAATGAACAAATTCACTTACAAGTGGGGTTCCACGCAAACAATGTAGGACATTGGACAGAGTTAACTTGAAATTTCTAATTTTTTTTCTTTTTTTACTATTATTATTTTGGAAATTATTGACAATTCACGTGCTGATTAATCGTAGCAGTAACTATACTGTCCCGTGACCTATATAAACATCATGTCATTATGAAGAAACATATTTTACTTTATTGTTAAAACCGAGCTTAGTAAATATGGATGTGACAAATATAATTAAATGGATATAAATGAATTTTAGAACTAGATTATAATTACATGTTGATTTGTTTATCAAAATATAATTGGTTAATTAAAACTTACAAATAAATAATAGTCTGTTTTGCCAGAAGTATAGCTCGTAGTCTTTGCTACATTATTTTAAAAAAAATGTTCTCATTTTGTATTTTATGTTGTATTTTTGTATATATTAAAAATCACCATACAGTTATATGTATAAAACAGTAAACTTTTTAATAATATAAAGAATGCACTGTGTGTATAGGCACGCATATGATTATATATGGCGTTACTTTTTTCTTGATTTAAAAGATAGTAAATAATGTCGCATGTATCCTGTTTACATTTGTTTCGTTTCAAGATGGCTATAAAAAAAAAATAAATAAGTGAAAGATGGAAATTTATATCTTTATATAAAATTTTATACTGATTATTACATTGTATACTAAAAAAAGAGCTAATATAGTTCGATATTTACTACAAACAGTCCTTTAATATCCGTAGGTTTAATATCCATAGGATTAATTTTGTTATAATGCTTAGTTCATAAGACTGGAATGGTAAATCAATATAAAAATGATACAAAAAGTTTTACATACATACTACTTATGCACACATTCTTTTTTTTAAAAATTATACATTCAACTGTACAAATACAAAGTAAAAAATTATAATAAAAGATTTATCACTTTGGTCACTATGAACTTTTCATGATTTGCACAACATTTCAAAATTCTTACAACTAAAAATCACAATATAATTAGTCTGTACAATAATAAAAATATGAAATCAAGCAAATTTCATAGCAAGCTTTTAACAATAAAATTAACAATTTCTAGATTGAATTCGTAAAGATATATCTATTTTATATATCTATTTTATAATTGGAACTTTAAAATTAAATAATCACACAACTACTAAACAGGAATAATAGAATGCTTACAAAGATTTAAGTTTTTTTAATTTTAAATATTTTAATTTAATTGCTAAAATTTTGGATACTGGAATTAAGTTCCTATACATTTCTAAATCTTGTATACAGATCTCGTCATGATATGGAGAAATCAAACATTTACGTACATCATGTTATACATGTTATACATACGTTCACATTATAACAAAAAAGAAAAGGAGCTCGCGTATTAGAAAGAGTAAATGCTACCGTTTCTTTTTCATGCCTTTGCGATATCCTTTACCAAACCATCCAGGATTTTTAGCAGCTATTGGAGGATCTTCATGGATCACCAAAGTTTTTGTATCTTTTATCTGTTTACTCTCGGCTGTTATTAAATTAGAATTTTCTGTATCTCGTTGATAATAAAGGCAAGTGAGAGAACCTTCATTTTCCATGCAAAAAGTACAAGTAGGTTTAGGTTTTGGCACGTCTGATGTCATATTTATATTTGGTACTTGCACAAACGGATAGTAAAAAAGTGGTGTTAGTTGAGGGCACATGTACATTGGTGGAAATGGCAAACCCATGGACAAAAATGGTAATGCAGTAAAAAATGGTGCTGAATAAGCAGACACTGATTCAGTTACTCTTTTAGGTGAAACACATTCTTTCTCTTTGGTTTCGGATGGAACATCGTGAAAGTTATCACTGATTTGGCTTAATTCTTTATGAACAATGTCAGATGGCTCTTCCAAACAAGGTTGACTTGTTGTGTATTGTTCATTACTTCTAAGTCGTACAGCATGAAAAAAAATAGGATCCTTGGCACGATTGTATTGTGGTATTTCCAATCCAAGATGAGTCATAACTCTTTTCATAACTTCGTCGCATTTTCCATTTATTTTCAAAACTGCATTTTCATCTTTCGGCGTCCATTGTAAATTTACAATGTACAATGACGGACGTTTGTGGATCGGCCTATCCATCTGCCATAACCATGGATACTTCTTCAAAACTTTTAAGCTAGAACCTAAACACACTATAACATCCGCTTGTTTCGCTGCTCTTGTTGCACCAGTCCAATTAATTGGCCAAGGAAGATTGCCTCTTTCACCAAAGTGAACAATGGAGTCTTGCAGAACAGAGTTACATCTGTGGCATAATCTTCCAGTGCCATGAGAATATCGAGCTGTTTTTTCAGTAACATCAAATAATCTCCAATATTCTCTATATGGTTTACACATTCTACAGACTTCTACATGCATATTGCCATGAACTTCAGATAAAAGTGTACGAGGTATTCCACTACGCAAATGAAGCCCGTCACAATTCTGAGAAACTATATGTTTTAAAACCCTTGCCTTGTATAAAGCGTAAAGAGCCATATGCGTTAATGTTGGTTCTGCTTGGCTAAGATCATGATTTCTGAAATATATACTAAATTAACCAAAAAAAAAAAAAAAAAAAACAAAACCTAGTAACATAACTAGTAGAAGATCAAGTTTTATGAATTATTTCTTTCCTATTATTTTCAATAATGTTTGATCAATTTTGACATTACCCAATATCCTTTCCTTGCTGCAAACGAGTCCAAACGCCGTTTGTTCCTCTGTAATCAGGGATAGAGGCAGCTGTACTAATACCAGCACCAGTATAAACAGCAAGCGATGTCGCTCTGCTGATTGCTGCTGCTAATCTCATGCACTTCTCCTCCAAAATTTCTGGCGCATCTTCTACTTCTTCTAATCTTGCTTTCACTCTATGCCTCTTTTCTTGCCTAATAGATTAACAAGTCTTTTTTACAAACTTAATTATCGATATGTAACCATCGCTGAACTACATTTCTAGAATGTCCATTAATTTGCAAAATCAATAAACAGATTCATACACTGTGTCAATATTTCATATTGCACCACCGATAACAAAATAATTGACATTCATAAATGTAAGTAGAATCAATGATTTTCAAAATGGCTATACCTTAAATTAACCTCTTTTACCACATCACTGCAAGATACAAGTATCCCTGTTTCCTCTGCGGTTCTGTCAGTCTCGGATTTTTGCAAAATCGCTGCTACCTGAAAACCCATAAAAATGTAACATTCCAGCAGTTGTTTACGATCCATCAGGGCAATGCCGGGAAATACATCGAAGTTTTAGATAAAGGTTACGATTAATTAACTACAATCAAGCAAGATGTATTAAAAACTGTACATGTACCTTTTTGAAAGTCGCTACTCGTTCGTCTTTAACTTTAAAAGCCTTAAGTGCTGCGGAACGCCTTCTTGACAGAAACTTCTCATTACCAGCCTCCTCCATCTTTAATCAAAATGACCAGCACCGTGCTGAATGAAGTATCGATAGAAAATGATAAAAATGGTTACGATCGCTTGGAATTAATATTTCTAACTGTATTAACAGTATCATTATTGATGATATTAATAATGCACACTTTTTGAAATTAAATTACAATTAAGAACGCGTGTAAAAATATACGCGTATGTAATATAACTTTTTTCGCGATTTATACAATTATGACAAAGTTGCAACTGTTATTGTTTGTTATTAGTTTGAACTACTAATACTTCATGACATAGAATAGTAATATTAAACTCGCAGAAGTATGTCCTGTATTACGAATACTCTAATTTTGTCGAATATATATAAGTCATTGTAATCGGTTTTATTGCCGATAAAAAAAAAAAAATAAGACAACACATTGGGCAACAGAGAGAACACATTGTTTCTTAACAGAAATTTATAGATTTAAATTGACTTGAATGAAAAATATTTTATTATCGTTTATTTTGTCATAATATTCTATGTATAATATAATATGATATTCCATGTATCGTTTTGTATGACACATTTTGCACAAAAATATTTTTCAACTTTTGTTAATCATCAAATCGATGAAATCGCATGTACATATTTAATAACACTAAAGTAGAAAGTACGCATGGCAAAATAATACGTCATTCGTTTGAATGACGAATTGCAATAACGAATGATTAATACTTGATTATTACGTTTATATTTTTATAAAATATTAATAATATCAATGAAAATATATAACTTGACATAACTTAACTTTTTCTAAATATTTATTATGCAGAATTAGAATTTCGTAAAAGTGTAACCGAATAAAATATAATAATAATAGTAAAGATAGTCTTCTTTCGTTATAACAAAAAAACTGTAAATACGTACTATAAAACTATCAAATACGTAATTTAAATTCTTTTGAAGTATTTGAAGTTCCCACCTTGAAAATGTAATATTATCTACACGTTTATATTTTCTATTTGTTTTTTAAGAGAAATTTATAGATTTAAATCGACTTATATGAAAAATATTTTATCATTTATTTTTAGTCGTAATATTCTGTCTGATAAAAGACATATAATTGCTCTGTATGACATTTTGTACAAAAATATTTCTAAACTTAAGACAATCGATGAAACCATGTACATATGTTTACTAACACTAGAAAGTATACACGACAAAATAAACTTTAAATACGTCATTCATTTGAATAATTTCATAATTACAATATTAATTAATAATTATTAATTACGTTTAATTTATTATTACGTTTGATTTTCATAAAATGTTAGTAATATCAGGAGAAACGCCAACTTTTTTCTAGATTTAAGATTTATAGTAACTTTTTCCAAATTTCTAGAACAAAAATTAATCGTGCAATTAAATCGAAAATTTCGTAAAATGTAACGATAGTTTGCTTTCGTGATAAACAAGAAAATTGCCAGATACGTGATTTCAATTTTTCTGAGAAATTTTCGTTCCCGCCATTCGGAAACGTAAATATTATATATTTCTATTGTAGTACGAATCGATAACTCTGGACAAATTAGCGATTATATTTTCGACATTATATGTTATATATTATGTTTTAGTTTCATTCGCAGACAATGAAAATTTAACGTTTATGATTTCTATTTGCGCCGAACAATTACAGTTAGAACGAGCAGGTTTCCACTAGACTAGTGGAAATGGCTTGACAATTAGTCATGCCAGGTTTAGAGGGAAGTATTTCACGCGATGCCAGTCTTTGTACGGTCAGCCTCATGTCAGATGGGATCGTCTCCGAGGAAGTGAAAAAATTCTTGTTCACATCTCGTAAAACTCAGGATAACATACAGTGCAACGAGAGTTTGGAGATCTATATTCCGGAGGTATTACAATTTTTCACTAATTCATACATCGTCAATTCATTTTTGTTGCACGCGTACCGCGTATACTTTCGGTAATTTTCTTTAAATATATATATATATATATATATATATATTTTTTTTTTTAGTGAAACTAGTAATTCATGTGTTTTTAACGAAGCAACGAAGAAATGTTTTGCAATTAAATTTGTTACTTTGATCGATCGTGAGATATTTAACGTTGAAGAATTTAAAAAATCAGCTTGCCTTTTTAAAACGCATCGCGAACAGGTTAAGACTCAAAGTCTTACTTTTTCTTTCGTTTCAGTGTCACAGACTATTTAAAAAAAAACTGTGTCAAATAGCACCATGCGGCACGATAGCGTTTTCTTGACGTAAAGCGCGAAAAATGCGAAAAATGCCAAGCAACGCGATAAAAAAATAGTAGACAAAGTAAAAATTGCCTATTTGTGCAATGCGGTTTAGGTTTGATTGAAAAGAAAGTAATTAGAAAAGTAAGCTTCGATATATATATAACTGACGACGTTATATAATGGCGTTATAATGGAAAGTAAGCACATTGTACATTGAGCATCGCGATCACTACCACTGTGGTACAATTCGACGTGAAATCTGAAAAGCACGATCGCACTACATGGTACTAAAACGTTAGAGATTTTGATGCCACAGCAGCCTTAAGCTAATTATTTTCTGTTGCAGTTACTTCAAGCTAACTATAGCTTTTATACATGGCCCTCCGCACCCGTGTTAGCTTGGTTTCTTTGGGAACATAAAGAAGAACTGATTGGGAAAAGAGTTTTAGAGCTTGGATCAGGTACAGCTCTTCCTGGAATTTTAGCTAGTAAATGTGGTGCTATTGTAACTTTAAGCGATTCTGCTAGTTTTCCTAGAAGTTTGCAGCATATAAGGAGAGGTTGTGAATTAAACGGTATTTTATCTCAGGTTCAAATTGTTGGGATTACGTGGGGTTTGTTTCTGTCTAGTTTATTTTCAATTGGACCATTAGATTTAATTCTCGGCTCTGATTGCTTTTACGAACCAACGTTATTCGAAGATATAGTTGTTACAGTAGCATTCTTGTTAGAAAGAAATCCAAATGCAAAATTCTTGTGTACTTACCAAGAAAGAAGCGCAGATTGGTCTATAGAACATCTGTTAAATAAATGGAATCTTACTTGCACTCATATATCATTGACTGGACTTGGAGCAGATTCTGATATAAACATAAATGAATTAATGCAGGATCATACAATTCATTTGTTAAGTATACAGCGTAGAGCTTAAGTGGGTCGTTTGCCATGGCTGGAAGATATTTAATTTCTATACGTAACATACCATGGATTGTTTCTCACACTGAGCTTGAAAAATATTTTTCAGTATTCGGTGATGTAAAAGTTGCAAAAGTTGTATTTAATAAACTTGGTTTAAGTACAGGTTATGGATTTGTAGAATTTTATGATAAAGCGGTAATGGATTCTGTACTGAGAAAATGTCATGTTTTGGAAAATGAAAAATTATCTATTACTCAAGGTCTTAAATATTTACATGAAGATTCTGTTAAAAAATTTGTAGATGAACGCTACCTGGCATTTAACACTGACGCATATAAAGAAAATCTGCCTTGGACAGATATAGAAGAAGATATAGAAGAGGACAGCATTGAAGCAAATTGCAATATAAATAAAGATTCAGTTACTAATCATTTTGTGACACATTCAGAGAAATAATATAATTATTGTCAAAATGAATCTTGAAAAAAGATTCAATAAAGCAGCGGCGTATTTACAGTCAATGGTATCAGAATTAGATTCTGCACATCTGATAAAATTCTATGCTTTATATAAACAAGCTACGGTTGGACCTTGTAACACTTGCCAACCTTTAATGTTTATGGGCAATGTAGCAAAAAGATGGCAAGCGTGGAAAAAGCTTGGTGATATGAGTTGTGACGATGCTATGAAAAATTATGTACTTGAATTAGATAAATTTAATCCCGAGTGGGATAAACAATCTGAATCTAATTGGGTTGTTATTAGTCGGTTGATAAGTATGGAAGATGAAATAAGCGATGCAGATAAAACTTTTTTGGATTGGGTAAAAGAAGGACATATAGAAAAAGTTCAAGAATTACTAGATAAGAAACCAAAACTTGCAAATTTAATAGACTCAGAAGGTCTGTTACCCATACATTGGGCTGCTGATCGAGGCTATTTAGAAATTATTCAAAAATTGATTGAAAAAGGAACAGATGTAAATGCACAAGACGAGGATGGTCAAACACCACTGCATTATGCAGTATCTTGTGGACATCATCACGTTGTAGAATATTTAGTTTCCATTGGAGCTGAATTTATAGAAGATAATAACGGTATATCACCTAAAGATATTGCTGGTGAACATTTTAAAGAAGTATTGTAATTAAATGTTAAATATTATATATAATTTTAGAAATATTGTTAAATTAATTAATGGTAAATTTGTAATAATTCATAATAATAAAAGATACTGAAGAGACTTAATCTCGTTTAAAATCATTATTTGAAAAAATAAATGTTGTTGCATTAGTTACGTCTTTGTTATAATTAATATATCAGCCATATATGTAAATTACTAGAAAAAAGAATATAAAAATTAAAATGTTTAGGTGATTTGTGTCGCGTTACAAAAAATTTGTATATTTTCATTTTTTTTATTTTTACTTAACTAATACAACAATTTAATATATAAATTTTATTTGATATAAATTCTGAAATAAAAACTAGTTGTTTGATGAAACGAATAAGAATACGAGATATTTAAACATTTATCAGGTAGTTTTTGAATAAAGTATTACATTGAGTTATATCGTCAAATAATCAATTATAAATGCCATTATTAAAATGAAAACAACGATTTGTGATACATTTGTTGACGTTCTCGTTTATATCATTTACAAAATGATGGTTTGATATAACGTATTATATTAAATCTATTAACTTTCTTTTTTAATAATGTTATTTTAAAAAAACCTAAATCGTAATTTCAATACAGATGAGATTTCGTATAAAAAAATAAATATAAAATTAGATTTGTTTTTTATCATTGCATATTTGTAGAAATGAGAAAAAACTTTTCTGATGAATGAATGTCATTAAGTGTTATTATATACAATATATTTATCAATACATACATTTTTTTATACTTAAAAAAATATTTCATTTTGAAAAAGTAAAATTTGTTAATGGATTGTAAAATTTTGTAAATTATAAATATTGCATCAGTAAATAAAAACAAAATAATCTTATACATCTAATACAACAGAATTAACTTTGAATACAATTGGAAAATCATATTAAATATTATTTTCATTTAAGCTAAATAATAACTGAAGTTAAAACAACTGAAAATTTTAGAATTTTTGGCAATATTATAAATTTTATGTTATCACAGTATTGTTATTTTGTAAAACAAATACACGCAATAGACGCCTATTTATTTACATTGCAGTCAAAATATTATTTTATCCAAAATTATTTTTCGTAACAGCTTAAAACTAATTCCAAAAATTCATTTCTTTCCTTTTTTTTTTTTATAAGTAATCACCTTATTAAATGCATTACAATCTATCTAGCATATCTAGCATATACTACCATATACTCTGTAAATATAAATAAATTACATACAAAATACAAACGTTATACAAATGTTATAATTAATGCCAAGTATGTTCCATTTTGTATTACATAATAACCATACTGAAATTTGTGTGCTTAAAATATATGTCAATCTAGAGAGATCAAATGCCACATCATTTTAGACATTTACGTTTATACATTTTCATTATTTTTACAAATATAAAAATCGATAAGTTGCAAAAATACTAGAGTTAAACATGGAAATAACATATATAATTTCTTTCAATTACCTTTAATATATAACTATAAAAACTTAAAAATGTTTTAATATTACAATTGCAAATTTATTTTTCGCTTTTTTGTTATTTATTACCATTTTAAAAATACAGAAGAAAACATATTTCTCATTTTCTGCACAACTTCAAAAATTTCGTTTAAACGATGTGCTATCAGTTTCAATGTGATTGTTAAATATTCATTTCACTAAAAGTAGGAAAACTTATATAATTTCTGTTAAAAGTTTCCTGCAGTTTCATGTTGTCTTATAAGAAATATAGCCTTTCATTTTTTTTTCTCTTTCTTTAAATATTAATTTAAAAGTTCTCTTATGAATGTAGTAATCACTTTTTACACAATTAATTCTAGAGATTAGTACTTTCGTGTTCTGATTTAATTCGCGCGGTGGGTGGAGGTGGTGGCGGCGGTTGTGGCCGCGGAGGCCTTTGATGAAACCTTGGAGAGGCCGGAACAGGTTGTTGCGGTGATTTGACAACAACTACCGTCTCAGTTTGAGTTTGCACATCGATAATATTTCCTTCTGATCTGGTTCGTACGTGAGCTTTCGTTTGTTCCGGAGCGTTCAATTTGGCTGGCTTTTCCGGTCGTTCGCCGTACAAGGACATGGACGAGGGTCGACTACCTACACTGGGGCTTCTCTGTAAGTTCGAAGCCGCGTTGCCATTGTTGTTCCCCGAGGTGCAGAACGCATTGCCATTGCCACGCACTTGTATTATACTGACCTGTTGTTTGTCCACTGAATATACATGAGCTCTTTCCAAAGTTAATGGCTATAGGTTGTTAAAAAGGAAAAAGATATTAATAATCTTGAAAAAAAATCATCGTGCGATTTGACATGTTAAAATGAAAATAATTTTCAACACATTTTGTTCTTCCTTTTATACACATTGCTTACGTTATTGTATTTCAAAATGCAATATCCAGGCAGTGATATTTGTCGAGTCCACTGGCAGTAACTACATTTATTTTAAAGAATTATCTTACATATACTAAAAATGAACGTAACGTTCAAAAATTCTTAGACACTCACCCCTGTTTCGCTGTCCAAGTTCTCATTGCTGTGCCGTGGTTGTTGTTGTTTAATGAGACTCGAAGGTCGAATTAATCCGGCTGGTCGTTCAGGAATAGCTGGTTTACTACTTCTATCAAGTGTGCTTGTACATACAGGATTATTGTCCGTCTTCTTACGTAATTCGACCATTTCTTCTATAAGGGTAAAGTATATATTAAACACATTCTGTATTACTTTCTCTTTTTAATAGAAAATTATGAAAATATTTACCTGTATTATGTACTATGTTGGTTATACTTCTTGGAGCAGCTACTGGTCTGCGTCTCTCTAATGTAGAAGGAAGCGGTCTTTCAGTTGGTGTCACTTTCAATTTATGTGTAGAATTTTCTGAGCTTTCTAGTTCTATAGTAGATTTATTGCATACTGCATTTTCTATGGTATTTCTCTCAAGAGCAACAGGAGTGTATAATTTCTTTTCAGCTTTTTGATTTTCTTGGTTAACCTTCTCAGTTTCCGTAATCGTATTGTGTAAATCTTCTTGTACCTCGTTAACACGATCTGAACAATCAATCGACAAAGAATCTACAAGTGCATTTACTTCAGTATTGTGTTGTTTAGTCTCTGTTTCTATCCCTCCGTCCTGCTTATCTGTGTTATTGTCATGTTTTACGATTGACTCAGTATTTATTGTTTCGTGTTTTTTCATACGATTAAGAGTTGATGTTAAAGGTCTAGGTGGTTTATCAGGCGTCGGTGGTGGTTTATCATCAGATTTTTTATCATGTTTATCGGGAGTAGTGCTATTTGGTGGTGTTGGAGCTGGTTTGTTTTTCCTGCGAGCTGCTGGTTTAGGACTGCCTTGTGGAGGACTTTCTCCATGATCACTAAGACTACTATTGGAAACGCAACGACGCATACTGGTGGTTTGATTTTCCGAACAGTTTATAATACCGACCTCCAAATCGCGATCGAAATCTATTTCACCAGGAAAAAACCAATCTGCATACGTGATCAATTGATCAACTATAAGACTAGAATTATTAGCCGTGCTCATATTCATTCTGAAATAATGAACGTTAATTGAAATTATCACGTAGCTTCGTAATGATTAATTATACAAATTACGTAAATAAATAATATTCTTACACCATTGTATTTACATCCTCCTGTGGACTCCATATCAAGTTAGGCGCGATTACAATTGCAATATTTTGTGGTGACATTTTGTTCACATCTTGGTTTTTAGTGAGAACAGCTAAAAATTTGATTAGGAACCGTAAATTTTCTAAATTTGCAGCTGGTAACTTATGTAACACCTCCCAGAGAGCTCTCAATCTTGTTTCATTTTGAGTTATCTTCGCAGCTGTCATCCATTCAGAATATAATCTTTAAAACAAGAAGAAACACCATATGCAATGCCATAGTTCTTTCTATCATTATCAAGGATAATAAATATTATCTTTATACATTTACTTGTACGTTAGAAGAGGCTCGGGTAATTCTCGAAGGTAAGATTTCAATGCGCCAGCAATTACATGTGGATCTTTGTATTCAAGAGCAGTTGGTAATGTGAGGCAGCATGCATCTAAACTCAGTTTAATTCGTCGTGATTTCGACGCAGCGCCAGCTATTCTAAAAAGGCCTTCTTCTTCCATACCTAATCTTAGCAACGCAGACACACACAATTGAATGGGCAATGCAATCTTTCTGTTAGTTACTCTGAGATGTTCTTCCAGAGGATAGCCATAAACTGGTTTCATTTCGTTATCATCTATAATTATGGAAAGGAAATGCGTGTGAATGAAAATTTTTAGTGAATTTTGGAAGCGTAACGTGATAAAAATCCTCGAACACGGCAAATGTTTTTTGGTTTACAAATACATTTGGGTACTTACTGATATAACTTTCCAATCCAGGAATGAGGTCTTCGAGACAATGCAACGCACTTTCGTGATAAGCTCTTTGAAGTTTCACGTATTGTATAATAGTGTGTGCCAATTCAGCTTCGCGTGACATAAGTTGAAACATTTCTGCGGCCAGTTGATCTCTACATTGTTCAACTTTAGCTTCCGCCTCCTCTAATTCTTCTCTTAAATTATCTACCTTCGTTGCACCTGCACCTATCGCACAACATCAATTTCAAAAGTTGAACGTAATTCTTGTAATTGTGTAACTTAAAAGGTCAGATTAAAATTTCTTCGTACCAGCACTATGTTTACTGGCTTGTTGATATCTTGTCCTCACACTGTCCATATCTAAAGTTAATCGGGCTAAATTTCTTTTATGCTTTATAATATTTGGTACGTCCGTGTCTAAAATATGTTGAAGCGGTATTGCAACATATTGTTCGACTTTCGCTTCGTGTTCAATTTCTTCATTCGCTAAATACATCTGCGCACGACCACATTCAGACAAAGTAAAGCCCATCAGGCCATCTTCAGGGGCATTTTCCAACATTGTTTGTCCCAATATATATTCCGGACACTTTTTCTAGAAAAATATACAATTAAAAATGAAAACGAGAGGAAATTATCGTGCAAAGAGTTTAAATGCAAATCTCGTTGCGTATTACCAATCGTTTTTCTTTAAGCGCAGCATCTTGTATCATTGCCTGATTCAGTGGATTGCCAAGTCTCTTGTTTAATCCAATGAGAGCCATCCTAATTTGATCTACATGTTTATCTGCGGCTTGCAAATCATCCGTAAGCACTTCAGTCTTGCCAGCTCTACAGAAACAAAAAAGAAAAACGAAAATCTCGTTCAACAACTTTGCACATTGATAAATCCAAATTGAAGCAAGTGTTCTTCAAAGCCAATCCATTTTAAGATTGTCTGATTCATAAGCTATTTTAGTATGTCTCCTTCTATTAGCACGTCTTCTTCTACCGAACCCTATCCGACGTTTTCGCTTCAAACCTCACTGGAATTTCTACCTCACGAATTTCAGGAGACTAGAAATTATTTCTCACTGTGGACAATAAGACGATGCGCTCTCGTTCAAAAAATCGTCGAGTATTTCACGTAGCGATGGCAATACGTAGAAAGCAGAACACGCGTTTCTACAATCTCTTGTCTTGGAAACGTAATTTCACGAAATCACGGGATTACGATTACCTGGAAAATGTTTGATCGGCGAGCTGTTTTACTCTGAAGAATTGTTTCTTCATGATTGACATATATAAGCACCTAATGCTTATTATGTAAAAGAAGGTTTCACGCTGATCCACTGCGGCTACCACTGCTTCGCGATCTGTTAACTGCACCTACATTCACGACCGCACATGTTTAGCGTAATCGCGCAAAGGCGAAGGAACACACGGACGGTGAAAAAAAAAACAGACAAAACCCTTCGTATCGCTTGAAGGACAGCAATTCGTCATAATGTTTGTACAACGATCGCACACCTTCTACGCACGAACGAACGAACACGCTCCGACCGGTGTACGCTTTGCACGCTTTGCCGTTGACGAGGCCGCGTTCACGAGAACGCGTTACGACCGTTGATTACACCGTTTGTATCTTAAATTTGCAAACGTGTCAGAACCTCGGGGACTTTTAATCGCGGCATTTTGTTCCCTTGTTCACCATTGGCTGCTCGACGCACCTACGAAACCGAAAACGGACGTCCACGTTTACTCATCGTTCGAGGAAACTTTTTGTCGCGCGACAAAAGTTCGCTTCTCTCTTCGAACGGGCCTTGAATGTAATTTCTATCGGGATGTTCGATAACGGGGGGACAACAAGTTTTTACTGTCCGCAGTCGGCCATTCTTGTTTCCCATTGTGATCTCGTTCGGAACGAGATTTCGATCGTATCGATGGACGCGGGAAATTTGAAATGGTCGCTATCGCGAAACGCGTCAATCAATCATACGCATCAGTTGATAAGTGAAAAATTTTTAATTCGTGCTCTCTGTGCCTCTGTGTGTGTGTGTGTGTGTTTTATATAAACACGCACAAACATTTTGATGTTTCGTTAATACTACAACGAGACAGAACTGTAATAATTATATTGGTCAAATTTGAAATCAATCTGAGGATATAAACAGGGTGTTCCGTAACTAAAAACCGAATGGAAAGTGATTCTATGTAAAAAAATACTCATTATCGTTATAAATAAAATAAAAGTTTGTATTCTCAGATTAATGTTACTTAAATTTTCATCTGTGTAAATAATTTTCGACGCGCAATATATACGTTTAAATACAACTGCTATTTTTAACCTTGCTCGTTTCTGCTTTACGTTTGCATCTTGTTTCAGATGTCTTGTTTCTTTGAAGTGCCTTGTTAAAAAGCACGAAATACACGAGTATTAAATACCAAAGCTAGATATTTAAAAATTTATTCGTGATATATTTATCGACTGTATAAAGGTTTAGGTTAGGTTTAGGTTAGGGTGTTCTGTAATTACCGAATAGGAAGTGATTGTACATGACGAAACGACTCGAAAGAAAAGAATAAAGTTTTTCTATTGAAGTTTTAGTTTCTGAGAAAATCCAACTTGAAAATTTATCGAATACACGTGTGACGAGACAATCCTTAACGAAACACAATCATAGCAATTTTTAACGAAACATAGTCTATTTTCTTCTAAAATGAAGCCTTAAATATTGAAAAAATATTGCTCTACTCTCTTCAATTGTTTCTGTGCAGAATATCGTTGTGTCGATTATTCGTGCCTGTCCAGTATGAAATTAACTAAATTCTTAACTTAAATTCAAATGTGCTTGATCAATTTTTCAAATTCAACTTTCACAGAAACAAAGGCTTCAATGAAAAAAATTCCATTGTTTCTTCTCGGCTCGTTTTTTCACCTTCTATTCGTACCGCTACTTACGGGACACCCTGTACATAAAAGTTACAAGATATTCATTGCAAACATGTATTTAGGAAGAATTAGTATACAGCTATCGTCGGAATATAATAAGTGTCAAATATAGTACTAATTTGGTGCATTTGTTACTCTACGAAATATTTTTCGGCATAATCTTACTATATGGCGTTAAATATTGCAATCATAACCTATTTATAGTGTGGTAGCAAGGTATCGATATATCGATGATCGTTCTAACACAACGTATCATGTGGTCGATAAGAAGTATATCCACCATAGTTTGACGATGACTTCAAATCATGTCAATTGAGGAAGAAGGGAATTATGTATTGTTGGCAATCGCACATTCGCTTCTATTTCTCACTTAGATCGCGACCATCTGTTTACTCTTGATCCTTTGATATTTCGCTTCGAATAACGATACTTGAGCGTGCCCGTGGAAGATTTTCTCATTTTTTTTTTTTCTTCATTTTTCCCTCCTTTTTTTATTTTTTTTTTTTTTTATTTTGACTGATTTTATTCAAAGTGTTCATCATGAGACTAGACAGAAGCTTTATAAATGTAATGATACTGAGCTGGGGATTTATGCTGTTATTTACCGCATTTCAGACGTTGGGAAATATCGAGGTAAGTTTGAAAACAGATATTAGACAATAGATCACAATGATATTTGATTTGAATTTTTTCAAAAATTTTCTTTCCAGCATAGTTTGTGAGAACATAAATTTTGTTTTATATCTATCCATTCGTTGTATGAAAAAATTTGAAATCTGATTAGTAATTTTTGTAAAAACAGGCTGAACAAGGTTTTTAATTTAATACAGCTGGCCATAGTATTTATTACAATGATTTATTAAAGTTATCTTAAATAGTTTTATTCACATGCCGCTATATTGTATGCTTGAAACATATTCTATTTAGTTATTGCGTACGGTTCAAGTTATTTAGTATTATGCATAATAAATGTATTTTTGGAACCATTAAACATTAATAATTAAGTCATCTGGTTAATAATTTTCTCCTTTAAATATATATCTGTACTTATATAATACTAGTGAAGAAAATATGAAATATATTTTATGTATTACATATATAGTTCTCTATTGAAACTTTAAATTAGTATAGTATGTAATAACCACGTAATTATGACATTCATATGTCGAATGTACTTGACAATTTGGAAACAAATTATTGGCAATTACAATATTAATTATAATTTAACATATAATATGCATTAAAACAATCTCATAACCACATGTCGTTATTAAGTAATTGATGGATAATCATTTTAGCTTTTTTGTACGCACATTACCCTTTGTGTATTTAGTTCCAGTTTAAAGTTACTCTTTTATGCAAAGTAATATACATATTGATGATAAAGTTCATTTTAGATGATTCTCATGTTCAATGCTATCCAATGAAATCAGTCAATTGCTCGCCATTAGGCATAGTGTTGAAGAAATATCTTTTGTATAAGTAAATTGAGCATATAAAGAAAACGTAATAGAATATTTGTATTCATTTTCTAATAAATATTGTTTACAACAATTTTAGTATTAATGTAATTTTTATAAATGTGTATTTTCCTTATTACAAATTTGTCATAAAGGTAGAAATTAACCAATTTTGAATCTGGCTGGCGACTAAAACTTTTTGCAGGACGTCATTCTGCAAATTTTAAGGAAATTATAAGGAGTTCATTTTTGAAGATGATGGGAAAATTATAAAAAACAAGCATAAACTGTGGAATATTGTTATTAATAAAATTTATTAATTTCCGTTGTATTTTTTCAGATCATACCGCATCAATAAAATAATGATTCCAAAAATAAGTGATTCCAAAAATATTGATCATATCCAAATAAACATAAAGTTATTGTTATAGTATAGTAAGAATTCTACATTTTGGATTTCATAAAACCTCTTGCAAAAAACTTTTATTGCCAATCAGGTTCAAAATTGTTCAATTTCTGCCATCGTCTTTGCAAAATGAATTTGACGATAATGAATTTAATGATAATTTGCCCAAATTGTAAATGATCTTTTGCCAAATATCTTCATGAGATGTTAACGACAAATATCACATTAGTATCTTTTAGATAAAATCAATCTGCTAGAGGAAAAACAATCAAATTGAATTCCACGATATACTTTTAATTCAAGTACATTTTTTATTACGATTGCAGTTATAAGGAATAAAATTTAAACTGATAACATTATTATCAGTGTATAATTAGCTCTGAGAGATTTGATAAAATTTGATAAAATTTGATATTATTTTTGGTATGACAAGGAGGTATGATATATAAATCTATAATTCAAAGTATTATTTTTTTTTTAAATAAAAATGGTAAATATATCTATTATACTGACTTTAACTATCGTCGTTGCAATTTTTGTAATAGGAAACATGATAGAAATATTTTTAAGATATAAGCTAAGAGATACAACGTTGCATGTTAATAAGATAATATTGCCATTTTTACTCTTATAGTGCGATATACATACATATCACGTTGGATTATATACCAACATATACGTATGTAGGACGTGTTTAACAAATCGTTCAGTACATATGACAGGAAAGAGATATTAGTCAATTGTTAAGCCTTGATAGATTCTATTGATTCTATTAAACAATGAAAATGCAAACAGGGTCATGATCTAGTTTGCATTCAATTCAATATAGCAGACAGATAATAATTGTACAAATAAAAATGTCTATTGAAATAAGGTCGACACGTAATTATAAATATTTATCTTTTGAAAATAACATTTGAAAATTGAGGTTATCATTCAGTTGTAAAGCACATTTCTTTCTACATATGCTTACGTTTTTGCTTCTTATTGTAATTTATTGTCTATTAGCATATGGAATATTGTTAACTTCTTTAATCGATCTGCCGATGTATCACATCCTCCCGATTTTAATTACGATTCTGATGATTTTTGAACATGTTGGTAGATGACACAGGATATATAAAAGTCTGTTCATTTACATGCACAAGCTTCATGTTTATGCATAAAGCTGGTAGTGCTGTTTTACAATACTTTTGTCCAGTCAGAATAATATCACATTGTTCTGAATAAATTAATTAGTAAGTAAATATAAACATCATTATTTATTTATCTATTAAATAAATAAATATTTAATAATAAATAAATAATTTAATGACATTTATTTATTATTAAATAAATAAATATTTATTCAAGTAAATATAAACATCATTATTTATTTATTTCTCTTGAACATTAATATACATGTTACATAATATTTACTAAGAAGTTATAAGATTTTTAAATATTTTCTTGTACAAATACTTTTTTTGTCCGTCATCGTATAATTGTTGGAGTCGCTTAATTTTCAAAATATTTGCAAAAAACTATCACGATGACTACAACGAATTTAACTGATAATTATGCGCATAACTGTATTGCCTAATTGAAATACTTTCATGGTGGGCGTCACATATGTGCATATATATATATATATATATATATATATACTTGACTCTAGTTGTGCAGAAAATGTTAACATAATTAAATAAATATTCTACGTACAAGTCGTCATAATTTAAATTATAGTTAAAATAGATTTACGCAAACAGACGATTAATATTCATTCAAAATCTTGATATTGATCGTTGAATTGATAAAAAAAACACAAACGTTCGTTGCATTCTGTTACATCAAGGCTTATTTTCTGTGCAGAAAACAGTGCTGGATAGCATTCACAACGATGATCCGAATTTCACCGGCGAAGCCTACGTTAGCTTAGCTATAGTCTATGCGGCGTTCGCTATATGCAACTGGCTAGCACCGTCGTACATCTCGGTAACAGGGCCGCGTGTTGCTATACTGACCGGCGCTTGCTTCTACGTGCTTTTCCTAGCGTCTTTCCTCTGGCCTCAAACTATTCTGCTCTATGCCGGTTCCTGTATCATAGGTCTGGGAGCTGCGTTGATATGGACTGGACACGGCCAATACCTAACCGAGAACAGCGACTCGAGCACGATGTCCAGGAACACCGGCATATTTTGGGTGATATTTCAGTTCTCCATATTCGCCGGCAACATTTTCGTTTACTACGAGTTCAAGGAGTCGAAGATCGACGCGTCCCAACGGAGATTCGTGTTCAGCGTGCTCACCGGAGTGGGGTTCCTCGGCATGTGTTTGCTGCTGGCGTTGAGAAAAGTGTCGCACAGCTTGGTTCTAGGCGAGGCGGAAGGCGTTTCCAGCGCTGACAAGGAACTTCGCATACCAGAACCAGCGAGGAAGAAACCGCTGTTGGCTGCGTGGAACGCTCTGGCCGATGCGCTTGCTCTCTTCGTTACACCGAGAATGCTTCTCCTGTCTGTGATGTTCCTGCACACCGGACTGTTGTTGACGTTCTACTCGGGCGTCTATTCGTCCAGCATCGGTTTCACCAAAGCGTTGGGCGACATTCGCAAGAGCCTGGTCGGCCTTTCCGGCATCTTCATCGGCGTCGGCGAGGTGATCGGCGGCGCCATCTTTGGCATCTGCGGCGCCAAAGTGTCCCGCGTCTGCGGCTTCTGGACAGTGGTGATCACCGGATTCTGCGTGCACCTGTTCGCCTTCGTTACGATTTTCCTGAATTTACCCAACGACTCGCCGTTCACCGACACCGACAGCCCGGCGTACATCACCACGTCGCCGGTTCTGGCGATGATCGGCAGCCTCGCTCTCGGTTTCGGCGACGCCTGCTTCAATACTCAGATCTACTCGTTGCTGGGCACGATGTTCATGCAACAGAGCGCGTCAGCGTTCGCTGTGTTCAAGTTTTGCCAATCGATCGCCACGGCGATAAGCTTCGCTTACAGCACCGTCGCTCACCTCTACACGCAGCTTCTCATTTTGGCTATGAGCAACGTCGTTGCTACAGCTACCTTCTGTTACGTCGAGCGCAAGATGAGAACAGAGAGAGAGAACAGTCACTCGGAGAGCGATCTGACGAACGATTGATCTAGATCCAGGAACATACTGACGTTGCGTTATCTCTCCATTCGTTAAATTTTTTATTATTATTATTATTCTTTGGTCGATAATTCACCGCGTTGTTCAATCACGTGTTATTCAGTACTGACGAGAGAAAAATGTCCAAAAGATTCGTTCGATATCGTATCACGGTATTTTTCGTTCTTTCATCGAGATCTTGTAATTTTACGGAGAGTTATAAAGAGGAACTATCGACCATCTTTTAAACCAACTTGCTTCCACTTTCCGAATGATATGAACCGAGAAAAAACATGAGTAATGCTCAAGAAAGTGAATTTATTTTATCGTGGAAGGAGTAATGGGAACGATACGTTATTTTGTTACGTGCAAATACGTGGATAAGATGATTTTGTTGACGTGTATATATGTATATCAGGTTAAAGAGCGTGAAACATCGTTTCTTTGAACGTGGCGTGCCAATGCTACGCGCGTTTCACACGCATTAACCTAACACTAACACTTTCGCTACTACCGATTCATAGATTGACCCGGCTCTCCATATGTATTTTCTGTCTACATTTGACTTTTTAACGAACGATTTGAAAAGATCAAAAGTAGCAGTATCATTGTTGATGATAAACTTCTGACAAGAGAAGGCAATTATATCTGTGTAGCAGCGGCTGTGCTAGGAAAAAAATGAACAAGGCCACGTGTATTGTCAAATCCATATCATATTCCAGTGTTTCAGTACCACGTTTTAAAAGACTGCGTTTTTATTAATTATCATAATTGTTATTAGCTAAGAAATTTTAAAACTCGAGATGGATTGTATGTTTTTATTTTATATACGCAGTATGTATATTGTGGAATAGTAATGGATGTTAAGTCTAATAATTGTAAATAATTCCATTAGATTCAGGAAGTTCGTGGACATTTTTGAATCCTCTTTATCTACTCTTAATCTCTCTGTCTGCTTTTTATCTACATGTGTAAAGATAAATGTATTTTTCGTACGAACCTTGTTATTTAGAAATCCATTTCGAACGATGAATGTCATCGTGATGATCCAACGATCGTGAAAAATTGAAAAAGTATCGAGACAAGAATTTGCTTTGCGTGGAATATTAAGCTACAGGAAACATGAAATCATCTCTGGTTGTCGATGCAATGTATCTTCTGTAAACTGTTCGCAGAATCTCTGCTGTTGCAAGATATAGTTGTCGTCGTAAAATTAGAATTGTACAGAATATTTTGAGTTACTTGAAAGTTTTATCGCTTATCTGCGCACAGGTGCATCGTTCAAGATACTAGTAGCGTACACTAGTTTCCAAGCACCTTTGAGAATCAAATCAAAAAATGTAGTCAAAGAAAAAAAGTAATTAAAAAAATTGACCTTTGTCTTTTTATCTAAAGACAAAGATCTCTTCGTGACAGCTTTTGCAAATTGTAATAATGATTTATGACTTGTAAACTTTTATTCTGAAATATCTTTTTGATTGTATTATCGGTTACAAGTCCTTGAAAATCCGTGTGAATTTCCAATAGCGTGAACGCTTTGCATAATGATTTCAGATCTTTGCATTGGGAGGAATATTTTGTACGAAGATTAAAAATTACTATTTTTTGTAAATATGCTTTACTTCGATTAATTGAAGTTGAAATAACAATAATCTTGTAAAGAAATTAGAATTGTGAAATGTTGTGGTAATAAAGATGTATTTAGATATTGTTGAAGCGAAAATAGCTATATTTAAAAAAAAAAAATTAACGACAGAGAGAGAGAGAGAGAGAGGAATTGTTTCTATTTAAATAAATAGCACAAACTTCTATTGATATGAATGTTTTGTAATTTGTATTTGTAAAATATATATATATATGTGTATGAATTGATAAACGATATTCAGTTCTCGTGGTTTGGAAAGGTGATGAGACTGTAATGTGAAGCTAATTCTCGACAACTGCGCTAGCCAAACGATTTTCCATCGTATTTTAAAAAACTTTGAGGGAACGATATTTTTTTAGCGTATATTTTACAGCAACAAATATGAAAAATAGTAAAAAACAAAAAAATGCAGAACCATAAAAATAGTGAAAAACAAAAAAAAAAAAAAAATACGGAACAGATAATTTTGAAATTATTTTTTATGATATCGAGGGAAATGGTTAATGATATTTGTATGAAAATACTCTATATGTACGTACTACTTAGAAACTAATTTGAGGTTATGAGACATAATCTTTCTTTTCAGCGGCGATGTGATACAAAATAGTTATATTTTTGTTCGTTGAATCAGATTTTTCTACTCTTGTTGATTCTTGTTGAACTTGGCAGAAAATTCATTCAGTTTTCAAAATGTTCTTTGCTAGAGTATTATTGTAAATATATTACGACCAAATTTATATAGGAATTGTACAATATATTTCATATATATTAGGAATTGTTCAATTTATAAATTGAATTGCAATATATGAAATATTTTATACAATTCCTGATATTATCAGGATCATCACGAATCTGTGTGTTGTTTGAAGATATTCGAAAAATATTTGTTGTTTATCGGTGATTTAATATTCATGGAAGAAAGTTTATAAATTAATCAACGTAAATCATCTATGCAAATCAATCCATCGTTCTGGGATAATTGTTAATAACTAACCGAATAAAAATTCATACCCGAAACTATGTGTAAAACAGTTCGTGCACGTTTCCAAATATCTATATCACCTCCAATTTCGATTTAAATTCCCAATATAGTTCTTATAAAAACTATTTAATTACTGAGATTTAATGTTAACACAACTATTTATTTAATTTATATACTCGGGAAATAATGATATTATTTATATTATTTCCCGAGTACTTGCTTTGGAGTTACTGCTACGATCTATTTACAATTGAATTTCTAAAATATTCATTACTATTTCATTTTCTTCTTTCTTCTTCTGCTATTGGCGTCGCTCGTTTGAAAAGTGCGCGCGCCGCTACAGACATCGAAACGCTAGCGCCACGTAGCGGTGAAACATTGAAACTAGTTGATACTCCTGTTCTTGTCTCGCGATATCGCGCTTTTTGTCTGTCACGTGGCATCTATTTGTCGCACACTGTTTTCTTCCTTTTCTACGATCTGTGCTGCCATCTATCAGATCTGGTTAGCGTTGTGCACATGTAATAGGAACATAGAACGTGCAAGAAGGTGTCAGCGCTTGACAGACAAGGAGAGAGTGAATTACTCAATTTTTAGAGCAAATGTATACACTCTCAGAATTGTATAATGGAGAGTAGACTATAAGCAATCTTCTTCTCTCTTTCTACGCGATTGTCATAATAATTCTTGTTTAATTAATTAGATTTTAATAGGCAATATACGTCTATGATTTTTTGCTAACATCGCACCTTTGGGGGCTTGATTGAAATTCCGTGGGATTGTAGCCCATACTTCACATTCCGCGCACGAAAGCTCATAAATTAATTACACGTATGCGTATTGTGAGAAAATTCGTGATAGTCATGTGCAATATGGATATACGTAATATAATTAATCAGTGGAATAGAAATTCTGCACCAAAGCAGTACGCGAATGGTCTTCCACGTCTAGTTTTTTTCAAACGATTCCAAAGGTACATGAATTTATTCCAGGAATCGAACATGTGTCAGAGATTGATACCATACCTCCTTGCATATTTTACATTTTTATTTCTTCGCAGTTCTAACTAGATTCGATAGATGGCAGCAACTAACTGTCGCAGCAGATTCGTTCCACTAATTCACCGCTACGTGGCATTAGTGTTTCAATGAATCGATAAAACTTTCATTCAAAGAAGAAAATGGATTTAAAAAATCCATTTGACATCGTTTGCTGTTGGATCTATTTAATTGATTTCTCGTCTTTCAATTGCAAACGTTGTTTTAATCTTTTGATTTGTTAGAAAAAAAAAAAAGAAAAAGCAAGGAGCAATCACCTATGTGGTTTCACGGACAAAGTATTCTTTCGGCCCACGATTTGGTGGTCCTAGGACTTCTTTACATATGCTTTCTATACGTTTCTTATTTCCATGTGTCGTTTTCATTCGAACCGCGTTTCCGTGGCATTAGTGTTTCAATGAATCGATAAAACTTTCATTCAAAGAAGAAAATGGATTTAAAAAATCCATTTGACATCGTTTGCTGTTGGATCTATTTAATTGATTTCTCATCTTTCAATTGCAAACGTTGTTTTAATCTTTTGATTTGTTAGAAAAAAAAAAAAAAGAAAAAGCAAGGAGCAATCACCTACGTGGTTTCACGGACAAAGTATTCTTTTGGCCCACGATTTGGTGGTCCTAGGACTTCTTTACATATGCTTTCTATACGTTTCTTATTTCCATATGTCGTTTTCATTCGAACCGCGTTTCCGTGGCGTTGCAATCGGTATTCTACGTTCAATCGGTAACATAGGAAATTATATCAGCCAAAAGCCATTATTTCATTCGTCTTTACTTTCTCACGTACCCCTACTTTTCGTGCCAACGATTCTGTACAGTTTTATCGTCTTGCAATATTGTAACGTTGCGCGAGCCTGGCGATGTATTAAAGATCTTGAAATTTGGAATCATCATCAGCGATGCATTGCGGACACATTGTTCAACTCCCGGGCAGCCACCTGTCGCGCGCATGCGCGTTCACGTTAAAACACCTCGCTGGTCGTCTCGGAGTGTCAGTACAAACCAAAATGGCGAGAGTACCGATAGTCTGTGACAGCTCTCGGCCTGTTTCGCTCGTGTTCTCGAGGTTTTGAACGGGACGCGCGTGGTTACGTGGTTCGCGTGACTGATCTAACTACGAACGGTGAGTGAAGAATGATCGACTGCTCGTTGCAAGCGTCGGAACATGATTTTTCCCGATTTCTTTGGCTGGATCGACAGCCTCCTATCGTTCGATGGACAGTGGCGGGGTGACATTGACGTTACTCGTTGAATTGACGTGCTCGTTTCTTACTATCCGTGAGTTTGAATTTTCGTCTCTCTCGGACACTATCCGCGTTAACACGAACGATCATGGGAAATCCGTTTGTTGGGCGTGTATCGCCGATCGTTCGGAAAACGAACGAACGTTAAAAGAAGAAACAGGGAGAGAGAGAGAGAGAGAGAGAAAAAGAGAGAGAGAGATCGTTTGATAGTGTTGATTATTATTGTTTCGCGGAAGTGTCACGAGGTGTGTATTGTTTCGAAAGTCGGATTCCTGTGCCGTGCATGTTCCCAATCTAGTAGGTACTGTCGTGCGTGCCTTAGTTTTTAATTGTAACGCCTCCGTCCCGTTTGGCCCCACGGTGAGTCGATATCATCTCCGTCTAACGATGACATTTAACGTCGTGCGATTATTCCCCGATTTCTGGCTCGTTGGCTCGTTAGCGATTTTTCTCGGCGTTTCAGGCGCAGGCACGTAAAATGCCAAGCGGCGAATGCCACTGAGATATTTATGGTACATCTCGTAAATATCTATATATATATATATATAAAAAAAAAAAAAACTATTTTTTACGATTCTCTTATATCGTCAACTCGTCGAATGAGACAACGAGCAGAATTGTTGTAGACTAGAGTACATAATTTCTTCTGTTTTTATTTATTATAGCTTGGAATATGTAGACAGAGAAGGTGTTCGAATACCTGATTGTTAAGTCGATTCGTTTGCAATTTATTTAACGAAATTTGTACACCGTTTGTACAAATTTAGAAACAACGTAAGAAATCGGTCCTGTGGCGCAACGGATAACGCGTCTGACTACGGATCAGAAGATTCCAGGTTCGAATCCTGGCAGGATCGTCCGATGTTTTTTTTATTCAATGTTGATTTTATCGCTTCGTACGGATTATTCTCTGTGTTCAGGTTTCGCGGAAAGTGTACGAAAAAAATACTCATCGAGAGGGATTATTACATGGGGAAAGATGCGATAATCTCCCGTTCTTGCGAGGGAATTATCTTAACACAAGGCGGTTTTTGATAATACGATAAATACGCAATGTAGCATTGCCAAAGTTTAGTTGCACCAAACGACGTTCATCTGGCGTTTTATGTTGGATTAACGTAAATTTATTTTTTTTATGTGATCGAGTTTTATGTAATCTCAGTGAGACGCTATTACGAACACTGCGTTTTAAATTTATTTTACTAGTGTGACATCTTACAATAAAAACGTGTGGAAATTGAACGTTATACAGTGGAATTAAAAAATTATGTGACGTGCGATAGTGTCGATCGAGTTTGATCGAGAATCACTCGTGAATGCATTACCAAAGTTTAGTTGCACCAAACGACGTTCATCTGGCGTTTTATGTTGGATCAACGTAAATTTATTTTTTTTTATGTAATCGAGGTTTGTGTAATTTGAGACACTATTACGAACATTATTTTTTAAATTTATTTTAGCGCGACATCTTCGTAGAATAAAAACGTGTGAAAATATTATATATTTGCTTCTACTGGAATGTTATACAGTGGAATTTTAAAAAATTACGTGACAAGCAATAGTTTGATCGAGAATTCACTCGTGAATGCATTACCAAAGTTTAGTTGCACCAAACGACGTTCATCTGGCGTTTTATGTTGGATCAACGTAAATTTATTTTTTTTTTATGTAATCGAGGTTTGTGTAATTTGAGACACTATTACGAACATTATTTTTTAAATTTATTCTAGCGCGACATCTTCGTAGAATAAAAACGTGTGAAAATATTATGTATTTGCTTCTACTGGAATTCAATGTTACACGGTGGAATTTTAAAAAATTACGTGACAAGCAATAGTTTGATCGAGAATTCACTCGTGAATGCATTACCAAAGTTTAGTTGCACCAAACGACGTTCATCTGGCGTTTTATGTTGGATCAACGTAAATTTATTTTTTTTTATGTAATCGAGGTTTGTGTAATTTGAGAATTCTACTGGAATGTTATACAGTGGAATTTTAAAAAATTACGTGACAAGCAATAGTTTGATCGAGAATTCACTCGTGAATGCATTAACGTTGCTCGTCGACGGAGGATATTTCCGTCTCGTGTTGTAAAACTATTTTTAGAAATATTTAGAAACGCGCATTAACGCGCGTATTGCACGCGCAATTTTTTTCGGCGCACCGAGAATTCCTGGAAAACCTCCAGGAATAGTGCGCATTCCAGAGAGGCCAGAACGAGGGGCCGGTGCACTTTATTCCTCCCTTTGCATTCTTTCGCCACGAAAGTTCACCCGGAAGATAAACACGGTCATGTCTCGAATCTCTGTAGCGATCTGCTGGCGATCGTTGGCCCAGCTCGAATTTCGATGCTTCGAATGGAAAACTGAGCGAATCGTGGGCTGAAATGAAAACTGAAATGAAAATTCAAAGAGGAAATTTTTTTTTTTAATTGAAAAGGTCGAGACTCGCGTTTTGTTGCTTGGAGAAAATTCATTTGTCGGACGTGTTTTTCGTGCAACTTGCCGAGTGAAAGCACGAAAATTTTGCTCCACAGTGTACGATGAACTTTCTCTCTTTTTTCCCTTTTTTTTTTCCCTTCTTTTTCACTAATGAGTAAGATCAGATGCAAATCTTTATCTACTGCTTCAACGTTGAAAATCGTGACAAAAAGAATTGCTTTTCATTTGGCGCTCTTTCATTTTCGTTTTCTTTATTTCATTGTCTTTAGTTGCATTATCAATGCGAGATGTGAATTGTCATTAATGTCAGAGAGAACTGACGATGGTCAAAAATAAACAAAACTAATATTTTAATAAATATTTTCACCGCCTGTAATGGCTGTTCATCGATAATTGAGAAATATATTCCTATTTATGCATTATATAACGTAGAGTATATTCCTAACCAATATTACTATTATATATTTCTAATATATCATACGGGTTGTTTCCAATAATCGTGGTACCGACCAGGGTGTGATTCTACAGGGTGGGTGAAAAATCACTTCCTACTAAAATAAATCCGCAATTTTAATAATAGATTAAACTAGCAAATCTTGAATGTAGGATACTCCCCCCCCCCTAGTTAATTATTTTTTCCCGTCACATTTGGGATTAGTTAAATTCATCATAATCATTTGGGATTAGTTAAATAAATAAGGATTTATTTTAGTAGGAAGTGATTTTTCACCCACCCTGTAGAATTACACCCTGGTCGGTACCACGATTATTGGAAACAACACCCGTATAATATATATTAGAAATATATAATAGTAATATTGGTTAGGAATATGCTCTACGTTATATAATGCATAAATAGGAATACACGTTTAGTCTGGAATCCGGCGATTAATCGAATCCGGCTATCCGATTCGCGTGTAATCGATGTATGCACAGGGATTCTAGCTGGAATTCGCGAAACATCTCGATCGTTCGTGTTACGACGAAAGTTAAGCGATAAAATGTTAGGTTAGGAGAATATGTTTCTGATACAGGTAGTACGTCACGTGAAGTGTTTCTGCAGTGATACAACCGGCCAGCAGGTGATTCCGCGTCGGAGAACGGCCGTTTCAAAACGGGAAATTTTCTCGAAAACGAAGCCTCGAATCAAAGAAATTTACTTTCTCGTTCTCCGAAACGCGGAATCACCTGCTGGCCGCTTGTATCACTGCAGAAACACTTCACGTGACGTACTACCTGTATCAGAAACATATTCTCCTAACCTAACATTTTATCGCTTAACTTTCGTCGTTAACACGAACGATCGAGATGTTTCGCGAATTCCAGCTAGAATCCCTGTGCATACATCGATTACACGCGAATCGGATAGCCGGATTCGATTAATCGCCATTCGCTTGTCGGTTATGTTCGCGTATCTGCACGAGCGATTAGTTGACACGCGAAAAACGCGCGCCGAACGAATTGCGCAGATCTCTCTGATGGTCGCGCGTTTGCGGGTATCTCGTTCGTGGTCTCCCTCGGACTTCCGTTCGGGTATACCGTTCGTGAATTTCCACCACGCAGGATGTTCCCCTATTCACTGGTGCTCTGTTGCTCTGTCGTGGTGCAAACGCGATCGTGACTGTTCGTGTTCTCTTTCTCCCTATGTTTCTAACCTCTCTTTCCTCCCCCCACCCCTCCCATCTCTCGCCTCTCCCTCCCATCACTCAACCACCGGCGTGTTTGCAACCACGCGCTCGTTTCCTCCGACGTTCACTTCACTTTTCTCAGCGTTCGTGTTCGACGTTCGTCGTCTATATGCGTGTTAAAGAGGCACAGTTACATTGCCGCGATTTTTCGTTCTCGCAGAGTCCCGTTAGTATCCGAAGAGGAAAGTTTCGTCTGGATCTAGCGAACGTTCGTACCATCTAGCGTCGTGCCTTTGCGAGTTTTTGTTAAGTTTCTGTTAATCAGCTCGTTTAGCGCAACACGATCATGGCGCGCAAGCTTCCTAGCGAAGGAGCACGTGATCTGGACTAATTTTTTTTTGTAGCGTCGTGCGAGACACTTTGAAATCTCTTCTCGTTTTGAGCAAGTTTTCCGAGCAGATCCGAGCAAATTACAAGATTCGGAAGATTTGTGCCTACGAGTGCGTATGCCCTGCAAAAGTCACAGAAATATTTAAATATGCTTGAACGTCAACTGTGATCGTTTTTAATGGCGCTCGCATGATACAATTAACATTTGATCATTTATGTGCTCGTGTATTAATTTTCTACCGAGTATATAGGGCGGGCCAGAAAATGATTTTCTACTAAAATAAATCCGTAATTTTAAATTTAATTCAGAATTACTAAAATTGGTTTTTTCTTCTATTTTGATTGAAAAAAAAAAAAATGGATGGGAAGAAACTTTTGCGAGCCACCTTGTATACGTTTGTGATAAATATCTTGTACAATTTCCATGTAATTTGCATTGGTGTTAAATTTAATTCAGAATTACTAAAATTGGTTTTTTCTTCTATTTCGATTAAAAAAAAAAAAAAAAAATGGATGGGAAGAAACTTTTGCGAGCCACCTTGTATACGTTTGTGATAAATATCTTGTACAATTTCCATGTAATTTGCATTGGTTTTAAATTTGATCATGTTTAGTCACGTTTCGTAATGATGTGTCTAAGTGTTCGGATATTTTCCTGAAAATATAGATGCGTGTACAGGGTGTGCAATTTTAACACGTTGAATGATCATCGAGTATAGAATGCGTATACTATAGTAGAAATGATATACACACGGTATAGAGTTGGAGAAATGTGTAATAATTAGAGCTTGAAATTTATTTATTATTACAATAGACGTTGAAACCAGAAAATACACTGTATAACAAACAGAAAAACTTTATTCTTTCAATTCGTTTAACTTTCAATTTAGTTTTTAATTTATTCGTTTAATGATCAAAAATATACGAAAAAGTTGAAGCAGAAATGCCTTTATTCGAGCACACGAGGTTCACCGTGCCTCAAATTTCAACGTGTTGAAAGAGAACAGAAGCGAAAAATTGTAGGATACCTACATTTTTTTTTCCTGCTCTTGAATCAATCAAGTTGCACGTGGAATAATCTCAAAATCTCACGTGTCCTATGTTTTATTCTATATTTTCAGCGTACTCTCTTCAAATCACTCTCTTGTCGGTTGTACTGTACATACTGTTGTATTCGTTTGATTCGTATATATTACTTTGCATGAAAATTGACGTTGTTCGTTCAGAAGCTGTTTGAATAAGCAAGTTTTTATCCTGTTTCCGCGGGACATGGTCAATCGGTTTAACAAAAAACCTTTCCACTTGGAGACCTTCACCCGAGCAAATATTTTCGCGACCCTGTATAGAGGTATGTAAATTGAAACAATTGCTGATAAGAAAATTTATTCGAAAATAATTCTTTGGTTTTGAATTAATTTTCAGTCGTTGCGCGTCCAGGAATTCTTTCAGTTTTGCAAAGATTTCTGCGTCCTCCAAATTTAGTTGCGCCGGCCCTATTGAGAAGCTCTGGTCTAACGATTGATACTTCCTTATCCAAGACGCGAGTGCAAGTGAAAGGAGAATAAGACTCATCTTTCGTTTATCTTGCCAGCGTGGATAATACACAATAGCGCGCAACAGCAACACATCGCGAAATCTTATTCCTTTGCTTTCCTTTCTTATCGACTGGAAACATCGGTTGCAATAAGAGGGAGGCGGTACTTACCTAATCACTGTAATTTACCTCTCCATCTATCGCAGAATCACGTTACATTGTCGTGTGTCTCCGCCGTTTGTTTACGTTCTCGTTTTCGCAATCTGGAGCTATCCTCAGTTTCGTCAACGGAATAAATTTCATCTTCGATTTTTACGTTTCGTGGTTTCGTAGCTTCTAACCTCAATTCATCAGTGTCTTCCTGCACATGCAATTAAGCTAACATCATTGGGGAAATTTTAGGTCGTGAATTACAAATCACAGTACAGTAACAAATTTCACTGCAAATTAACCCTTTGCAGATTATATTTATCTTCTGCACTGTAAATCTGCAGTTTTTTGCAAATCAAGTTTTTCTACAAATTTGTTCTATTAAACTATTGTAATGAAAATAAGATCCGATGTAAAGTTATTACTCTGAGATAAAAATTTTGTTGCACTTGTGTAATAATACTTAAGCAAAAAGTAACATAAAATAGCATAAAATGAATATAAAATACTTATTTAGCACTAATAAAAAGTATATGTACATACATGTAGATTCATCTCTAACACTTCTGAGCAGGATAGGTTTATATACATATTCATCCAATATTTGACATTACAATCCGTGACAATAGCTGTTGCAACAGAATAATTAATAACATCCATTAAATGTTCATAATTTGAAGGATCAGCTAAAACATTTCTTACAGAGAATTTAATTTTTGAAAAAAACTTCTTCCTCGTTGGAGAGTGTAATGGTAAAAATAATAAAGTGTATTACTTCACTTTTGAATCACCCACAAGGTGAATTTAATTTGCAATAAGATGAATATGATCTGCAAAAGAGTCAATTTATAAATGCAGAAAGGCGAATATGATTTGCAAAAGGGTTGATTTGAACTGCAAAACCTACAGTACGACATAAAGCGAAGAGCAATTGCAAAGTAACACCCAATAGATTCCTGTAATCGTAGCTTTAAAACTTAGGTTATGTGATGATATCTTTTTATTACATGATATAACAAAGTATATTACGAATTGTTAACAGTGAACTTTAATTTCAATTTTCACGCGTGTGGCTTGTCTTCTTTTAATCTTAACGTATGCACATACAGTATTGCCAACTTGAGCTCTTTCTTAGTTACAGGTTTATACTGCCAACCCAGCAGCAATTAGACATTTATGAAAATTCCTAGTTTTGTATTAGGTCAGCAGAATTTTATTTCAGTCATTAAACGAAGTAATATTTTTGTATAGGTTAGCAGAAATTTATTTCAGTTACTAAATGAAATGAGCTGAAACATCGATGAAGTTTTGTTTCAGTTTACAGGACAAAATTAAGAATCACCGACGATAATAAAAAATTTTCTTTCATTTAAGAATAAAGTACTAGTAAAAAAAATGAAAAGATTAATTTACAATGCAAAATCTGTACAATAAATCTCTGGCTCGTCTGTTCGCTGATGTTATTAATTGGTAAATTATTGTAACAAGAGTACTACTGAGATTTCATTTCAGTAAATAAAATTAAACAAACAGAAATCTTCCACTGGATGCAATTATTCATCGTTTTCCTCGTTTTCCTGTTTTGCTTTTGTGTTTCCACGTTCTCTGAGGTCTCACATCCTCCACATCGTCAGAAACATTCTGAATTCCAGTTCGTTTCTCAGTTCTCGTTGCTTTTTTTTTTTTTTTTTTTTTTCTTTCAGTTTCAACGTTTGATTTGATTTCGGCCTGTCACGAAGCTATCTAATCAAGAGAGTCTCTTCTCTGTCCCTGTTTCCCCGTACAAATTCACGCTCGCTAATTGAAAGATACATATACTTGGAAAGATACTACGGTGCATCACAGAAACGTACACCGGTAATCCTATTGAACACTGTTTACGGTTCATGTTACACCGATAGAAGTGCAAACGCGTTTTCTAGCAACACTGCAGAAACAAGGCCATTGCGTCGAGAAAATTAGACGGTTTAGCGAACGAAAACAGGAAACTGATAATTAATTCAGACCTCGAACCAGATGTTTTTGTCCGCGGTGATTCCATACCAACTTCTAGAAGTTAGAAACTTTCAGAATAGTTGAGAGAGAGAGAGAGAGAGAGAGAGAGAGAAATTTCCATTATTTATTTCTCAGAACGACTGCAAATCTCGACTAACTTAAATGGAGCTTAAATTAATATATAACAATTAACTTCTATAACTACTATAGTACATACTATAATTAACTTCAGTGTCCTCAATTTCGTTATCCAGATTAATTTTTGCCGTCCGTGTAACATTCAACATTGTTACTTAATATTGTTGTAATTAATATTCCAAAATGTTCGCAATTCGAATGTATTTTCGTATCTTCGTGAATAAATCGGTCAGCGTAACTTCTCCGAGTTAGTTCAACTACCAGCAAGGAGGCGAATTCAAGAGTTTAAGAATTCGCGTTAATAAAAATCGCTGGTGGCCCTGACGCGTGTACGATTTTGGCGCGCACCCGATCATTTACGAACGTCGCGAAAAATAGATCAGACAAGATTACCTCGAACGTAATTGCTGATAAACCTAACCTAAATCTTGTTGCACGCCCGACACGTAATGTTTTTAACTTTCGATGTTGTTTATATTTCGTTGTTAAAGACTGAAACAATAGCGATTGTGGTTTCAGAAAAAGTTTCAAGTTTGTACGGGAACCTTTTGCCGATAGTAGCTTTTCTTTTTTAGGTTATGTGCATAAGCGCTGTAGAACCGCAAGCATCCCTGATTTCCCTCGATATACAAATACATTTATATTTGCTCGTGGTATTTAATTTTATTGTTAACAATTCTCTTGTTTTGTATGAAAAATAAGAAATGTATCCGCTGTATTCACAGTGTATGTATATATTTTGAAAATTGCATCGTCCTCAATGTTTCTCGATGTATAAATATATTTACATTTTCTTGTAATAGTTAATTTTATCAACAGAATCCAGACGTAAATATTATTTTGCACGAAGAATAATAAAAATCCCCACTGTATTTGTAGTGCGTATATATATATATATATATATATATATATTTCAAAAATTGCAGTACCCGCGAGCCGCCATTTTGTCAATCCTACTCTGCACAGTCATAGTTCTTTTTTAATCGTTCTTTCGTCCGCCATTCGGTCATGAGCGTATTGATCATCAAACGTGAAAGAGAAAAATTAGAGTGTATGTATACGCAGAGTAAAGTCAGAATTCATCGAGAATAATTCAGCGTAGCGTTTTAATAAACAGCGAGGAAAGCGAGTCGTCGTCCCTGCTTTCCCATCGGTTTTGCACGAACGCAAGCGTGACTGCTGGTTTTGCATTCGAAGCTTTCGCTTTCAGGAACATATACATTGCAAGTTATTAACGAGCCAAGAGCGGATGCGCGTGTGTCGCGATAAATTGCGTACACGCTTTACGTGTTTTCTCCGGAGATGGTGCAGTAGTTTTCACTTGTGCGTCCATAGTCTGGGACTCCTCGCAGCGGACGCTTAAGTGGGGAGGCCCTACGAATTATGCCGAAATATCAGTATCGCTCGTTTTGCATCGCGCAAGTGTCCTAACAGTCCTGATTCCAAGAATTGGCGGGAACAGCGCGACGGGACGCTTAAACAGGGAGGCGTGGACGCTTAAGCGGGGACCATCGCAGATCCTCCAAGGCGTTCAGACGCTTGTGCCGCGCGAACCTGGCTCTTTCATGTAGATTGCCTATAATAGAAAGCGGCGTGACATTAATGGATGAGCATAATAGATTAATGCTATTAATAGCAATCGTGACCGATGGCCAATACGTGACGTACCAATAATAGCTTCTTTCAATATTATATGTTAAAAGTCACCTTTACCTTTTCGAGAAGATCTCGCTGATGCCTAGTTTTGCGCCGGTATTCTTGTTGTTTTGTTCCTGTTAAAAGTTAGTCGCCAACTTTTGGCACACGTGTGAAATTGTTGAGACTCTCTAGCGGAACGATAATTTCAATAGAATAAATTAATTTCGTAATATTAGTTTCGAATTAATGATTATCAAGAATAACTATCAATCTTCACAAAATTTCGCGATGATCGAACTATTTGTTCGGAAAATACATTGCTGTTGATTTATAGTCCCTTTTTTTTCCAGTACGAGTGTCGTGTAAATTGTTACAAAGGATGAGTCACTTAACTAGAAGCTGAAATATTTCTCGAAACGATTAATTATATCAAGAAATGTCTTAGACGAAAGTTGAACGATCTCGAGAGGAGAATTAATTGATATAATTGTTATTTTTTTAATGTTGATGCGGTACTCCGAATTATTTTAATTAAAATATCTTCCGAACTATGTATACGGTTTTTCGGTATAAATGGTTTAACACTCTTCGACAGAGAATGACGAGCTAAATAGAATAACATATTAAAAAATATACGATTTCACTAAAAAAAAAAAACAGATCGTCTCTAAACATCTTTTATGCTCTTTTTAATTTCTGTCAAAAACATTCTTTTAATACGATTAAGTTTTCGAGAAATATTTTAGCTTCTGATCTCTGTCAAATGACTCACCCGGTATAGAGTAATGTCATCATTGCTATACACGTATGTAGCTTTCGAAAAGAAACGTCATCGAGATTAGTTTCGCGATCGGTGGACAGATAAAAAAAAAAAAAGAATGTTCACGCGACGTTTGGCAAAACGTGCAAAAACACGGAGAGTCGTCGCACAGTAGAGACAATTAACACGCGCGGCGGTCTCGTTAGTAACGGCCAGACGATTCGTTGTTGCGGCAACCAATTATTACCGAACTGTCTCCTCCTCCGTGTCTCGAGTCGCATGGCTACCGAGTTAAATTCGTTTTTAATTGCGTGGTTATCGCGATGATGAGAGCTCCCGTTAACGTTGCGGGACTTTCAACCGGCCACTCCTTCGGATTTTTGTCGGTAATCATTTGAAGCAACGTTCTGTGGGTAACTGTAAAAAAAAAGAGAATGACATGGTGAGTTTCGAAGATCCGTCGCTACGATATACGATAGTATGTACATATATATAGTTGGTTCAAAGTCTGGTCGGTAGCATCGATCAGATTAAATACACAGAGCGTCACATAGATAACATTGGACAGTCGCGATCGAGTAGCGGGCAAAGTTCTTTTCTCAAAGTGGGAAAGAGTGGCACCGCGGTAATTCGTGCGTAAAAGTTAGGTTATGTGTATCGACAGGAAATCGACTTAAATTCTTTCAAAACACGGTACTCTGTTATTTCGAAGTGATTCTTTACCAACTAATTGGACTACCAAACTACATAATTAGTAAAGACTGGTCTTATATTATTTTACGCATCGCGGGGTTCACAATGAACACTATGTTTTTGTACATAAACATCATCAAATGTAATTTATACGGGCCGGAAATATTACGGAGTTCCGATACGTGGAATGAGGTTTACATATGACACTTCAAAATTTTTCACATCCACATCGCCAATATATCATGTCGATTTTATTGTCTTATATTATTCTACCCATTGCCTCTATGGTGAGGTTCTCTATGAATACCATTTTTTGTATATAATTATCATGTAATGTTTTTTTATCACTCCCGAAAAATAGTCCGGTAAGTGGACTACATTAAGTTCTGACATTAGAACTATCAAATTATATAACTGGTAAAGACTAACGTTAGAACTACCATAACTGGTAAAGACTAATATTAGAACTGAGAGTGACCAAAATGATTACAGTGACCAACGTTAGAAACACACAATACACAACGCCAGCAAAGTGACAAATTTGCATTTTTCATAGAAATTTTCTAGATTTATTTATAATTTACAACGGCGCACTTTTAGAAATTTAGATGATTTTTTTTTTGTAAAATATGCAAATGAAAGCAAGTATTTTATTATTTAAATGCACAGATGAAAGAAAATTTTTTATTATCGTCGGTGATTCTACCGTTAATTTTGTTCTGCAAACTGAAACAAAACTTCATCGATGTTTCAGCTCATTTCATTTAGTAACTGAAATAAATTTCTGCTAACCTATACAAAAATATTACTTCGTTTAATGACTGAAATAAAATTCTGCTGACCTAATACAAAACTAGGAATTTTCATAAATGTCTAATTGTTGCTGGGTTGGCAGTATAAACCTGTAACTAAGAAAGAGCTCAAGTTGGCAATACTGTATGTGCATACGTTAAGATTAAAAGAAGACAAGCCACACGCGTGAAAATTGAAATTAAAGTTCACTGTTAACAATTCGTAATATACTTTGTTATATCATGTAATAAAAAGATATCATCACATAACCTAAGTTTTAAAGCTACGATTACAGGAATCTATTGGGTGTTACTTTGCAATTGCTCTTCGCTTTATGTCGTACTGTAGGTTTTGCAGTTCAAATCAACCCTTTTGCAAATCATATTCGCCTTTCTGCATTTATAAATTGACTCTTTTGCAGATCATATTCATCTTATTGCAAATTAAATTCACCTTGTGGGTGATTCAAAAGTGAAGTAATACACTTTATTATTTTTACCATTACGCTCTCCAACGAGGAAGAAGTTTTTTTCAAAAATTAAATTCTCTGTAAGAAATGTTTTAGCTGATCCTTCAAATTATGAACATTTAATGGACGTTATTAATTATTCTGTTGCAACAGCTATTGTCACGGATTGTAATGTCAAATATTGGATGAATATGTATATAAACCTATCCTGCTCAGAAGTGTTAGAGATGAATCTACATGTATGTACATATACTTTTAGTGCTAAATAAGCATTTTATATTCATTTTATGCCATTTTTTATTTAAGTATTATTACACAAGTGCAACAATATTTTTATCTCAGAGTAATAACTTTACATCGGACTTTGTTTTAGTTACAATGGCTTAGGAAAGGAAATTTGCAGAAAAACTGGATTTGCAAAGGGACAAAAAAGGAATTTTAACCGTGAGAGGGTGAATTTGATTTGCAAAAAGGGTGATTATAATCCGTAAGGCAGTTGATTTGTGACGCAAAATGGTCATATGATCAAAGGTCATGATCTACAAAAAAAGAGAAAAAGAAATAACATGCAAAACCTAATTGACAGTGTGAAAACCAGTATGAAGTCAATGCGTTACACTAGGATTAACTGTGTCATAGGAGGAAAATGAACGGCAATTTCCGTCTGACTGAGCATTTCACTCTCCCCTTCGTCGTTTCGCGATGGGAAACCCGATTATCTCAACGTCGTCATCGAGTCGCGAACAAACTTTCGAAAGAATGAATCAGTCTCGTATATAAGATGACACGAAATGATTTTTTTTTACAATTAGTCGGAGATTCCTCGGCGAAGACCACGACGAAACAGAACGCGCAAGTTTTAATCCCCCTCCCCTCCCCGACCGGTTTCCGGCGATCGAGTTTATATTATCGCGCGTCCCTCTACGATGCGCAAATCTCGTTATAGACTCTGGGAAAATTGGATTAATTCGACTGTGCGTTCGCCGCTCTAATTCGGAATTACAGTTTATCGGGTTATACGCGCGTGCACCTGTCCGCGGACGATCCTTTTTCCCCGCGAAGACTTTCAATCGTTCGTTCCGTTTAAACCTCTCTTTCTCTCTCTCTCTCTCTCTGTCTCTGCTACTTTGAAATTACTTCGATCTCCTCAACTCGTGTTCCTTCTGTTTTCGCGAGGGTTGAAGAACAAAAAGAAAGGGAAGGAAGAAGAGGAAAAAAAATTTTTTTTTTTTCCAAACGAGTGAAAGCACGAAGCATTTTGTGCGTCGATTTTAGGGAAGAAAACAGCAGCTTCGGTTAGCGAGGCAAAACGAACTTTAGCAGCGTTGTCCGGCGAGACGAAACAATTGGCGCGAAAGTGAAAAGAAATATTTGTCTGGGTCTAGATTTAGACGATTCGAACGGTGAACGAATCGGCGTGCTGAATTCCCCGGTCCCTGAGCAACGGAATACCACCGGTTAGATAATTTGTTGTAACTTGAATGTCGCGCGCAAGTTTCGCGATAGTCTTGAAACTTTCGTGAATGCCCGTCGAGCACATGTGGTATGCAAATAAAATCGTTTTTCCACTTACGCATAATACGCGTACATGGTTTTTCTTTTTAAATCGCGTTTCATGCAAAATTGGGTCGTTCCTTTTTCCCCTTCTTCTGTTAAAAATTGTGCGAGAAAACTTTTTCTCTTTCGCCGAAGTTCTTTCTACAACGAACAACAACCTTCGCCACTCGATTCTCAATATCGATCGACAGATGCTCGAGCGGATGGTCTACGATGGTGAAACCTGTTCTACTTGATCGGCCGCCACGTAACTCGTCACGATATTACGCAATCTGCGTAATTCAAACAATCCGTCGTCGTCGTCGTCGTCGTTCTTCTTTACTCTTGTTAAAGTAGGATTTTAAGCGACAGTGGAAGATCGCGTGGGTGGAACTTCATTTAGTTCGGATAATGGGAGTTCGTATTCTGATAATCGAATTTCATCGCCAGGCGCGAACTACTGCACGATCGAATTTAATATTATTGATAAAATTTGGTCGTAAATTACGAACTATGAGTCGAGAGTCATAAATTACCAGTATGTACCATATATATATATATATATATATATAAATATAATATATAAATATATATACTACTATATATAGTATATATTATAGTAGTATATATATATGGTACATACTGGTACTATATATATATAATACATAATGGTACTATATATATAGTACATACTGGTACTATATGTATAGTACATAATGGTACTATATATAGTACATACTGGTATATATATATAATACATAATAGTACTATATATATAGTACATACTAGTACTATATAAATATATAAATATGTAAATATATATATATATTACTATATATATATAGTATATATAGTGCATACTGGTACTATATAAATATATATATACTATTATATATAGTATATATAGTAGCATGTATAGTAGTATATATAGTAGTATATATATAGTACATATTGGTACTATATATAATAGTATATATATATGTATATATACTATATACGTATATATGTATATATATGTATATATATGTATATATGTATATATATGTATATATATGTATATATGTACATATATGTATATATATATATAAATGATAGCTACAAGTTCCAAATAAAATTTGGAATTTTATAAATTTACAGATCTAGTACTTGTTAGTTGATAAGTTATTTCTAATAATCATTGGTTAAAAATTGTCATCCAGGGAAGCCAGAAGTTCATTGAACAAACGAATAAATGCAGCTCAGACGGATAGAGCTTTATATATACACTTTCGTTGTATTACAAGAAATCTTCAAGTAAAATATCATTCAAAGTATCTTGAAAATTATCATTATCAAATAAATTTACTTCAATATTAATATTATTTCAAAATGTTTAAAATTATTATTTAATTTCAGATATTTAAAATCATTCTAAAAATGGTTTGAAATAAATATCATTTCAAATATCATCTTAAAATGAACAAAACTGGTAAAATTCGTCTGGCGTGAGGTAATGAGATTCTGCTGCTGCGGAAAGTGCAGTAAAAGTACAGGAAGGAAATTTTCTCACGTCGATACGAACAAGATATACACACGATAATTAGTGTACATTGGTCAAATGTATACTAAATGGCAGAGAGGTATACTGTACTGAAATGGGCGCCAACCTAAACCGATCTCCATTTATTATGCGCGCAATTACGAAAATTACTAGAGACAATTACATGTTCTCGAGTACATGTGCGACATTGTTTGCTCCCCGGACGCAACAATAAATAGATCGTCCGATTCGCACTGTGCCGACCTACATGCGGTTCGTGAACTCCTGCGCAACAACTATCGCGACCTACATGACCGCGTGAACGTATTAACGATCACTTGTTGCAAACGGAACTAATCTGTTTCCCCTCGAGGCGAAAAGACGCGGAAGAAAAGTCGAACGTGCTCGTAATGCAGAGCATGAAACGAAACCTGCTGTTCGAAACCTCTTCGAAAATTCTTTTTCCCTCGTCAGAGCAAAATTGTCGACCCGGTATTTGCAAGCTTCGTTAAAACTGAAGGCGAGACGAAATTTTGACTTTTATACACACTTAAGTGCGGACCTTAACGAGATCTGGGAACTCGTTTGACTTTTATATATTTAAGCGCGGACCTTAACGAGATCTAGGAACTCTCAAAATCCTTCGCTCGTCTTTCTTTTTTTCTCTGTTTCTCTTTTTCTTTTTTCTCTTTTTTTTTTTCGTTTCGTCGAGAAACTAAAATTTCAATCTGAAAATCAAAAATTTTTTCTTCTCCTTTTGCTAAATTAACGAAATGGAAATCGAAGTCAGAGTTAGCTGGATTATCATCGACAGATTGCGGATGGGAAATTGAAAACTAAAATATACACGAGATATATGTAACACGGGGCTCGTTGTGATATTCAGCGAATAAAATAAATCTCTGTCTCTTTAATTGCGTCGATGAAAATTTCAATCCGCCGTATAATTGCTAGTCGAGCAAAAACAAAAAGTGTTCTTTCAAGACTTCGAGTTACAAAAGTAGTAGAGAACTTTGAGGATTTCATCTCTAGTTCAAATGAAATAGATACAAAGAAGGAAGATGAATAGAATTACTGGAGAGGAAGAAGGGAAAAAAGGTTATGTAAGAGTGACGTATCCTATCGAGAAACGTGATTAATGAACAATTAGAGAGCGTGGTGTCAATCGCTAAAATTAACCTTTGCCTCGAGCGAACCGGATTACGGGCCTGTTAACGAACGACAGAAAGATTCGATCTCGTCAGCCTAATCAGTTCATGGCCATTAGCCTCGTTCAGAAATTGACGCCATCGTGGCTGTTCGATAATGCACGGCTGTGCGGTTCTTCGCTGACGCTAGAAAATTGCACATTCAGTAGTCTTCTTTTTCTGCGTTACTTTCGGCGTTCCGTTTCGCAAATATTTTTCGACGATTTATAATTTATCAGTATACATTATCAGTCAGTTTCTAATTTATACACGTAAATTTATATACAATCTAAATAGAAACTGAGTAACCTGTTTTAATAATAGATGTGTATATTGTATATACAGGGTGATTCACAATTGAAATAACTTTTCAATTACGCGTCTAGTGAAAAATTGTTTAATGCAGAAGTTGATACGGCATGTTTTGCCTCCCTTAAAACCATACAACTTTTTGTATTAAACAATTTTTCGTTAGACGCGTAATTTAAAAGTTACGTGAATCATTCTGTATATAAAATATACATTACAATGTAGTATAATATAATATATTAATGTATTATAATATAATACAATATTAATAATATATTAGTAATATATTATATGTTATATATTATATATTAATATAATATATTATATTATAATGTGAATTATAACGTGAATCACCCTAATATAAAATATTCCTTACAACGTAAAATAATATAATATAGTATAATATATTATAATATAATATAATATATTATATATCATAATGTGTTATTATTTTACATATTTATTATGTCAATCGTATTAATATTATTGTATTAATTTGTACATATATATTTAGGTCGTGTAATATGAAATGCCGGATTTTTTAATTAAAAAGAAAAATTCGGGCGACGGTTTAAAAAAAAATTGTTTTTAATTGCTCGACAGACGCCACGATGGAAATGTTTTGTAGAAATTATTAGCGTGATGCGAATAGTTAGCGGAAGATAATTATAAAGTAGATTACTAAGAATAACATAAAAGTGAGGTTAGAGCGGAAAATTATACTTCTGATTATCAGATATTTTCCCATTCTCAGTGTGATAATTAGCGAATGATACAGAAACATTTAGTATTATACGATCTAAATATACATAAATATACATATATAATTAATAATAATATAATATATTATTATACATTTTTATACACATGTACATATATACATATATATAAATTATAATATAAAAATATATCACTACGTTTAAATAGTGATGAGCATATATACATTTATATATATATATATATATACATATATATAAATTATATATATATATTATATACATATATATAATATAAAAATATACACATCACTACGTTTAAACAGAAACGAAAGTAAAACTTCTTGAGCTAGCTAGCTACTATTAGTAATGATGGAAAACATCAGAAAAACGAGTTAAAATAAAAACGCGAAAACGAAGTTACAGAGTTTCGATTTGAAACGTCGTTAGGTTAATTCGAGTTTTTTAGTATGATTATTTAGCTAACCTAAAAAAACAGAGAACTTTTTCGAGGAACGAGTGAGAGGAGGAGGGCGCTCATAAATGAAAAGAGCCCAATCGAGGCGTAGAGAGAAAAGGTTGAGAACCGCTGTTTTACAGAATTGAAAAACACGGACGATTTTTTAGGTCACGTAATGTATGTATCAGTACGATACGAAGCGACCGCGTTACCAACGTTCGATGCTTAAATTCACTGGCGTAAAGTCCGGTCGAAGGTCAAGCTTCCAGAATAAATATGGAAAGTGAATCAAGTACGACTGGAGGAAACGAGTCGCGCTTCGAGATGCTCTTACGCAACGTCTTTTATTGCCAGCCAGTTTTCGAGGTTGTATAGATCGCCCAGGAAAATTCCCATTCCTCTTGAGTTTAACCACGTTCGTTGTGCAGGGTCTTGCCAATTTTTCACTTTTCATTTTTCATTTTTTCTTTTTTTTTTTTTTTTCTTCGACTAAACCGCGGAAGTATAATTTTAAGAAATCGAGAACAGTGAATTACGATTTCGAAACGAATTCCGTTGAGAGTGATTCAAAGAACATAAAAGGATTAAGCGTTATTAGTGATACTATATATTATACTTATCTAGCGTGATAAATTTCGTTGACATAGATCTTTTGTATTCTGCGATACGGAATCTCCTTTTAATAAGTTTCTTTCAGTACGTAGTTCCTAACGTTGATGTTCAATTACTTTTAATTACTTAATTTCTATTATTTAATTTTATTTTAATTATTTAGTCTTCACTATTTAATTTTATTCTAATTATATTTTTTAAATCAGTTATTTTAGTGTTTCACTTAATTAGTCAATTATTTCATTAATTAATTTTATGAAATTAAGTATTTATTAATGTTTATGCAAGCACTAAGCATTTTCGCTATACAGTTTCAATGTACGATTATCGTCTTGAATTTGGCATATCTAACATAAATATTTCATAAGAAATCTACGATAACAAATCTTCCTTCATTCTACCACGCACAAAGGAACGCCACGAATTTTTCGAACAACAATAATATGTACAATTTATTCAAAAGAATTGGAGAAACACCCCGTATATCTTGCTAAAGGAACGAAATTCTATCAAATATACAGGGTGAACATAAAAAAAAGACTTCATAACTTCTAGGATAGATAGTATTCGCCGAAACATAAAAAGAATCTTAATAAACACGGGACGAAAAATTAGTTTTCAAAGTTATAATCAGAAAAAGAAGAAATTATAACACAAAACTATTACTTACACACAATATAATAGCTCTCGCAGTGAAGAAATTCGTTTCTTCAATCGAAATAAAAAAATCGTTTATAACTTTGGAACTATTAATTTTTCGACCTATGTTTGTTAGAATTTTTTTTTTGATGTTTCAGCGAGTGCTATCTATTAAAGTTATTAACCCTTTTTTCTACCCATCCTGCGTTCTAACAGCGACTTTATGATTCTGACTAAGGTTTCACTAACATTCGATTTGTCATAGTTGTAGTATCAGTGTGAGTCCAAGTGATCAAATAATAAAACTAACTGTTAACGTTATTCGAAATATAAACATTACATCTACGCGTCCAGATGCATAAAGTCGCTGTTAGAACGCACGCATCCGCAATGCTAAACGAAAGAAACTTTTCTTGTCATTTTTTAAGAGAACCATTAGGTTGCGACCTATGGTTTCTTGAAAAAGTTTTATCTTCATGATAAGTAGAATATAATGCATAAAGTCGCTGTTAGAACGCACGCATCCGCAATGTTAAACGAAAGAAACTTTTCTTGCCATTTTTTAAGAGAACCATTAGGTTGCGACCTATGGTTGCTTGAAAAAGTTTTATCTTCATGATAAGTAGAATATAATGCATAAAGTCGCTGTTAGAACGCACGCATCCGCAATGCTAAACGAAAGAAACTTTTCTTGCGATTTTTTAAGAGAACCATTAGGTTGCGACCTATGGTTTCTTGAAAAAGTTGTATCTTCATGATAAGTAGAATATAATGCATAAAGTCGCTGTTAGAACGCACGCATCCGCAATGCTATATGAAAGAAACTTTTCTTGCCATTTTTTAAGAGAACCATTAGGTTGCGACCTATGGTTTCTTGAAAAAGTTTTATCTTCATGATAAGTAGAATATAATGCATAAAGTCGCTGTTAGAACGCACGCATCCGCAATGTTAAACGAAAGAAACTTTTCTTGCCATTTTTTAAGAACTATTAGGTTGTGACCTATATGTAGAATATAGTGCAAGAAAAAAAAAATTTCTTTACGACCTTAAAATTCAAGGTCAAGATCAAATTTGCGACATAAAATCGGGGTGTACAATTTATTTGTAATTCCCACGGACAAACTCATCTTTCCACCATGTACATACAGGATCGAGGGACAGGGTTTGATCAGCTGATCGCGTTCGCTCTGTAAACGATGTAGATCGAACCTAGCTGCGCTCGTTTCCCCCGTAATTGACGTACAAAAAATCAAGTTTAATCGCTTTTTAAAACTCGGATTAATAACACGCCCGCAGAGCGTGGAATAAGAGCACGCGGAATGCGATCGGCGGCTGAGTTTTTTGGTCTAGAAACGAAGTGGCACGCTTTTCCGTCGTGCAAGCTCGTTTCCTCGTTTCGTCGTTATTGCCACTAAATTATCGTCTACGTTCTCGATGTCGATAACGCAGCACGTAACACCTCGGACTACACGTCCCGTGTTTATTATGTCTGACTATCTGCAATGATTCACTGATATATACGCAGCGATCGTGTGTCGCTCTGTAATTAACTCGAACGCAGTGCTGCGCAGTCACATCTCGCGGATCGTGCACTCGCTTTCAGTTTACTATTCGTAGGTGTACATCGACGCGGATTACGTCGGTTGTTTTTTCACGTACGTTGCGTATACATATGCAGAAACAGCTACTAATAATTTAACAATTTCGTTATTAATCGATATGCGAACAATCGTCGACATCCGGGATGTCGAGGTTGCACAAATCCTGAGGATCACGCGTGTGAATATGTTTGTTCAAAAACATCAGGCTTCGTTTGGATAATACGAAACGTCAGTATTGACGTTGATTATTAAAAATCCGCGTAACTCGAACTCGAGTCTGGTTAGGTTTCGACAATTATTAATTTAAAATTTTTCAGAATTCATCATCTTCTTCAAGCGGTTCAGTCAGGAATTTCGTATTCCAAAGCGTTCGCCTATCTCTTTCTGGCGAACGATGTATCGGATTGAAAACAATTTCGTCGTCGTTTTGCTTCTTTCGAGCAACCATTCGGGCTGTTGAATTTCGCCAAACGTCGCGTTTCAATTGAACCGAGCAAAAGGATCACTGCACGCAGACTGAATGTAATGTCCCGGTTCAGGAAACACTCGCGCACGCGGCATCATTCATCCAATCGTCTCGCTTGGCAAGGTCACGCTCTTTGACATGATCCCGAATCTCGCCTCTTGTAAACGTGTGTACGTACATCGCTGGAATTACTTCGTCACACACACAAGTATGCTACAATCTCAACATATATCGTTACGAAGTAACAAGGTTATACAATGCCAACAATAAGTAGTACGTGACATGGCATTTAATCGTGATCCTCGTCATCTCTGCTGTAAGGAGGAAAACGCGAGGCTTTGTGCATTTGAAATGGTCATTTAATTGTTCACTCTCTGGCATAAGAGAGCGGCATAAATTAGTCCCTTTATACGACAATGCGAATCGCGGCTTGAAACGAGAATTTTCTTAACTGACGGTCTGAAGATCTGTCGTTTCGCTAGATGTGGATGTTATTTCGACGACACGTCGATTTTAAGTAGCAATGATACACGTAACAGTGACGTTACAAACTCAATATATCGAAGTTTCATTGTATTTCCACTGCTCTTTCCCTGGGGATTGAAATACTTCGAATTATTGTCCTATTGTTGAAATTTGTTACGAAAAACGCAGATTAAAATAATTAACGAACAATTTTACTTCTAACGTATTCGAATTTCGTTTGTACGGTAGTGTTAATACCACATGTCAAACCACATATACCAGATAACAAATACCAAATATCAGATACCAAATACCAGATACAAAATATCAGATATCAGATACCAAGTATCAAATACCAGATACCAGATACCAAATACCCGATACCAAATACTAGATACCAGGTACCAAATACTAGATACCAGGTTCCAAATATCAGATACCAGATACCAGATACCAGATAACAAATACCAAATACCAGATACCAAATACCAAATATCAGATACCAAATACCAGATATCAGATACTAAATACCAGATACCAGATAACAAATACCAGATACCAAATACCAGATACCAGATACCAAATACCAGATACCAAATACTAGATACCAAGTACCAAATACCAGGTACCAGATACTAAATACCAGATAACAAATACTAGATACCAGGTACCAGATATCAAATACCATATGACAAATATCAGATACCAAATACCAAATACCAGGTACCAGATACTAAATACCAGATAACAAATACTAGATACCAGGTACCAGATATCAAATACCATATGACAAATATCAGATACCAGATACCAAATGCTAGATACCAGGTACCAAATACCAGATACCAGATACCAGATAACAAATACCAGATACCAAGTGCCAAATACCAGGTACCAGATACTAAATACCAGATAACAAATACTAGATACCAGGTACCAGATATCAAATACTATATGACAAATATCAGATACCAAATACCAGATACCAGATATCAGATACCAAATGCTAGATACAAGGTACCAAATATCAGATACCAGATAACAAATACCAGATATCAAATATTAGATACCAAGTGCCAAATTCCAGGTACCAGATACTAAATACCAGATAACAAATATTAGATGCCAGGTACCAGATATCAAATACCATATGACAAATATCAGATACCAAATACCAGATACCAGGTACCAAATACCAGATACCAGATACCAGATAACAAATACCAGATACCAAATACCAAATACCAAATATCAAATATCAAATATCAAATATCAAATATCAAATATCAAATATCAAATATCAAATATCAAATATCAAATACCAAATACCAGATACCAAGTACTAGGTACCAGGTACCAAATACCAGGTACTAGATACTAAATACCAAATAACAAATACTAGATACCAGGTAGCAGATATCAAATACCAGATAACAAATATCAGATAGCAGATACCAAATACCAGGTACCAAATACTAGATACCAGGTACTAAATACCAGATACAAAATGTCAGATACCAGATAACAAATACCAGATCCCAGATACCAAATACCAAATATCAGATACCAGATACCAAATACTAGATACCAAGTACCAAATACCAGGTACCAGATACTAAATACCAGATAACAAATACCAGATACCAGGTACCAGATATCAAATACCAGATGACAAATATCAGATACCAAATACCAGGTACCAGATATCAAATACCAGATAACAAATATCAGATACCAGATACCAAATACCAGATACCAGGTAACAAATACCAAATACCAGATACCAGATACCAGATACCAAATTTTCGTTAATAAACAATTGTTTCGATGATATTGTTGTTGACACACTTACCGGGATACCGTAATAAAATGTTCGCACGATTTTTCTCGCGTTGTTCGAGCGTTGTTTGCCACTGACGTCACCGGTTGCGATTTCGATAGAACGAGTGGAGCGTTTAGCAAGCGGAAAGGGAGCGGTTACGTGACGTTGATTCCGGCATATCTCGACGAAGGCTGGCTCGACGAGGCTGAGAAATTGCGACATTGTCGGCAGAGGCTGACACTCGGTGTCGCATCCAGGTGCAGCTGGTTACAGTCAGGAGAGCATGACAATACCTCTGCGGGTAACAGTACCTGATTTTCTTTTCTTTTTTTTTTTTTTTTTTTGTGTGCTCCGACTTCTCGCTTTGTCAGGAGAACCCATTCGAACCGCGTTGAACTTCCTCGTTTTGCGCGTGTGTGTGTGTGTGTGTGCACTGTTTTCATCTTCGGACTTTCCTGGAAAACTGGTCTTTCCAAGTTGAGCCAGAACGTTCCCTTTCAAGCGTCTGGAAAGAAGAATGATTTTATTTAAACGTCTATAGTAGGAAGGATTTTTTAATAACATTTTAGAAAAGTCTTGTTAAAAAGTTAAATGGGAATGTCAAATTTGCTGTTAAATGCAATGATCTCTTGACACGTACCTTTGGAGTCAATTTTTCAAATAACTTTTCAGGATTGTGTATCATGTCCAGCCATAGTGTATAGTTTCGACGGTCATTTTTAAATAATATGTACATTGTGCTTGTTCTGTTTTATGAAGTAAGATCATCTTACATTTTACATTCTCACGACGAAATGAATTTAATTGAAGTAGATTTTTACATTTTTCATGCGATGAATTTAATTCATGTTACGTCCTTGTGATGAAATCAACTCTTGTGGTAGTTTCTCCGCGGTATGTCCCCTTTTAATTTCTTCTCTGCTGAAACACATGCATTGCAGATTATACAACGATAATAGTGTAGTACTAGTGATAGTATACTATATAGTGTATTAATAGTACATAGTATAATAGTATACTAGTACACTATAGTAATAGTAAAGTCACAACTTTGAATATTCGTTCGTACCCCGAATATTGTACAAATAATAAAATAATTTATATTTACTTATTAAAGGTTCAAAGAGAGCAACGTATTAATACATACATATTTTCAATAAACATCAATAAATATAAATTCGATATATTGAAATATTTTCGATAAATGTATCAAAAAACGTATGTCTAAAGATTGAACGAACGCATTCTCAATCCGTTACCCTTATTTGGCCCCCTTATTCACTGTTAAACTTTTCTTGAACTGTTTTAAACAATTTTAAACACACACACACACACAAAAAAAAGAAAATTAAAAATTCGATTTCTCGAGTCAGCGATCTTTTATGTTTCTGAAATCCTTTGCTCCGCGTTTCTCAGGACGGTGGTGAGTCACGCCGTAGCGCGGGGATTGAGCAATCGATTACTCACTTAAGTATCCGATTTTCTGGATGACGAGGTAGCCGCAGTTGCTCGTTAGATAACGCATCACCTCGATCTGAGGGGAGGGGGGGGGGAGTTTGCTTTTCAATCACGCCTCGCGTGATCGTTATCGGCTGGTCGATTAAAAATTAAAAGCTGCTAAAGGCTACATATGCCTGCGCGCTCCGAATCAGGCTCATCTCGAACTTCTCCGCTCGGTGACCACTTTCTATCAGAGCAAATATTTTTCACGACCGTACCTGGTTTGTACAAAGGTGTACAATAAACTACGTATAATTACAGTTAATCGTAAAATTCGCTGATGATAAATCGCGAGGAAAACTTTACTCGAGAAGAATTCTTCGGGCATACGTGCACAGTTTGGAATATAATTTTTACGATGTATTTAAAGATAAGGGGCGAATGTTCCATACTAGTTTTTCAATTTCGCTGAAATTGTTCCAGCGACCCCAAAATTTAGTTGCGCGACGGCACACACTTTGAGAAGCCCCAGGTCTGAATCGATCTTTCGAGCACGTTCGAGCGGCACTCTGTCCGCGTCGACGCCTGATATTTTCGCGTAGCCACGTGACTAATGGACCATTGTCCTGACAGGCATAATGAAAGGGTACCAGAGTCAAAATTCATCGACACAGATCAGTCGAACGTCGCGGATGTGAATTTAGACGACTAAAGAGGACGAGAAGAGGGGAGGAAAATTTTCAACGAGCTCTTTCTTTCGCGTACTCTATGATCGAGATGGTTCGATCTCGTTACGTATATAGGTTATCAAAATGTGAATTTTCAGCATTTTTTTTTTTTTCAGTGGTGCATTGTATCATATCTTCTTGTACGTTTTCATTCGAAAGAGTTATTCGATCTCGTTATACAGGGTGAATAGGGAAAAAATGCGTTCTAAGAGCGACTTTATGGTTCCGAACGCGTGGATATAACGTTTATATTTCGAATAACGTTAACAGGTAGTTTTATCATTTGATCGTTTAGACTCACACTGATGTTACAACTATGATAAATCGAATGTTAGTGAAACCTTAGTCAGAAACATAAAGTCGCTGTTAGAACGCAAAATGAATAGAAAAAAGGATTCGTGACTTTTAGGGTAGATAGTACTCGCCGAAACACGAAAAATAGTTCTAACAAACATGGATCGAGAAATTAATATTTCAAAGTTATAAACGATTTTTTTTATTTCGATTGAAGAGATCTTTAATTCTTCGCTTCGAGAGCTATTATATTGCGCGTAAATAGTGGTTTATCTCATAATTTCTTCTTTTTCTGACTATAGACGTTCTCCTTGCATTTGTGACATCTTCCTATTGAAGAATTGAATTTCAAGGTCAAAAAAAAATTTTTTTTTTTGCATTGTATTCTACTTATCACGAAGGCAAAACTTTTCCAAGGAACCACAGCTCGCAACCTAGTAGTTCTCTTGAAAAATTGCGAAAAAGTTTCTTAATCATTTGACACTGCTGACTAACAGCGACTTTATTATTCTGAACGCGTGGATATAACGTTTATATTTCGAATAATGTTAACAGGTAGCTTTATTATTTGGTCAGTTGGACTCACGCTGATGCTATAACTATGATAAATCGAATGTTAGTGAAAACCTTCAGTCAGAAACATAAAGTCGCTGTTAGAACGCAGGATGAATAGAAAAAAGGGTTTATAACTTCTAGGGTAGATAGTACTCGACGAAACGTGAAGAAAAGTTCTAACAAACATGGGTTTCGAAGAATGAATAGTTTCAAAGTTATAAACGATTTTTTTTTCGTCAAATTCGTCCGTCATTCGGTGTTACGTCTTCCATAAAACAATTACTACAATTATATTACAATTGCGTTACTTAATGACAAGAAAAGGAGAAACTTTAAAGCATGACACGAGATTGACGATATAATCAGTAAAACATCAAAATATTAATTATTATCATTACAGAAAGTAATGAAATTAGTTTTTTTTCTTATATTTTAATGTTTTATTAAAAAAAAAAAAATGGGAAGAAACTTTTGAGCCCGTATTTCGTATCACAAACATATACATACATATATATATATATTTTAGATATTAAGATACAATAATTTACATTATTACATCTTATTTATAATAATTTATAATAATTTACATTATTGCAATTATTTACCCCGTATTTCTACAAACATATATATATATTAGATATTATATATATATATATATTTTTCAGATATTATATATATATTTTTTTTTCGATATTAAGATGTAACAATTCTTTAAAAAAAAGTGAATCCTTACATGTATTGCAGATACATACTTATACAATCGTTTCGCATCGTTAACACGCACAAAAGAGAGTGGGGTACTAAGAGAATAAAAGATTTCATCCTCTACTTTGACTCTTTATGATTTAGAAATCATTACGATATCACATGGATATAACCAAATGGATTGTCAAGCGTGTTTTACGATATCCTCGCAGAGATTCGATTTCTAACAAATCGACGAATTCCTTCATTGTTTTATTCGCATTCTTTCGATCGACTGATCTTTTTTCTTTTCAACTCTGTTTCAGGCACACACAGATGACGCGATGACGTTGCATTGGTGGATGCACTGGTTCTGGGTTACCGCACAATTTCTCGGTACGGTTTTTAAACACAATACTTCTTTCACGAATTGGTCTCCAATACAGATAGCTCTTGTATAACACGGTAGACAGATAGGTTTTTACAAAATGGCGTATTCAGTGAAAAACCATGTTACACGAGTATTACGTAATATTTATGTTTCGAGTAATGTTAACAGTTACTTTTATCATTTAATCATTTAGAAATCACACTGATGCTACGTGAACTTAGTGAAACTTCATACGAAAATTATGTAAAATGGACATCCACGCGTCCAGAATCATAAAGTCGCTGTTAATCCGCAGTGTCAAACGATTAAGAAACTTTTTCGACATTTTCCAAGAGAATTATTAGGTTGCGACCTGTGGCTCCTTGGAAAAGTTTTACTTTTGTGATTTTTGAGTAGAATACAATGCAGAAAAAAAAATTTGACCTTGAAATTCAATTCTTTAATAGTGAAGGTGTCAAGTCTACACACAAATGGAAGGAGAACGTCTATAGTCAGAAAAAGAAGAAATTATGAGATAAACCACGCACAATATAATAGCTCTCGAAGCGAAGAACTAAAGATTTCTTCAACCAAAATAAAAAAAATAATATAACTTTGAAACTATTCATTCTTCGAAACCCATGTTTGTTAGAACTTTTCTTCACGTTTCGTCGAGTACTATCTACCCTAGAAGTTATAAACCCTTTTTTCTATTCATCCTGCGTTCTAACAGCGACTTTATGTTTCTGACTGAAGGTTTTCACTAACATTCGATTTATCATAGTTATAGCATCAGCGTGAGTCCAACTGACCAAATAATAAAGCTACCTGTTAACATTATTCGAAATATAAACGTTATATCCACGCGTTCAGAATAATAAAGTCGCTGTTAGTCAGCAGTGTCAAATGATTAAGAAACTTTTTCGCAATTTTTCAAGAGAACTACTAGGTTGCGAGCTGTGGTTCCTTGGAAAAGTTTTGCCTTCGTGATAAGTAGAATACAATGCAAAAAAAAAAATTTTTTTTTGACCTTGAAATTCAATTCTTCAATAGGAAGGTGTCACAAATGGAAGGAGAACGTCTATAGTCAGAAAAAGAAGAAATTATGAGATAAACCACTATTTACGCGCAATATAATAGCTCTCGAAGCGAAGAATTAAAGATCTCTTCAGTCGAAATAAAAAAAATCGTTTATAACTTTGAAATATTAATTTCTCGATCCATGTTTGTTAGAACTATTTTTCGTGTTTCGGCGAGTACTATCTACCCTAAAAGTCACGAATCCTTTTTTCTATTCATTTTGCGTTCTAACAGCGACTTTATGTTTCTGACTAAGGTTTCACTAACATTCGATTTATCATAGTTGTAACATCAGTGTGAGTCTAAACGATCAAATGATAAAACTACCTGTTAACGTTATTCGAAATATAAACGTTATATCCACGCGTTCGGAACCATAAAGTCGCTCTTAGAACGCACAGTGTAAACGATCAAGAAACTCTTTTACCATTTTTCAAAAGAACTAATAGATTCATTGAAAAAGTTTCACCTCCGTGTAGAATACAAGTAGAATACAACGTAAAAAAAAAAAAAAGAAATAGTTGCCCTTGAAATTCAAGGTCAAGGTCAATTTCGCAGCACCTCCAATTCTCAAGTCGAAGATTTGTAGAATTCATCTACGATAGCCACGGACCAAACTTTTCTCCCTATCCTGTACGTAACAACATAAGTGGAATTATAACAGATGATGCATGTATCAAGAGATCGAAGATTCGATCGAAAGATTCTTGAAGACATCGACTTGAGAAATTGCATAATCGCAATCGGATAATGTTCGGTGCTGGAACGTGTAGTTTCTAAGAAACAAGCCTAATTCCATCTAACACGGAAACGTTTCGTTGTTTTCCAGTGATCTTAGGGAACCCAGTGCCGTCGAGCACGGCAGAGCCGCGTGGCGACCAGGTGCAGGACCGCCTGAGCACCGAATCGGCGAGATCGGGGATCGCTTCGACAGAGTCGGAGAGGCCCGATCCTCGGCAGAGTTTCCGCGTGGCCAAAGCGATCGGTCTTCATCCTCCGACGAACGCGGCCGTGGCCTTGGACAGGCAGCCGAGCACAGTCTCCTCCGCTGCTATGGAGGTCGGAGCCAGTGTCATCGAGACCAGCACCAGTCCCATGGAGGAGTATCACGGGGGGAACGCGAGCAACGCGGTGATGAACGTAGTAGACACCGCGAAAACTAGTAGTTTCACGCCGCAGTTCCACGCCGACGGGGTTGCGGACAGGGTTCGAAATCCAGCGGCGAAGAAGGACAGCAAAATCACGTGGATCTTAACAACGAACAAAACAGGCGGCAGATCGAAGTACGAGCAGCAGGAGGAGAAAGTGGACGAGAACGGGAACCGGAACAACAACGCCAGCACGGAACAACAAGCGGTGGAGGATCTCACGGTGTTGCCTCTTCAGGAAGAGGTGTCTAGAATCAGGCTGGTACTGAACAAAACGAAATCCTCCGCGCTTTTGTCCTCTTCGTCCTCCGCTGGCGGTTCTGGCGTCAAGACGTTCAATCGATCGGACGATGTCGAGATCAACGGGGAGTTCATCGAGCCACAGTTGTTCGCCACTGCTGCGTCGATTTTAGAAGGTGATGTCCAATGCTGAAAACGTTCGCTTATTTAACGCTTCAGGAACGATATCTGTGCACTGTATTAAATTTTACGATATATATAATTATATATATGAGGGAGATCAACGTACGAATGTGATTTGTTTGCTGCCAGCATTTCAGCTTATTTTCAAATCTACTCAATTACTGTTATTAGTAACACACTAGCGATCGTAGTGCGAAACATTTGGCTGAACTATACCGCGTATAATTTAATTAACAAAGATATGTAGCTGAGTACTGGAAGAAAGGAATCAGAAAATTATCTTCTTCTTCCGTAGTAAGGGTTTAAATGAAGAAAATGTGTAACCTAATAAAAAATTCGAAATGAGGACACCGATGATTTTGATAAAAAAAACCGGGTGACGAACGATCAATTTCTTGCCATACAAGTTATTGCTGTTAATACTTATATCGCAAGTATTATTCATACTTTGCATACTTGATACAGCTGTTAACTATATTCAGCGATGTTATTATTGCAATATTATTGTTCACTTATTTATTGAATGTATTCGTACATTTACTAGACAAATGAAAATTGTATTCATCAGCGATCCATTTAGCGTGATGTGTAAGCCTCGCGCCAATTTTGAAATGGCGATAGAACTACGTTACCGACGGAATTTGATATAACTTACGACTACGTTATCGGCCGTGAATGTGTTGAATATAATCACAGACGAGGTTTATTCTATATTATTCGTCTGTGACATAATTCAAACCTATGAAAATGATCGAAAAGTGTCGATCAGGTGTCGCTTCTGAAGAGTTAAAATTAGAATAAGATTTAAGTATAAAAATTTTTAGATTATTTTTAGTATTTTTTAGTTACTTTAGATAATCTTCAGATTCGAACATAAAAAACAGAGATTTCCTTGTTTTGAAATGATCTCTGGATGCTTTGAAATGATTACAGTTGGGGTGAGCGAGTCGACGCGGTCGAGCAGAGCGCGAAGCGCGTTTCCCATAGATTTCCAAAGGGATCAGGTACAGGAAGATCAGCTTCTTACCGACTACAATGAAAGCAATAGCGAGAATTCGAAGCAGGAAGATGGCTCTAGATCATCAACGGTGGATATTGCCGCTATTACCGGAAGTTGCTTAGCGACTGTAGTTCTGCTCAGCACAATGGGTAGCCTTGGATTCATTATGTACAGGTAAGTAAACGCGAGACGAACTCGCCCGGTTGAGCAGATGATAAAACAGTTTCTCAGTATTAAGCGATATTTTCGGTCGCAGACGTAGGTACCTGAATCCGCCGCAAACGCTTAACAGCGACAAATGCAGTAATCCCGATAGTTCCGGTTACATCGATGATTCCACGATTCGTGTAAGTATTGAAAACGTGTTGCAGTTTATCCTGTATATGATTCTGTCAGAATAACCTAATGAATAGTTTTTCTTTCTTTTTTTTATAAAACATCAAAGATATAAGAAAGAGAAACTAACTTTATTAATTTTAAATCACTTGTACTTTAATCTGTAAAAAAAAAAAAAAGAAAAAAAAAAGAGAGAAATTGAAAAAGATAGATAATAGGAAAGGTCGCGCATTTATTTTAGTAGGAAGCGATTTCTGACTCCCACCCTGTATACTTTTAAAATGTTGTGACATTTTACCTGTTTGATCATAAAACGGTGACGCTTGTTTTCAGGACAATTCCGAGGAGATGTACAGCTTGGACAATGACTCGTTCTTAAATTCGCTAGAGGCAATGACAATACAAAACTATTGGACGGACAGTGTGAAGCATACGAAGCTATGACAAAAGAAGATAATCCAGCCTGGAAGGAGGATCGAAACGTTCAGTATTTCCGATGGCGAGGCGCATGAGCAAATATCGTTATTGGAACAGTAGTACTTACTCGACAAGTGTCCGGCGGTTTTTTTTTCAATCGAACGGAAGAAAGTGAATATTTGCCGTAGTTACAATCGCATATATATATATATATATATATATATATATATATATATATATATATACGCGCAGGAACGTTATTTTTTTTCCGATTGAACGCAATCGTTAGCGATAAAGGGAAGAAGGAGAAGAAGAAGAAGAAGAAGAAGAAGAAGAAGAAGAAGAAGAAGAAGAAGAAATGAGCGAATAAAATATTTTAAGTCGATTTTCAAGGACTTTTTAGGTTAGAGAGAAGAATGGAAAATGGAAGAAAGAAAGCTCCGTCGGTCTTGCGATTTCTTGAAAATGAAACTGACGATACATCAAAATTGCATGGTTCGCGCGCGTTCCTGGCATATTCGCGTCCATACATGCATATTGCGAATATATCGTGAATAATATCGATGTATAAATAAAGCGATGTATAACGCGACATACAGGGCACACGCGTCACGCACATGCCTGAATTTTGATTTTTTTATCACTCGCATCGTTCCCTCTATTTTTCTACTACGATAACAATTGGCAGATGATTGCTAGAGAGAGAAAGAGAGACATCGGTCGCTTTCGTCGAGCTGCAGTGATTGAACAGTGCAATAAAATGTACTTTATCGATAAAGCGGTAAATTATACGAGAGAGAGAGAGAGAGAATTTTTTTAGAACAGTAAGTACAAAGAAAACTGTTAGCATGAATGTACATTAGAAACGCGAGACGTTATTGTAATAATGAACCTCGAATTCCTACGAGTCGTCGGACAACTACTTGTACTATGATATAAATACTTCCATGTACTATCTTGTACAATCTTGGACTTCAATTTCTACGAGAACTGTATTTGTATCGTCTCTTGGTTTTTATGGTCTTACAGTCTTCGAACTTCGATCGAGAAAAGTTGAAACGCGGTTCTAAATAGGATACACACTACGTAATAATAATAATAATAATAGGGGGTCGAATACCGCTCCGCTTGGCATACACGGTCAGCTTTTCGAATATTTTCGAGATATAGGATCGGGCTAATGAAAGATCGGACCAAAATACGTACTATAGTTTGTAGCTTTACGCCTTTATGACATATCCAGCAAGGAGGATGTAAGGAGGATCCTCGTCCTCCGCGTTTTCCACTTCTCTTCTAGCTTGTACATATGTACATCTATATGTACTATAAAATCAATTATGGATATATATCTATGTATAGATGTGCGAAAATTTCGCGACGGTTCCCCTCCCACCCCCCGGGATCTTCATCGAAATGCGATATACGTTTCAGTAGCGATTAGCATTCGTTTGTTCAAATATATTTCTATACCAGCCCTTCAGCCGCGAACGGTTAGCAAAAAGAAAGATTTATTGTGATAGACCGTAGCGTTTAATAAATGTAAAATTATTAATTCATTTTATGCTAATGATTGTGAATAAATCCACACGTATATTATTATTATTATTATTGTTATTGTTATTATTATTATATTATTATTATTATTATTGTCATCATTATTAATTAAGTTTCTTCCTCTGTTTTCTGTCATAAAACAGAATAAATGCGATATTTCAATTATTGTCTGTGTCTGTGCTTTCGGTCGCTGGTCCGTTCGGTAAAAAGGAACTGCTCGCCACATCTTGTGGTAAAGTAGATATCTCCACCACAGACGAGTTACCATGCAACGAGCGCTGCTTTATCGATCACCTGTTCGTAGCACCGTCACAGAGGGCATTGTTGACCTCGTTAACGCCACATTTTCACGATAAACACACCGCATTGACACCGACGATGGTCACGGTCACGGTTACGATTTCTTCTTTAAATTATGTTGTTACATCTTTGATCCAATGATGTACCAATAATATTACATGGTGTTAATGACCTTGAAAGTTCAAAGTTACTGTAAAACCGAAATAACAGAGGAGTATTATATATCTGCGGCGCGTATGGCACGCGGTATTGCACAGTTAAGAGCCGATAATGTCAAAAGCGTTTTAGATAGGAGTTCGTCAAAATGCAGTGGCCATCCCTTACTTTTATACTGACAAAATTGTTCTTAGCCTATATTATTTACTCGATTTACAATTTGTGTCTGTTGTTCAAGACACCGGTTTGCAAAGAAGGCAAACAATGCTTGACGTCGTACCTAAGTCAGGGGCAACAACTGCAGTTGCAGATTTACAGTTCCATCCACAAGTATCCTACTGAACAGTTGCTCGATTTTGTATACGCTACCAAAGACTTCAATTACACACACGCGAGTAGCCGGTGAGTGTACACTTTTCAAACAGAGGCTGCGGTTCTGGATTCCTGAGAAATTTGTTTTTTTTAAGAACGAAAATTGTTTTTTTAAATTAACACGCGTAATGTAAAAAAGAAGTATATAAAGAAGTATCCAGAACGTGATTCAGAAGCGTCCTTTGGAAAAAACAAATACCTTGCGTTTGGATTTTAGTTCATTATGAGTGTATATAATTTTGTTCTATTGCAATATGAATTTGCATAAATAACCATTAACTTTATCAATTTAAACTTTAAGTATAACTTTAGCTGTACACCTGCTTATGTATTATATTTTTCTTTCAGACAATTAACTTTGAACGTTCCGTACGTAACAAGAAACAATGGAACATTGTTTTTTCACATCATCGTTGCGCCAACATATCCATATAAAAATTACGGAAGGAGTATCATCAGTATGCAGAGAGTACGGAAGAGAATATAAATGACATCTGTAAATTTATGTTCTCTGCGTGCAATGTTTAATAATGTAACTATTGCAGGATCCATATGTATCTTACATTGCCATTAAAATGACAGAGTATGCGTTCCCTGAAGCAGAAGCCTTTAATTTATTGGGCGAGAGAGATTTGAATCCCAAAGAGAAACAAAATCTTGCAAATCGAGTAACGCATATTAAAAGCCGTATCACGCTTACAATGATGACCGACGATGTAAAGCTACCTTTGTCTAACATACCCACGGAACTTTCGAATCACTTGAAGTATATTATAATATTATTTATGTTGAGCAACAGCAATCCATAAGCAACTGGATTAACACGAGTTTTCATTGTTGTTTCAGACTCGTGCAAGGCAAAATATTTTTGCCAATAATCAATTATGACTTTTTGCAAACTAGACAGCGTGATTTGGCGAGACTCATGCCGCAGAATAATACAATTAATATCACATTCCAATACTCTCCAATCTCTATTGGAAAGTTGAGGTTACTGTTGCACCTGGAAGCTGCCGTGAAGAATTTGAAAGAACTTGGATTTTCTGACAAGGATATAGACGAGGCGAAAGGAATCTTTGCAGATACTAATGTATACATCTTAGGAGGGACTTTCTTTATTGCAGCTATTCACGTGTGTAAACTGATCTAGTGATTGTAATATAATTTAAAATGCAATTTCGATTCAAAGTACAATTTCATATTTCCGTAGTTGTTATTCGACTTCCTTGCTTTTAAAAACGACGTTAATTATTGGAAAAACAAAAACAACCTCGTAGGACTCAGTAAATGGACTGTAGTATGGCGATCGTTTAGTCAAACTATTATATTTCTTTACCTGCTAGACGAAGGTTCATCCTCGCTTGTTCTATTCCCCACTGGAATTGCATCTATGATCGAGGTAATGCTAAAATCTATTAGCTATTAGTATTTTATAGATTCTTTTTTAAATTCTTTTAGTTTCTTTCTTTCTTTTCAACAGATGTGGAAATTGAAGAAAGTGTTCAAACTCAGGGTTACAAATAATAATAACCATAATAGAGCTGAAGTTAGAACAAGGAAATTCGATGCAGAGAGTATGCGTTATTTAAGTTATTTGTTATACCCTCTTGTCATCGGTGGTGCAATTTATTCATTACTTTATCAACCACATAAAAGGTATGCCAGTATACTGGAATTTGTCCGCAGTTTATGTAAATAGCTATGTAAATGTTATGACGTCAAATTTCAGCTGGTATTCATGGAGTATAAGTTCATTAGTAAACGGGGTATATGCATTCGGATTTCTGTTTATGCTTCCCCAGCTTTTTGTGAATTACAAGTTGAAGTCTGTGGCACACTTACCATGGAGAACGTTCATGTACAAAGCATTCAATACATTTATAGACGATATCTTCGCATTTATTATCTCTACGCCAACCGCACATAGGATAGCGTGTTTCAGGGACGACGCAGTATTTCTTATTTATCTATATCAACGATGGTGAGTTGTGAATTTTCATTGAATTCCATGTACTTGATAGTAATAAATATTGTTATTTATAGGCTATACCCAGTAGACAAATCTCGTCCAGACATTGACGATATTGGCGAGGGATCTGTTTCACATTCAAATAAAAAGACGAACTAAAGTGAATTTATTCAATTTTTATCTTTTTGTTTTTCAATATCGTTTTAAGTATTTTATACATATGCTACTGTGACATTGACTGATGTTTCACTAATGAAATTCATTGATATATATTGATATGGACGCCTAGATATTATGGCTTTCATATTATTTTAAAAGTAATCTTGTTATATATATTTACATTTCTAAGAACAACTGATGCATAAATATTTTCCATTGTGATATATTAGAAATATAACAACATTGTTAAGGTGTGAAAATATAATGAATAATTACGATGAAGATATAACGAAATATTTATTTTATTTTGTACCTCATTGAAAAGTATATTTTGAATATAATAGTGCAATTCTTATAATGAAACTTTATTAAATTTTGAAATGTGCGTATCTTTGGAAATATTTTGTAAATTCATTAGTCTGGATTTAGATTTATCATTAATCGTTCTTGACTTATTCATAATCAGCTGTTATCATATACTGTGATATTAACATTGAAACGTAAAAAAAAAAAAAAAATATCAGTATTTGAAAAAGCAACAAGACTGAATCAGAATTGAATTTAGCACGATATGTCATTGGTATTATGCAATTATTTGTCAAGGTCGGTTTTGAAATCTACTGTGTCACTTAGGTATATAGACGATAAATTAACATTATCACATGTGTACATACATGTATCTACATACACCAGCGTGTTCTGAGATGTTTCATATTTACAGTTGGTTGAAATGTCATTTAAATCGTCGAGAGATAAGGTTTCATGTCTATACGGAAGATATTTATATTGAAGTTATATCTCTTTCAGACTCAAGTGTTTTTCAGTGTTTATCTATTGATTTATCTATTAATGATAAAGAATAGGTGATCAATCAAGATTACAAAAACTAGTGATAAAATGAAATAAAAGAGATAAACTTCATACTTTTACTTATTTTTACAGTGGAACTGTTCTCATCGACAATCATTAAATAATCCATGTAACAATCTATATAACAATCTTTAAACAAAGTATTTTACAAAGTATTTTAACAATGATAAGTGTTTTATTTGTTGCTCAAATTCTATGTTCTATTTTTTTACCATTATGGGTATATATTTGGATTAGCAAAATAGTTAAGAAATACAATTCATCATGTTTAGATTTAAAACAAAACATTCCAAGTAAGTATATTTTATTTCATATAAACAAAATAACCATATGTACATTAATAAAAATTATTTTTAGGTATTTACTTTTTGTTAAAATATTGGTGGGCAGAGTATTGTATTAATTGGTTGAAGAGAAGAGAAAAGAATGTTTCACATTTTCATAATGACGAAAAGCGTCACCTAGCAGATTCCAAAATCAAAGATAAAGATGTAAGCTATTGGCTTTCTTATAAAATTAAAAGATATTAGTTTCATTAATCACGATTTTTATTTGCATATAGAGCGCCAATAGTATATTTTTTTATGGCGCAGATCAGAATGGAAATTCTCTTGTAATTAAATTCACTCGTAGAGCGTTTAAAGTAGCAGAAATATCATTGCAACTTGCTACATCTGATGGTCAACTATATGTTTTGCCTGGTATAAAAATTTTTATGAGTTTTATTCTTAACTAAAAAGCATAACTTAGCTAAAACTTTTAACTAAAAGAATAAAATAACTTCACAGAATATCCCGATACTACTTTGACAAGTAGTTTGACTCAGAAATGGACAGCAGGTGGCCTTAGAATTGAATTTTTAGACTTCCAACAACGCTGGAGAATAATTTACAATGGAATGCTTAGGAACTTAACTCAAGGTGATGAATGTAATGACGATAATGTTGAACACGTTCGCTTCAATTTCATGTAATAAGTACTTCTGATTAATCAATAGATCAGTATTCAATTCCGTCGGTTAAAGCCTGTATTAATAATAATTTTTTTAATTAGATTTATTGCACATGCCCGAGCATTGAAATGGCCAGAAGATTGGAGTTCAAAATTACATGCTGAAGCGTTAGCTTGTGATCCTTGGAAAAATCATCAATGGATAAATAAAATGTATTTAATAATTATTATACCATTTTTACTTTTTTATCATTACTATTCTATTTCGGTAAATAATGCAATTATCACTTTTACAGAAAGTTATTAGAGTATAAAGGTTTTGATCAATGGGGATCTATGCTAGGTCAAGTAACGTATAAAGACGGATCTATTTCTTCGCTGTATTTGCGCGGACTTCATCAACATCGTTGGGGAAAACACGAATCTTATGAATTTTATGAATCAGTTACTTTATCTGGAGTAATGTTACATGGCGCCATGTATTATCTTAATATGAGTAGTACAAAACATAGTTTCCCACAGTAAGTTGGACAATGTATTGTGTTTGAATTTAAATTGCGATCAAATTATGTTGAACGAAAACTTATAATTTCAGAATGCAGCTTGGTCAATACAGAACTAGTGATGAAAATAAATGTGAAATTAGCAAAATAGGACTCAAGTTATCAGACTTTAGACAGGGAAAACTTAATAACAATTTGGAATATAAAACGTGGTTCGTAGGTAAATTGGAATTGATATAAAATATTCGTGTTATAAAACTTATAAACAATTGATGTTGCGTATTTAATTTCAGCTGAAAATAAAAGATACGATATTGTCATAAAACCTAATAAAACAATAACACTATACCACGGTCAACCGTGGAATTCATTGAACAAAATTGTTACCGTGAATTTGGAAATGAATGGGAAAGCAGGTGTTGGATTACTGCAATTATGGTCTCTTTACAGTGGACCACACAAAGGAAAAACAATTGTACCTCTACGATTGTTGAAACAACTTAGCAGTGCGGTGAAAAGAGATGATTACGTTATATATTTCAATGATGGAAAATGTCAAAATGAAAATATCGTTGGTGGGAAAGGATGTTCTCTCGCGATGTTAACTTCCGTTAAAGATGCAGAGGTGAGCCGTGTTTTTACTGTTTCACTCTTTCATTCCTGAGGTATCGTAATATAAAAGTTTTTGCAGTTTGTTGTACCAAGAGGATTTTGTGTGACTGTTTTCGCTCTCGAATTGCAATTACGTACGCACGAAGAATTGCAAAAAGTAATTAACGATATCGAGGATGTCAGTGTTGGGAAGAAAGATGGTGATCTCCAGAAATATTGCGACGAGTAAATTATGTTAATACAATTATAGAATATTAAAAGTATCTTCTTCCTATGAATATTTATTATTTTCAGAGCTATGCGTATCATCGAGTCAACTCCTGTCATTGACGAAGTGAAAGATGCAATTTTGAAAGCAATAGAAAACTTAGAGTCAGAAAACCGTAATGATAAACCATCTAGATATGCAATAAGATCTAGTGCTGTAGGTGAGGATAGCGAGGAAACCTCAGCAGCCGGTCAAAATTCAACCTATTTAAGTATTCAAGGTGAAGATAATATTGTCAAGAGTGTAGCCAAATGTTGGGCAAGTTTGTTTTCATATCAAAGTGTCAAATACAGGTACAAACATGATACTGTAGTTAAGTAGTAAGCTTTCATAATATTTGCACTGCTGATACTAGATAATTACGGTAAAACATTTCCTAAATATTAGAAAGCAACATGGTATGTTTGTAAAAACATCTATGGGAGTATGTGTACAAAGAATAGTGAACGCTGATGCTGCTGGTGTCATGTTCACCAGGCATCCAACTACTGGAGATCCATCGAATATTCTTATTACAGCTAATTACGGATTAGGGGAGGTATAATTAAACTATCGTGTAATTATAAGTCATAAGAATAATTTAAAAAAAAAAAACAATGTCAACTAATAGACTTTCTGTCCACTTAGTCTGTTGTTTCAGCAACAGTTGAGCCAGACACAATAATTGTTCACAAAAGTTGGGATGGTAAATTAACTGTGAAAAGTTCATCAACGGGGAATAAACAACAAAAGATCCTATCAAGTGATAATGGAGTTGTTACGATTGAACTCAATGAGCAAGAAAACAAAACAGTTTGCTTGTCGGAACAAATCGCTTTGCGATTAGCTGCTATAGGAGTAGATTTAGAAATGTTGTTCGGCAGTGCCAGAGACATAGAATGGGCAGTGGTCAATGAAAATATTTATTTGCTTCAAGCTCGGCCTATTACCACTTTATACACGTGGACAGATTTTGAATTGACACACGAGTTAGATTCAGGTGTTCCTAGCGATATTGACATGTTCACATTTGCTAACGTGGGCGAAGTATTTCCATATCCATTGTCGCCTTTGACAATTTCTGTAACTATAAAAATACTGAACGACTTAACTTGTATTACGTATCAAAGTACAGATAATATTTTCTTTCAAATCGTTGGTATGAGAACTTGCATAAACTATTATAATGTTAGTATTACGAATTTAATTAAAAAAATATATTATAGATATACTGTCTAAAGGAACATTCCTTATTATATAGACGCTTCTACGACAACCTAGCAAAACTGTAACACTTCTCAACAAAGTCTCGGATATTGGTATTTGCGGATATGTTGTAGTAACTCCAGAAATAATGGAAGTTGCTCGCGAAAGAAACGGCGAATCTACTCGTTTAGATCGAATTTTATTGCTGTGCAGAATGGTACTAGATGCAATAAGCAACGGTAAAATAGAAGAAACCGCAAAGAAGACTCGCCAGAACTTGGATTTAAATGCAGACGATTATCATACCGCTTATAGTTTATATAATAAAATTAACCAACGTGAAGCTTTGTCAAAGGTAAGTATGTTCAGATACTGAAGAAATTAAATCAACACTAAATTATTTAATTCCTCTAAACTTTTAGGCAGCGGTGTGTCATATGCATACAACAAGAGTCAGTGTCATTTATCAAATGATTGCAATGGGATTACTAACAAATGGTTACGAAGATATCGTGCAAGAGCACTTTTCAGATATTGCAATTTTATTAGGTTCTTGCAGCGATATTGTTAGTGGTGATGTGATAACAAGGCTCAACAAAATAGTGCTTTATATTAAGAGAAATGAAAAAGATGAGGAGTTTAGAAAAGTTGATCCAACTAAAGGTATCGATTGGTTAAAAGTTAATTGTCCACAAGCTGCAAAGGAGTTGGATACTCTTCTTAAAGAGCATGGACACAGATGTATTCAAGAAATTGATTTTATATCAGAGCCATGGTCTCTTAGACCCCACGATCTTATTAGTACGCTTCAGGTAAATTGAATTATTGGACCGTACGTAACGAATATATTATAAAAGATAAATTATTTTACTAGACAATGATAGTGGCTCCAAAACCGAATAATTCAAATAAATCACTCAACGTGGAAGAAACAATAGCGCAATTGAAAACACCAAAGAAAGAATTTACTAAACGGATTCTGAAGAAGCTCGTACCCCTATGTAGAAAAGCTGTTGTTCGTCGAGAATTGACAAAGTCGATATTAGTCAGTGTTGTACATACGTTTAGACTAGCTTACAGAAAGCTAGGAAAATTGATGGTTTTAGAAGGATATCTACCCAGCGAAGACTTAATATTCTTTTTAACACACGAAGAAATAGGAAAACTGTTGACTCATCACGACACAGCATTAGTACAAAAGTAACGAAATCATTAATTAAAAGTTTCTTTTCTCTTTATATCAATTACCATACTGATGATATATTTTCACATTCACAATTTTTTAGAGCTTCTCGTAGGAAAAGAATCTTTCCTCAGTTAAAAGAACTGGAATATTCAGAAATTAATATTGGGATGCCGATGCCTGTGAAGGTATACATTATTTTTTTTTTTATGTACGAATATTGTTTATCTGTAAAAGTGATAAAATTCTGTTTGTACAGAGCGACGTAGATATAGCAGTAGATAAAAAATCTGCAAAGATTCAAGGAACGCCAGTGTGCGGGGGCTCTGTTCTGAACAGAGCGTGCGTAATCACGGATTTATCAGAAGTACACGCGTTAAAACAGGGTGATATTTTAATTACTCACGCTACTGATATTGCTTGGAGTCCATACTTCCCATTACTTAGCGGTATAGTTACGGAGTTGGGAGGACTTATTAGTCATGGAGCTGTAATAGCTAGAGAATACGGTCTTCCATGCATAATTGGAGCTAAGAAAGCTACACAAATGTTTGAAACAGGTAATATATCTGGTTGTTTTTCAAGAGGAAAAGAAGACAAATGCTAAGAGATATACGTGTATACACATTTCTAGGAGATACTGTGCTATTAACCGCAGATACTGGTGTTTTGCAGTTGGTGAAGAAACATGATTGAAAAGGTTACAATTTTTATTTTCTCTCTTATCACGTGTATTTATATATAACTTAACAATTATATAACTTAACAAAGGTGAAATTTGTTGTTTCGTTCATTCAAATTAATAGCAATGTACGTGCAAACTAAAATAAAGAGCATTGCTATTATAATAGTATCTACAGAATGATAATGACAAATACAATAAATACTTACTCAAATCCTTAAATTGTTACTAAAGCTATACAGTAGTGACGCGATTAGGATCGGCAATCAATGTATTAATAGGAGTATTATTTGTTGCATCATTGGCAAGACACGATAGTTGCAAATGCATAGACGTTTTTACTTTTACGAACAACATGTCGATTCGCGCGTAGTCGTCTTTGTTAACTGGTTTAGGTATCGCATCTAATGCTTCTTCAAAGAAATCCCTGTGGGTCGGAAATTGATGTATATTAGTACATTCTCTATTTGTACGACTAGAAAAAACAGAGATCATTACTTTGCTCTTGGTGTGCTGTAAGATTGCAAAGCACTCCGCAAGAGTGTAATATCTGTACGTGCTTGTACAATACCGGCCGGTCCGAATTGAGTAACACACGACATAAGTCTTGCAAGTTCTTCCGCTACAGTCTCAACTATGTGAGAGAGTACTCGTTGTAGTAAAGCTGGTGCGACCCGGCGCACCTGCAAGAAAGAATTAAATCGTAATTACAGAAATTACATTAAATAATTAAGAATCACTTGCGAATGTAAAAATAAATGATTACGCACCTCTGCGTGAACTGCAACTAAATTTGCTAGAATTTCTTGTGCATACGGCCTCACGTGAGTAGGCTCAGTCTCAAAATCCCATTCTAATCCGCCCAGATACATACTCGGCTCAATCGTGCCAACCAATGGGTCGCAGCGTCGTTCTAAATACGCATCCAGAACAGCCGTGTCCAGTGTACTAAGTTGCGTCCAATCGGAACTCCATCCAATGGCATTCGACAGACTCGGATAACCCTGATCCTTCAATGTCTCTCCAATTCTTGGTAGGACGGTGTTCAGTGTATAACGAATATTACTTAATGAGATTAAGAGGTATTGTTCCCACGTCTGATAAAAAATTCAGAAGTAATGCTAAAATGCAGCACTGACTTCAAAAGATGCTACAAATTTTTGTACTTTTTTTTTTTCTAACGACAATTAATATATAGACTATCTTCCCTGAAATAAACGGTCTCCTCTATAAACATACCACGCTGCAAATACGCTGTAAAACTTACTGGGCCTTGATGCTTGTTACTCCTGCTCTTATATCCGGAAGGAGAGCCAACTAATTGAGACACAGATGGTTCGTCATCATCTAAAGCTTCGTCGCAGCCGCTGAATGCCAATCGTTGCAAGCAAAATCTTGTGAACGTTGTAAACAATGCTTCGATAGAACGATAGTACAGAAGTTGATGAGCAGTATTAGCAAACAAAGGTTCCTCTCGAGGGCCACAAGCAACTACTGTATCTCGCGCCCGTTTTGCGACTTCTATAACCATTTCTTCAAACAGGTATGGCTATAAAGATAGACACGAATATATCTAATAAAATACTACGTGTGTATATATATATATATATATTTACAAAGCAGATTTAATTATTACCACTTTCGTAACGCCACCGTCCTCATTTAAATATTCAATTTGCCAAGTTTCTTTTTTGTATAAAGTAGCTATGTTCTCTTGAGTTTGTTTGAATAGAGTACGAAAGCACCGCAGTCTAATTTGGATTTGAAATAGATTCAAATTCGTTATGTATGATAAAACTAAGAAAATATTGCAACAATATTTCATACCTCAAGTCGAGTATGAATTTTCCGAAAATATCTAACGCATCGCTCGGCAAATCCAAGTGAATCAACGAAGCATACATTTGTCTAATCCTACGTAAGATATGTAAAAGCCAAACAGCATCCAAATCGTTGCTACATGTACTTTTCAGGGCTTCCATCGCATGCTGCATACTCGACAATACCAGATTCTGTACCGAAATAATTATTTTTCTTTTTATAGAAGTTGAATTTTTTAACAATTTTTGGTAAATATTTTGACGTACCTTGAAAGGTGTTTGTTTCTCTGCATCTACTGCAACATGCAACTGTCCCGTAAAGTAGCTCTGACCCAATCTCCACAAGTCTGGTAACTGCTCAACAATTATATCGCAAATTGTTTCAACGCATGATATTTGTGGAGGAATATTAGTTCCATCATTTTTGCTCGATTTTGATTGTTTATTGTTTTGTGTTGATTTTGCTTTGTTTGAATCTTCTACATTTAAATTATCTATCTCCAGATGTTCTTGCATACAATTGGTAATGCTCTTTTTCAAGTAATTCGAATGCGAGACTGAAGAAGATAATTATAAATATAATATAATGCAAGTACATTGATATACAATATTATAGTGAAATACCTATTGCATCCCAAGCTGGATCTCCTTCTGCTTCCAAATTGACAAGGTTTCTGATTATCTTCTTATGCTCCTCCAGACTGAAAGGCATTTCTTCAAGTTTGTTCCTTAGATGTGTTTTTAACATTACAATTCTGTTGTCGATTTCATCCAGCACTTTCTTAAAAACATCAATTTCCGTGTTTTTAAATAAATTTTTTACTCTCGCGTAATCATTAATTACAAGGTCATAATTGCCACGCTTTATATTCTTTTCTATATTGATTGGCATACAAAAAAGGAACTTGTATCTTTGCATTACGGACAATGCGTTTCTCGTTGCATCGGCTCTGTCTCTTCTTGCTAGCACGTCGTCAAATAACTTGTTAGCTTCTGACATAGACTGTCTGATAGCTTTTTCTAACTTCTCAGTAGGGTCACTACCATATGTTTTTATGTCTGTTTCAAACTGCTCTTTCAACAATATTATTGTATCCAACTGTTCCACTACAGATCCTACATTGGCCTGAAAGGAAAAAAAGAAAGAAACGAACGAAGCAATGAGTAAAGACACGATCTTCTTTTTTCTTAAACCTAAGGAGGTCACCTTTAAAAATGATAATTGACCCTCCTTCTGAGAATTCACTTTTCTCTTCAGATAAGCTAGTCCAGCTTTCAAATCTTCGAAAGTGGTAGCGTGATGATGTTGCAATAAAAACCAACCGGGATGAAATTTTTCGCTGGTGAGGTCTCCACTGCCTTCCCCAAACAGTTCCATTAATTCATCCTCGGGGAATTTCTTGCTGTAACAAGCGTGACACATCGGAGGATCTCTGCGAATTCAAAAAAATTGATCGAACGTACTCGTTGCCTTCGACGCTTAAGCCCAAAGGATCTTCTTGCTGATAATTTGTCGGGGAAAGAGTTCTCCTTCCCCAGACGAAGCTTTGCATGGGAGCCTCTTCCACCCACACCGCAGACTCTTTCATAGGGCCGATGGTTTCATGGTAACCACGAAACTGTACCGTGGATGTTCCTGGCCCTCCACTGTGAGTGGTCACTATAATATCCCCCCGACCTTTACAGGGTCCTGACCTGGCAATGATCTTGTTCGAGGATTTCCATTCTGCTGATAGAAGGCAATCGCATCCACATATCGTCAAACCTAAATTGCATCGACAATTCTCCGTTGGTAAAAACGTTCTCTTTATAATGACGAGTGCAAATATATTCACGTAAGAGGTGAAATTAACCTATGAGATCTTGAGCTTTGTTACCCAAAAATTCACCGCGTACGATCACACGGGTACCTGGAGGTCCTTCCTTGGGAGATATCCCCGTCACCACTGGCGGCGGACCCATTCTGTGTTTTAAAATCCAAAATCCTACTATCTTTCTACAAACGAGCACTGACCGCGCATAATTTTGATCTCAACGATCGGACAGGTTCGAAAATCCTACACGCAATCTGACGAGCAACGATCGTCATTTTTACGAGGGCAATGATTACGAGCTTCTTCTTCAAGTTCTCAATTCTTGTACTAATTCGCGAGAGATCGAACAGGTTAGGAAGAACTAACGGAAGCGAACGACGGCCGATAAGCCACTGACAGACACGACCATCGATGGCAAGAGGGTGGGAGGTTGACAATTTTGATGACATGAAGTCGAAATCGAGCACACGTGTCACGACGAAGTCATCGTCATTCCGGCGACACTCAGAGAGCTGACTCAGAAAAGACGTTCGATTCACTTTATCGACGGGAAATATATTCGTCTACATGTGAACCATCAGCAATCGCATCGCGATTTCTGATTAGTTATCTATAGTTATCTATACACCTCCGCATATATATATCTGTATACGTCTCGATTTTCATATTTACTTTCATTAAAATTCTAAGATAATTCTTTATAAATAAATATTTTAATAAATTCTGTCTCGGTAGTTAAGAAAGAAAACACTCGTCACAGCAGTTCGAAGATATCACGATGAACAACAATATTCAACAACCGTAACGTAACAATATAACAACGTACGATATAACATAATCGAAACGCAACGAAGCAACGCGAACTGTTTCGAGATTGTTTCTCGTTTAAGCGTGCATGGGCGAACTTACAATACCCGTGTAGGCGTATATACAATAAATCATAATAAACAAAGGGTACTGCGCATGCGCGCCCGAGATTGTAGAATATATAGACAGGCGCAGGCAACGTTGATATCAGTATCAATGGCCTGGGACTGGCTGAAAGTAGACGGGCACCGTCCGATGAGAATTCTTCTTTACTCGTGATCGATCGGCGCGCCATCTCGAAAATACGAGGGGGCAATGCTAGTTAGTGCGCATTAGTGTGTCCGCCGATCACGGAGTGTAGCCAAGTTTACCTGCCAAACGTGTATCTATGATTGCTCAAGTTTGTACACTCGTGCCATCCTCGGTGTTGTATCTCGACAATTTTCCTGGAATATCCCGGCTGGACAGAGGCACCGAGCGGCCGCGCGGTGTGCACAAGTGCGCATTAAGGAACGAGCTATGGGGGACGCAGCGATGAACGTCGCAGCGTCCGGTGGCGGCGGTCAGCGTGTCGTCAAGGAAGGCTGGCTGCAAAAACGCGGTACTACGGGGCAGTCTCATAATATTTATGTTCGCTTGGCCCGTTTGCTCCGTTCGGGGCTCGGAACCCGAGCGACCGAGTTTTCCCACCTTCTCGCGATGATCTCCGCCTACATTTATTAACCGTGCTCCTCTTTTCAATGACAAAACGTCAAGATAAAACTGTGACTCTTTTTCACGGAGATCTCGGAGAGAAGGACGAACAGAACACAGTACCACTGGTACACAGTAGTATCCGTTTGTACTTTGATTACCAGCTTTGATCATTGTGTCAGACAGATACTGTTTGTCAGATCTCTTTCAAATTGAGCTTTAAGACGTTTACACGCGTTTTCTCTTTTCGTCTGTTACTTGCAGGAGAGCATATAAAAAACTGGAGGTCAAGATATTTTGTCCTGAGGGACGACGGCACGTTGGTCGGGTTCAAAGCCAAGCCAGACCAACAAATGGCAGCCGCGGCACAACCGTTGAATAACTTCACTGTTCGCGGTTGTCAGATTATGTCTGTAGATAGACCTAAGCCTTACACGTTTGTTATAAGAGGTTTGCAATGGGCGGCTGTTATAGAAAGGACGTTCCATGTGGAAACAGAACAAGAAAGGGAGGATTGGGTGGCGGCAATCAGGTTCGACAGATCTTCTTCTCAGACTAAAGCGTATAGAGTGGTTTCTTTAAAGTGACAAGATTCTTTAAAACGTCTCGCACAATGTCTTGTTCTTTTTTTCATCCTTTCATTCTTCTTTCTTCTTTTTTGTAGGTACGTAGCAGCTAGGTTAGCGAGTGAAAAACACTCTCAACAACAGCCTACGCAAATGCAACATTCGTCCTCGTCCGAGGACGTCGACATGGAATCCTCGGGAGGTGGTAGGTCAGACTCGTGTGGATCTGTTGGAGTAGTGTCATCGGACGTGGACGGTGGAATTATCGATGAACTATCTGCGAAATTTAGTGTTCAAGGAACGTCGAGTAGTAAAAGCACAGGAAAAAAGAAAGTAGTACGTGCATAATAGTAATAAGCGTTGTTCTCTATATCGATTTGCTCTGTCTAGATATTTTATGTTTAATAACATTGTTTAATAGCATTCTGGTCTTTCGTTTCAGACACTTGAAAATTTCGAATTCTTGAAAGTTCTGGGAAAGGGTACATTCGGAAAGGTAATCCTTTGTAGAGAAAAGGCGACGGGCCATTTATACGCTATTAAAATATTACGAAAGGAAGTTATTATACGTAAGGACGAGGTTGCGCACACGCTTACTGAGAACCGAGTACTGCGAACTACAAATCATCCGTTCCTAATTGTATGTACATCTTTCGTACATCTTGTTATGTCAATCCCGCGCGTGTAACACTAATTAATGCTTCTTAATTTGCAGTCATTAAAGTATAGCTTTCAAACAGCGGACAGGCTGTGCTTTGTAATGGAATACGTAAACGGCGGGGAGTTGTTCTTTCATTTGCGACGTTCCCGTGTATTCGGCGAGGATCGTACACGATTTTACGGCGCTGAAATCATTTCAGCCTTAGGTTACCTTCATTCGCAGGGTATCATTTATCGTGATCTCAAATTGGAGAATCTTCTTTTAGATAAAGATGGACACATTAAAATAGCTGACTTCGGATTGTGCAAAGAAGATATAACGTACGGTAAATACGTTGTACATGTTTAAAATATGAAATTTTATAAATTTAAATATGTGGCGAAAAATACCGGTGACATTTCATATACTCAGGAAGAACGACGAAAACGTTCTGCGGAACCCCTGAATATCTTGCGCCAGAAGTATTAGAGGATAACGATTATGGACGAGCTGTAGATTGGTGGGGAGTCGGTGTTGTTATGTATGAAATGATTTGTGGTCGATTACCTTTTTATAATAAAGACCATGAAAAGCTTTTCACGCTTATTGTAATGGAAGAAGTAAGATTTCCTAGAACAATCAGTAACGAAGCAAAAGACATGCTTGGTGGTATGTAGACTGGACAATTGTAAACTGAATGATTGCCTTTTGAAACTGACAGATGCTTTTAAACTTTCAAGCTTCTTCTTTTTTTTTTTCCAGGATTACTTATTAAAGATCCAAGTAAAAGATTAGGCGGTGGACCTAACGATGCGAAAGAAATTATGGATCATGCATTTTTCTCGTCAATTGATTGGTCGGATCTTGTACAGAAAAAAATTCCTCCTCCTTTTAAGCCTCAAGTAACGTCTGACACAGATACCCGATATTTTGATAGTGAATTTACGGGCGAAAGTGTCGAGCTTACGCCACCTGATCAAGGATTTTTAGGTAGTGGGGCTGGTTTAAATTCAATAGCTGAAGAGCAAGAGCATTTCCCCCAATTTTCCTATCAGGAAAGTCACTCAGCAGCAACTTCTTCCATTGTTTCCATTAATCACTGACAGTGTCAAGCTTTTTCTTTGTTTACGTAATGAGATGTATGGCTAAATGCATGAAAAAGTCAGACATTCGATTATGACGAATATTCGCAGTTTGTCTACCAATTTGGAAGAATTTTTTTTAACGCAGATAAATCGAAATATCAGTTATTATTTTCGCTAATTTATGATGCTTTTTTGTGCATCTTTATAAGGTTTTAACACATATCTCCAATGGCAGATTTGCGTATGTGTGCGTGTACATGCGCATGCATGCACATACTCATTAAAATTGTACATGAAAAAAGTTATGTACTATAGGATCCAATTAAATTAATATTTATACCTGCTGAGTAGGTTTGCGGTGATATAACGGGGATTGGATGTTTGTTTAAATCGAAAACAAAATAAGAGAGGTAAAAAAGTTATGCTTATCCCCTAAACTGTGTTACGTTATAAAAAATGGCATGTTTTTTCTATATGGAAGAACGATATTTGATAATCGTAGCTACAGTTTCATTTTTTTTTTTTTTTCTTTTTTTTTTTTAACGAGGATGGTAATCGATACTTTCTGGCTTCGTTGTCAATTTTATTGCAATAATTTATAGAAAAGCAGTTCCTGGTTATTTTTTTAAATTTATTAGTCAAATATTATAGCGGAAGTCAAAATAGCAAATTATACTTGGCAAGGAGCCAGTCAATGGGCAAATGGATTTTCCATTTTAAAAGTAGAAACATAGAAACATTAATAGCTTTAATTAAATTAGTATATAAATTTGCAATCAATTTCTAGCAGCGAAAGAAAGCGTTTCTTCTTTGTACGTTTCTTCTTATTACTACTGTCGAATTTGGAAGTGTTCTTTTCTCCTTAGTACGAATCAGTATCATTCATGTATCATTGACAAATAATGATTTAATGTGAGAATCAGATGGAAATATGAAATGCTACCCTAATATTATATTATTAATATTATATGCTACAATGATTATATATACATATATTTATATTTTAACAATTAAAGGATTATATTGTACGTACGCATTATTAATAATTTCCATCTCATTTGTAATTAGCAAATTTTTGTAGTTTATTCGTTTTTACACAGGAAGGAATAGGGGGAAATTTTTTACAATAGAATTAAAAAAATCAATTGTTTGAGATTGGTGGTACATACGCAGTTTTGCTATTTACCATCAAAGAGCATGATACATTGTCGAAAAAGAAAGACGATAAAAGTTATATCTGTATATCGTTTCAATTACTTTGTCCTAAATTATATTCTACATTTTATGTTTTATATTTTATTTTCAAGAAGATTCATATTATAAGACGGCAAGGCGTTGTCCTTCGTAAGCCAAACACGATCTAAAATTGCACCTTCTTTGTCATCGGATACCTATTAACATATTGTTGAACGATTAGTAACAAACATTCCTGTCATCTCTTTCTTTTTCCATAGTATACAATACCTGTTCGAGATAAAGATGAGTTCGATTATACGCTTTCATCCTGGTGTATCCGTAATCCGAGCTACGGTACGCGGACCACTCCGGCTTGTGTGGAACAAATTTTTCACGACCTTCTTTGCATCCCGCTGATCCTGTTATTATATGTACAGGTGCCTTGTAGTTTTCATACGGATTTTCATAACTACCATTTTGTACCTAGAGTCGTTTCATTTTTCTTATTTTAGACAAATTTAAGATGATGGTGTTTTTTACGATGATAAATTACCTTGAAATTGTACATGGGCCACAAACGTTCATAACTATGTTCATGAGCCCATAATAATAAGTCTACTTTGTACTTAAAAAACAGATCCTCGAGGCCAAACCAATTTAGGATTGGCAATCCAACTCTGATTAGACTTTGATGATTAGTGCAATCATCAGCATTAGCATTACTGCAGTACATTGGTCTGTGACCAAATGCAACTATCCACGGCCTTTGTATCCTTTGAAGCATTGTTATTAATCTCTGTTGTATTATGATAAAAAAAAAAAACATGGAAAACTTACCTATTCTCTGGTATATTTGCCTCTATTAAATCTTTTTTTAACCACTCGTATTGTTTAACAAGTAGCTTTACACCATAATTCATAAAGTAATAAGCCTCTGTTTCAATTGCTATGAAGTGAACTGGTCCTACATTAAAGCTGTACCATAAACCTTCAGAATCTCCAGGCATTGTGAAACGAGACCTAACAGCATATTTATACTAGCAACGAAAGAAATTATAAATGAATGAATTGATAATCTTGAGCTTGAAATATACTCTGACCTGTAATTACTGAAGTTATATTTCTCTTCGTGGTTACCAGGTACTGTCATATATGGCAAATATGCAGCCACTTCTTCTATTTGTTTCATGAATTCATCCCCAACACGTGCGTTATTGGTATCCATGTCATATGCAAAGTCTCCGATATGAATTGCTGCGTCGTACAATCCACGTTGTGCTTCTTCTTGCAATCTGGGTAAACTTTGAGCATTTTCGTTGCCCATGTCACCAAAGATAACAATGTGAGGTGACCACTGTGCTGATTCCTCGGGAGCAGTTTTTAGGTAAAATACATTAGACCATCCATATTTACTACCACAGTGATAAACTAAAAAATTTATATATATATATATATATACGTATATAACATATAAAAATTTATATATATATACATATGTATATGATTGATATAAAATCTCACGAATAAGTAAAAAGTTATTTTACTTACTATATCTAGAATTAGGTTCCAAATTTTTCAACCATACTCTGTGAATATACTGCTTCTGTTTTTGTTTTCCACCATCAATAAACAGAGTAGAATTTCCTTGAGCTGTAAGAATTAATCCTCCTATTCCATACTCCACGACTGATTCTTCAGTATTGCTTCTTGTACTCCATGTTACAACGATATCATGAATATTATCTGAAAGATACAGGATGTATTTCTTCGATGTCTGTCAACAATTATTACAGAAATCTATTAAAGAAACAATGTGATAAGAAGATAATTAATCTAAAATAAGATTTACCTCCATAAGCAAGATGTACAGCCTCAGGTTGATAGTAAATAACGTTGGCTACTGTCACAGAAAGCAGAGACAAAGTAACAAATCCAATGGACAAGGCCATTTCTCGTTAATTTATCAAGAACTGAAATCACGTTCACTGTGTAACAATCACGGTGATGTTTGATAAATTTATTTCATGGGAACTCAGGAACTCAAAGATTCAGGCATTAGAGCCTCGTACCACGTTCACTCGAACACAAAGAAATACTGCATCAATTTGTAACAAACGCAGACATTGCCTAAGGTCGTGTACTAACAATGAGTCAGGCGTTATCACAGAACTTTTATCAGCTGTTCTTCATTAGCTGTCGAATTTTTATCAGCTATCGTATTGTTGTAGCATACTGTCAGCTGTGACGTTTTCGAATCACACTGTTATTTCAATGGTGAACGAGATTTAAACTCGCATTCTAACAAACCTTACCTTAAATATTTGTGATCAAAATTCACGTGACAGCGACATCTACTACGATACAACTCTAATGCATCATCATGCACTGTACAATGCACTTACGTCAGAACGTTCAGATAGAAAGACGATAATTACTGACAGCTTATATTCAACTAGAAATTTCCATTTACTGAATTTAAATGTCGCATCTGGGCAATTATCATAGCCGTGTGACTGAATTATAAAAAGCTTGGGAGTGGAAAAAATTTTTCATCACTCTCTCAGAAACATTACCGAAAGTATGTTTCCAAATTAACCGAGCCCGTGGGTATACACGAGAGCTGAAAGAAAATAGCGTCGAAAGTAGAAGAGCAATTACGAAGTTAGCATCCCTTATATTGATCACGCGCTATGTCGCTCGGTCTTCTCTTTTCTTCCCAAAGAGGTCTCCTGTTCTGTCGCTCGTGCGCGGGCACATCCAGCGTGCATGAATGGCCGTGTATGAACGAACTCGCTCCGAAACGCAAATACAAAACTAAATTGCATTCTCGCAAACTCAACAACCGTCTTTTTTTCTTGTTTACGAAACGTCATTCGTCATTTTCATGGTACCAGTTTCTTATCAAAAAATCCTTTGGCACGCCCCGCTGATAAATCCGACGGTGTATAATCGAATTATCCTTCATTCACATAGTCCTGTGAACAACGCGACGAATCTACAAGAAATATGCATTTTACTTACTGAGTATGCGAGCATGAATATGAATATAGTAACATATACAGAGTAACGATAACTACTGATATAGTAAAATGATAAAAGAAGAACTCGTCGTGTCGTCGATGCGAGTACGACCGATTTGACAGTAATTTGACCTTGAGAAGCAAAAGGAAGAATTTCCCACAAGAATTGACGAAATAAAGGGGCGAAAGGGACGAGTTGACAGAGTATTGCCAAGTCGAAGATGGAGGGGTTACCGCCACGAGAATGACGACGGCGCGGTGGCAGCCGCCACTGCCGCCGCTTCGCGGCGAGGGATGGAGATCAGCGGACGACAAGCGATGTCAGGGCTGCTGCCGCCGTCGGTTAACACGCACAGGTTCACACCCATCCTCGACAATACACTTTGAAGGTCCGGTGGCCGCGGGAAACGGACAGGGCGACTTTCGCAAGGGGTCTTGTTTCCACAGTGTAGTGAATCGACGCGAATCGATCGTGTTTCACAGTCGTCGTACGAGCTCGCATAATCGTAATACGACAGAGTAAAGTAAAGGTGACGTGCTTGTGGAACTGAGAACGGGGGTGGCCGAATTCGCAGCCGAGTTCGCGAGAATAAAATAAAGGCAGAGGTGGCGTAGAATTAAGCGTTAATCGGTCACGATAAATTCCGAGGGCGGCTCGTCGGGATTAACGGAACGTTAATCGGTTTTCACGGTGAAAAGCACTTTTTGATGCTGCAGACGATGATCGAGATGTCGTAAGTATCTTTTGCCGATGGTGGCATACAGCGAGGATATGATGTAGACAACAGAGAGACAGAGAGAAGACAGACAGAATCGCGTTAGAGGCAACGACGCACGTAAAACAGCGGGTGCATCCCCGTGCGATGAGACTGTATCCGACGACGAGGAGGAGGAGGAGGAGGACATGCGTTTAATTGGAGCCTGTCGTCGACGAAAGTGAAGGGGAAGTTAGCATGAGGATAGTCCGTGTTCGTTCGGTCTCGACGAATCGAGGCTCGTCCGTGGTCCCCGAATGCTCGGACAGACTCGTGCAACCAAGGATGCAACTAGCCAGGATGCCCGAAGCGTGCGAGGAGTCGCGTTCAGTGAAAGCTCTAATCAATAAGCTAGGGCTCGGGGGATTCTGAATTTTGTTGATGCTATTTGAGAAATACGTGTCTTCGTTGCAAGAAGGATGTAGGGGGGGCCCTACGATCCGGGCCCCGGTGAGGGTTTCCTCCACAACTAATTTCGCATTTCGGTGTACCGAGCAAAACTGTAACAAACAAACAAGCAAACGGTTAAAGGGAGCTTCGTTTACCGATTAACTCGTATAATAAAATATATACAAAGGACAAGAGCAGGAGAAAAAGGAGGATTTTTTTCAAGCTTGCAGCAGATCTTTCTACCGAAAGTATAACGCCAACCAAGTTCTCACCAAGGGGAATGATCGAAGCACGCTACGTGCTCGTTATCAACGTTTTTTAAGGAATATCCGTCGCATAGTTCTGTCGTCGTTTTAGTCGTTTAATCGGTGTACGTAACTGTAGCAGCCTTAGATAATTGTTAGCGAAGTTGAAAGTTCCCGGGGTTGCTCGACAATTGCATCGGCCCGAATCAGCCGACCGAAAACTGTGCCAAACCCATTGTCGAAAGATCTTGACTCTAGGCTAAGCCTGAAACAAAAAGAAAAAAAACAAAAAAAAAAGAGAGAGAGAAAAGAAAAGAACAGAGAAAAATATAAAGAGGAGAAAGGAAAAGAGGAAGAGGAAGAGATAGAATGTGCGTTTACATTTAAGAAAACGTGGGTATTGCTCGTAGGATACACGGAACGTGATATTTCGATGGACGAGTAAAATGAGATGCGAAGATGCAAGAGAAAATGGGAAGAATGGCACGCGGTAACGACGTTGAATATCGGCGAATCGTTTTTTCGGTGATGATGGGGCGGCTGCGCCTATCATCGACTTTAATCGTGCACGTCGCGTCAAGATTCGCCTGAAGCATCGCTCTCTCCTTGTAATCGAGTAGATCAGCCGTCTATCATCGAAGCCAGGAAAAATGGTCGATCTAGGGGGATATATTATCATATTGATCAACCACAATGACAAGATCAAACTGTACGGTGAGCATCGATGATTGCGTCATTAACAAACCTTCGCCGTCTGTTTACTGTCGTGAAGTTAACAAACATATTCCTTCTCCTTCTTCTCTTTTCTTCATTTTCTTTCTTTCTTTCTTTCTTCTTCTTCTTCTTCTTCTTCTTTTTTTTTTTTGTTTTTTTAATTAGCACCAGCTACATACAGTTTAATGAGCGTCAGCGGAGCTGCTTGTCAAGCACGTAGGCGTGAACTGTGAAACCCTTTCTCTCTTTTCTCGTTTTTTTTTTCTTTTTTCCTCGAGGACGCTATCATGTGTAATCATTGACATACAAACGAATTGGCTTGTCCGTTCGTCCTGCACGGCCTCTGTACAGTTTCATCTACTGTCTGCCCGCGTGTCATCTTTTCCTACTTTGAAGACTGGTCCTTTCATATATCGGAAATTGGTTTCTTTCTTTCTTTCTTTCTTTCTTTCTCCCGTTCTACGTGCACGAACGTTCAATTCGTAAATATTCGACGATTGAATTACTCTGATTATTATTATTATTTCTCGAAGTACTTGCGTGCTTTTGGTTAACTTGCCGGAATTGTTTGAAATGTGATGCAGGTTCTCCGGCCGACAACGCGGACACGCTGGAAGTGGCCGACGAAATTCTACAAGTCAACGGCAGTACGTTGGAAAATGCCAGTCAATCGGAAGTCATTCAGTATATATATCAGGTACTTGTGATGCTCACTTGTAGAACGATTTCGGAAAATGTCGAAACGTCGTAGGGAAACTCCCTGTCACGAAAAGAACATCTTGTACGAAACAGAATGTAAATAAGAGACATGAGATAAATCCTCAGTGCGTGAACGTTTTCTAACCTACAGATTTTTTTTAACCTAAAAAAGATTTTTAACCGAGATATAAGATTATTCTTCTTTGTTGAAAAATAACATTCAACAAATCTTGTCCTACATATAAAATAATATAGAATCAATTGAGTATTTTCAACATATATACTTATATTCTCATATACTTACATACCTATATATCGCACTATATATGTTATATATTCTTCATATACGTTTATGTACATTACTATCTTTCGCAAATATCAAGTATCATGCACTTGTCATAAATTTATTTCATTTTTAAATCCAGTTTTCAAGTATGTTCTGATAGTTAGGCATCCATGATGCAAACAAAATGATCTGTTTATCGATTAATCGATTTGTTTCTTCTCCCAGTGTATCGAGTCACGAACGATATGTCTGCGAGTGCGGAGGAGGAGCGGAAACAAAATGGGTGAGTACATTTTATTATAATTATTTCAATCTGCGAGAGTTTAGATGGAAAAACTTTGTAGATAAAATATGAGAAAATTGAATAATTTTATTGTGTTGAGTTTATAGGTTATATAGGTATAAAATACTTGTAGGCTAAAGACGCAAAAATTTAGACATATGTATAATATGCACGTCTCATTACAATAGGCAATTTATTCATCATAATAAATTCTCTAGTTTGGTTTTTTATTTTTTAGTTATGTTCATTGAAGAATGAAAGTGTACAAATATTCGAAGATTCGTAATTTAAGACTGAATTTAAAACTCAATTTGAACATTGTGGTGCCTTAGAATCTGTGCATAGCATAGATTATAGATACTGCTGATCGATCGTTTATAATATCGATTATTGACATTGCGATTATCGCAATTGCTTCGAAAGTTCGTTAGTCTACTCGCGTCTTTGAAAGCTAGAACGTGGTTCGCGTCAAATTGAATTCCGTTCTTTTGGGGAAAATATATATTTTCTGGGAGAGTATTTTATATACTATGAGAAAACATTTTGTCTGTTTATTTTAACGACATGTCATTATATCGGTCGACAATATTTTCACAAAATCAAACGACTCGACATAACCTTCTTCGTCGCAATTCGCTTACCAGAGCAATAATTTAGTATACATTTTTATTTCCGAGAACTAATAAAGAAAAAAGAAAAAAAGGTTGAAAACGAAGAATAAAGAGGTTAAGTGACTTTACTGTGCAATAACGAAACTAACGAGTCCGAATAGCGTAGTGCTGTTAGATTGTCGATCGATTATGTACAATATCATATCGATTACCGATATCGCGATTATCGCAATTGTTTCGAAAGTTCGTTAGTCTACTCGCGTCTTTGAAAGCTAGAACGTGGTTCGCGTCAAAGTGAATTCCGTCCTTTTGGGAAAAAGTGTGTATAATATCTTCTGAAGGAGCATTCACCTACGGTAAGAGAACATTTTGTCCCTTTATTTTAACGACATGTCATTATATCGGTCGACAATATTCTTACAAAATCAAACGACTCGACACATAACCTTTTTCCTCGCAATTCGCTTACCAGAGGAATAATTTAGTATCGATTTTTATTTGTGACAACTTGAGACAAACAAATGGGATAAGCAACCGAGATAAACAAATAAAAGGTTGCAAATAAAGAATAAAGAGGTTAAGTGCGATTTTATTGTGCAATAACGAAACTAACGAGTCCGAATAGCGCAGCACTGTAGATTGTGGTCGATCGATCGTGCATAATATCATAACGATTATCGACATTGCGATTATCGCAGTTGTTTGAAAAGTTCGTTGGTCTACTCGTGTTTCGGGAAAAAAGATTCGGGATCAACAATAAATCTAATATTTCCACAAAAAAGTTAGATTGTTCGGGGAATATGCAGCGTGTGTAACAATCGAAGTTGATGCTATTATCAACAAGTTCAGTTGCAATATGGCGGGTTTATGAGAAATAGTTTAATTTATACTTAATTTATAATTAATATCATAGTTTAATTTACGGTAGAAGATCGTGGTTCGCGTCAAAGTGAGTTTTGTTCTTTCTTCTGACGGAAGATATATCGAGTATTTACAATAATAATAAGTGTCGCATTTAATCAACAATAAATCTAATATTTCCACAAAAAAGTTAGATTGTTCGGGGAATATGCAGCGTGTGCAACAATCGAAGTTGATGCTATTATCAACAAGTTCAGTTGCAATATGGCGGGTTTATGAGAAATAGTTTAATTTATACTTAATTTATAATTAATATCATAGTTTAATTTACGGTAGAAGATCGTGGTTCGCGTCAAAGTGAGTTTTGTTCTTTCTTCTGACGGAAGATATATCGAGTATTTACAATAATAATAAGTGTCGCATTTAATCAACAATAAATCTAATATTTCCACAAAAAAGTTAGATTGTTCGGGGAATATGCAGCGTGTGAACAATCGAAGTTGATGCTATTATCAACAAGTTCAGTTGCAATATGGCGGGTTTATGAGAAATAGTTTAATTTATACTTAATTTATAATTAATATCATAGTTTAATTTACGGTAGAAGATCGTGGTTCGCGTCAAAGTGAGTTTTGTTCTTTCTTCTGACGGAAGATATATCGAGTATTTACAATAATAATAAGTGTCGCATTTAATCAACAATAAATCTAATATTTCCACAAAAAAGTTAGATTGTTCGGGGAATATGCAGCGTGTGTAACAATCGAAGTTGATGCTATTATCAACAAGTTCAGTTGCAATATGGCGGGTGCAATATGAGAAATAGTTTAATTTATACTTAATTTATAATTAATATTATAGTTTAATTTACGGTAGAAGATCGTGGTTCGCGTCAAAGTGAGTTTTGTTCTTTCTTCTGACGGAAGATATATCGAGTATTTACAATAATAATAAGTGTCGCATTTAATCAACAATAAATCTAATATTTCCACAAAAAAGTTAGATTGTTCGGGGAATATGCAGCGTGTGTAACAATCGAAGTTGATGCTATTATCAACAAGTTCAGTTGCAATATGGCGGGTTTATGAGAAATAGTTTAATTTATACTTAATTTATAATTAATATCATAGTTTAATTTACGGTAGAAGATCGTGGTTCGCGTCAAAGTGAGTTTTGTTCTTTCTTCTGACGGAAGATATATCGAGTATTTACAATAATAATAAGTGTCGCATTTAATCAACAATAAATCTAATATTTCCACAAAAAAGTTAGATTGTTCGGGGAATATGCAGCGTGTGTAACAATCGAAGTTGATGCTATTATCAACAAGTTCAGTTGCAATATGGCGGGTGCAATATGAGAAATAGTTTAATTTATACTTAATTTATAATTAATATTATAGTTTAATTTACGGTAGAAGATCGTGGTTCGCGTCAAAGTGAGTTTTGTTCTTTCTTCTGACGGAAGATATATCGAGTATTTACAATAATAATAAGTGTCGCATTTAATCAACAATAAATCTAATATTTCCACAAAAAAGTTAGATTGTTCGGGGAATATGCAGCGTGTGTAACAATCGAAGTTGATGCTATTATCAACAAGTTCAGTTGCAATATGGCGGGTTTATGAGAAATAGTTTAATTTATACTTAATTTATAATTAATATCATAGTTTAATTTACGGTAGAAGATCGTGGTTCGCGTCAAAGTGAGTTTTGTTCTTTCTTCTGACGGAAGATATATCGAGTATTTACAATAATAATAAGTGTCGCATTTAATCAACAATAAATCTAATATTTCCACAAAAAAGTTAGATTGTTCGGGGAATATGCAGCGTGTGCAACAATCGAAGTTGATGCTATTATCAACAAGTTCAGTTGCAATATGGCGGGTGCAATATGAGAAATAGTTTAATTTATACTTAATTTATAATTAATATTATAGTTTAATTTACGGTAGAAGATCGTGTTATCGGAATCGTTGAATCAACAACAAATTTAATATTTCCAAGAACAATTAGGTTAAATATTAATACTAAAATTAATACTGTTGTCAGCAAGTCCATTTGCTACATAACCTCCTTTTGTTACTGTCGCAGGAGTGATTCATCGGAAACAGTTTCAATTTAATTTATCTACGGTAAAAAGATCGTGTAATCGCGGATCGTCGAATTCGACACAACGAATTTAATATCTCCGCAAACAAAGAAATTAGGTTCGTTCGAGAAACGTGCAATGTGCAACAAAAGTCCGATACTAATTATCAACGAGTCCGTTTGCAATATATATAACGTCGTTCGTCGCGTTCGGTTATTCGTCAGAAACAGAAGCTTTGCAATGTTACCCTCCACGAGAGTTATCCAGAAACATAAAGGATTCAAACGTCGGTCGTAAGTAAAATCGTCGGCCGATTTCGTGCTACGTCGTGCGATTCCGGCGTTCGCCAGGTAAACCGTTCAGGTCGCCGCGGAGTGTGTAACGGAGACGAACACACACGCACACACACACAGAAAGAAAGAGAGAGAGAGGGGAGGTAGACAGCGAGGAGAACTCGGCGAGAGGCACAAACAGTACACACGAACCGAGGGGGATCTAACCTTCGAATGTATCCGCTGTCACGTTCGGTCCTCGGCTAGTACGGAACCGTGCATACGTGCCAGCGGTTCCGCGGCATTTCGCGCGCCTCTTATCGTTCCTCGAACCTCCGATTTTTAGTTTAGTTAGCTACACGTTTGCTACTCGAGTTCGCCGCGTGAATACCGCGTGAATACTTCTTGCTTCTTCACGTATCCAGCGGATACGTCGTCGTGCTCTTTCCTCCTCCTGCTCCTCCTTCTTCGCCTCCTTCTCCTTCCGGGCACCTACTTTCGTTTCGTCTCATCTCCGCACCGCGATATATCCGACTTCTTTCGGTGCCTCCATCCGGTTCGTCGGTGCTCCGATCGTTGTTAGTGTCTTCTATCTTAGTGTCTGCACTGGTGTTTTGTCCCTCGCTGTTGTCGCATGTGTGCCCGTGTAGTGATTCTCTCGTGCTCTTCGGGTTGCCCTTACCGGTCGATCGAGGGAGATCGAGGCAAAGAGGGGAGCCAGATGGCAGCTGGGTTCGTCCTCGAATCATCCAGGATCTCGAGGATGTTCGATCATCCGTGCCCGAAATCGCAGCAGTGCTACTCGTAAGAGCTGCTTGGGGTTACCGTTAATCGTCGATCACCGCTCGCTGGATCACCGTCGCTCGATATATACCGGAAGGTGATTGCTCTTTCTTACCTTCTTTCCTTTTTCTTTTTCTTTCTTTCTCTTTTTTTTTCCTCTACTTCTTCCGCACTTCTTCGACCGCGGTGACGTTGCTTCTCAAAGAGCCATATTTCGCTCGTGCTTTTCCTAATCGTCCGTCATTCGATTGTTGCGCAATCACACGACGGCCGTTTTATTCCTCCGCGGGCGTGTTGCTCTCTGTCTCTCCCGGTACCGGCCGGAGAAATGAGTTTTCCTTCGAAACTGTTTCGCCTTCGACAGGAAGGTTTTTCGCCCGATCCTCCGCGCGTTCGCGCGAGTTACGTGTCATCGTTACACGACACGCTAATTTGCGTTTTCTGGTCGGCGAAAACCGAGGCCAGGAATCCGTCGCGATTGCAGTTTCTGGGTTAGAAAGGTAACACATGTACGCAGCCCGTTCGACTGAACAAAAATGTGTTCCGACGTGCAACGCTTTCGTATGTACGTCTTATCGTGATGTTTCCATACATTTTGACATTTCATTCATACGATTGTTGTGACTGTGACAATCGAATTTATGGTAGTCACCGAAAAATATAGCTGTTATTATAGCTGTTATATATACACACTCTTGGAAGACGATGGTTTTGTATTTAGAAAGGAATTTGACATTTTTGGAACTTTTATATATATGCATACATATATATATATATATATATATATATATATATATATATGCATACATATATGAGACGATGGTTTTGTATTTAGAAAGGAATTTGACATTTTTGGAACTTTTATATATATATATATATTTATATATATATATCAGTCTATAATATTTTATATATGTATATATTTTAATATTTTATATATATATATATATATATTGCATTAAACACTTTCAAATTTCATTAGCGCCATAGTGAATCGCACGAAGGTATTCGATGTGAATCATCATGTTGAATTTTAAATCAGATCTGTGATGTGGCCGAGGGCGGAAAATTACTAGTTGAGAGAAAATAACGAAGAATTGTCATTAAAAGCGTTAGTGTCAACGTTAGCGTGGGCCATTTCTTTTTTTAAAATTCCCATATATGCATACACATATATATATATATATATATATATATATATATATATGCATACATATATGGAAGACGATGGTTTTGTATTTAGAAAGGAATTTGACATTTTGGAACTTTTATATATATATATATATTTATATATATATATCAGTCTATAATATTTTATATATGTATATATTTTAATATTTTATATATATATATATATATATATATTGCATTAAACACTTTCAAATTTCATTAGCGCCATAGTGAATCGCACGAAGGTATTCGATGTGAATCATCATGTTGAATTTTAAATCAGATCTGTGATGTGGCCGAGGGGGCGGAAAATTACTAGTTGAGAGAAAATAACGTTCGAAGAATTGTCATTAAAAGCGTCATTAGTGTCAACGTTAGCGTGGGCCATTTCTTTTTTTAAAATTCTCATTAATAAACACACGTTCTGATGTTAGGTTTCGTTATTAAAAAGAATGAGCGAATGTACGTGTGAGAGAATCACTCGCCTCCTTATTAGATTTATGCGTCCTCGAGTGTCCTCGATTTACAGTAGAATTCTATTTGCATGTATCTTGTTGCAGGACAAATAGTTATCATACAGGGTGTCTCGCGTAAAGTGTCACGAGCTGTTTTCTCCGAATTCGGCAGACACCGATTTGAAATTTTTAACGCATTAAATGGCGCGAGGGGGGAGGGGGGAGGGCTAACGTTTCTCAGAGATGATCCTGAAACTATTTTTTTAAAAATACAGTGGCGTATTAATTTGTCGATATTCGGGAAGAATATTTTTCTTTTTTTTTTTTCTATTCAGCGCGGTGAAAGAATTAACTAGACGAATTACGGACGAAACTTTCTTAGGGAGCTGTTTTTTTATTCATTTTTTAAGTATTTATTTTTGTGTTAATTTTGTCACACTTTTCTCTACTGCCCCAACAACGTGCGAAAAATTTCAAGTCATTATCTGCCGATAGCTTCGGAGTAAACACTATACGTGAAACACCTTGTACAATATAACACGAGTATCTGCTGATTCCGCGCGTTACAATTTCTTTTTCGTGTAATAGGAGTTTATGTTCAGATAAGTGGATCGAACCAAGAAGGATTTAACCACGAGGGCACGAACTAAATACAACGTATCAAACAAATGCAGTTCATACACACGCGTCTGCACTATTACTAGTGCAGACACGATTTTCGATTTCCTTCTCGAATGTGAAATATCACGCTACTTCCGTATTAAATGTAAGAAATTAATTCGGTGTATTTGCATTGAATTTTCAAGCATGAATCGCGAGGCGTGACGTTTATCAAAGTACGTTGCAGTACTGTTGGAAGGAATATCCTTTTCAATTACACAGCAATAATTTAGACGTATCCGATGTAAAAGTTTGAGAATTTAAAAGCTTCGACGAGTTCGAACGAAATACGTACGAATGAAAAACGCCAAGCTCAAATACGAGAGGCTCAAATTCTCCTATTAGAATGGTCTCGAAGCAAATCAGAAAATAAATTTATAAACGTAAGTTCATCTAAAAAGGCGTCGAATTAATTTATCTTACATCTATACAGGTTTTCGAGAGACGTGCATTGTGTTTCTTTGAAGATTCTTCATGCGTGTGATAATGAAATTTAAAAACGAAATTTAGAATGAAAATTACTCGTAAATTATCTGTTATACGAAAAGATAGTTCAAAAAAAGTATCTCCTTTTTTTTTTGTAGACGAACGCATTAAAGAAATTAATCGCCCACTTCTCCTTCGATCAACAATCGGCGATTAATTATATTTATTTTTCCATTCAATAATTAATTTCACTTATCGTAAACGTTAGTCGAACTAAAAAGATTTCAATTGATTTTGAAAATTTCATTGCCTAAATCTGTGGTGTAAGATACTCTGTGGAAGAACGCGTAGAGGTCATACGAAGGTCACCTCCACGCCTCTAAACGGAATGACGTATTTTTTTCAACATGTACTGATCGATGCGGCTCGTTATTTCCTACGAAATCGTATTGAGATATTCATGACGAGAGATCGCTAGTTTAGGAGAGATATTTTAATCTTAATTCTGTAAAATTCGTCGTAAACGAAATACGAGGAAAGACAATATTTTTGTCTTTTTCGTACTCTCCTTGTTTTTCATGCGTAGATTCATAAAATTGAAGTCAAAAAAAAAAAGAAAAAAAGAAAGAAAATCTCCTAAATTAGTCTGCGGATCTTTTTAATGGAAATTTATATTTCTGTGAAAACTAATTAAAGAATCTAGAATCTAGATAGAGCTTTGTTTCATTCTATTATAACAGCTATCACTTCAGATATTCACATATTTCATCTGTTAGATATTACTTTACGTATTATACGCATTGTATGCATTATTTGTAATTTAAATGCATACGTTATTTCCACAAATGAAAATCTCGTATAAATATCCGCAGTCTGACAATTATTTCTCGACACAAATAAGTTGATACGTTTTTCATACAGAATAACGAGCTCATATCGATTAGTGCATCGTTAATAACGCATCGATTAAAAGCGTGAAGGTGACTTTCATATGACTTCTACGCATTCTCCAACAAAAGATCTATAACACTTAGACCACAAATTTCGGGCATTAATCGATGAAAAATTTTCAGTTTTACTGACTGAGATCAATAAAAACTAATCGTCGAAAGACAAAATGTTAACCATTAAAGTAAGAAAGTTTAATCTTCAATCGTAATTACCGATTAAGAAGTATTTAATCGTTCGTAGCGACTAAAAGGCTAGAGTAGAAATTTAATCGTTATTTATGATTAACAATCGATAATCAAATTGCCGCGTGATCGTTAACTGCGGCTAAAGATTATTGGAAAAACTTTCAATTCAGTATGTCGTTGATTGATCGTCGTTTGCTCAACACCAAATTACAAACCTCCCTTATCTAAACTATTTCTTTTCTATAGATAGATTCTATTTTTCTTCTTTTTTCCTAAATAAAATCAAAATACAAGAAAAACCCAGTTTCATTAAATTCAAATTAAATTTATTGTGTTTCAAAAATCTGCAAAAAAAAAAAAATTTTCTAAGTACACAATAAAAAAAAATTACGGATTTATTTAGTAAAAAGTGATTTTTGGCCCACCCTGTATAACAGATAGTTCGCGTAATTTGCATTTGTAGATATTGAAACCGGACATCCTGTACACCTCACGGTGGAACAAATTCGCGCGAAAAATATGAACGCCAACTGGCCCAAAGCGAAAAAGTGAAGGTTTAGGTTAAGTGGGCAGAAAGGGGGTAGCGAGTTCAACCAATTTTCGATACACGAGAAAATACGAATTTTATTAAATATCAAATGCGTATTGAAAAAAATGAATTTTCGTTGTCCGAGAAGTGCTAAAACCTCGCGTGCTCCCCTTTCAAATAACGCGGAACCCAACTAAACAGTGGAAATCCGCCGTAACAGACGGAGCACCGAGTTTTACAAACGCTGTAAATTTCGATTGCACTCGAGCTCCCGTTTGGGAACAGGATCAAGAAAGATCGTCGATCGATGCTGTAAAACTTCACAGCGTCGAGCACGAATCCATTTTTATTATCAGATCAGCTTGTCGATCGTTGCGCGGTTATCCCGGGAAAAAACACGAAGAAAAGAGAAAGAAAGAAAGAAAGAAAGAAAGAAAATTAAAGGTAGAACGTATCTTTCTTCTCTTTTTTTTTTTGTTTTTCACAGAAAAACTCGTTCGATTCGTGAAATATTTAGCTACTTCCGAATTTTCGAACGTCTCTCGAGGCTTAGAGAATCGGCTTGTGCGTCTTTTCCTTCGATTTTTATTGCATCTAGCATGGCGAAAGTATTCGAACACTCGTTGACATTTTTTTTTTGGTCAATATTTGTGAAGTGCTTGGTTTTGTTTTAAAACGTGAAGCCTTTACTTTGTTAGTCGTGGGTTTTTTTTTTTAAAGATGATTTCGCATCAAGTAGTGGATGGAAGAGTGAGAGTACTTTCTTTTTCTTTTCTATCGAAAATTGTAGAAATTCAAACGTGAGTAAGAATATTAAAAAAATTTTTTCACTTTGAAGGCTGAAGTCTCTCCTTTATAGCGACTTTTAAAACTTGCTCTACAATTTTTATTTTATCGAACGTTGTATATTAGAGCGTTAAATGACAAAAATTCAAGAAATTTATCATTTCGTCATAAGACCCTAATGTTTCAAGTTCGATAAAACAGTAAAAGGCGAAAAAAGGATCGTATATAGCAAGTCTCGAGGGATCGTTGTAAAGGGAAAATTTCAATCTTCAAGCTCATGGTAAATTAGACAATGAAAACAACTTTCTAACGTTTCTACACGCGTTCGAGCTTTTGCAATTTTCGAGGGAAAAAAGTATCCTCTCCCGCTCGTTGCACGATGTAAAAGCATTTTTGGGGGAAAAAAAACGAACACGGGGTCGTCAAAGTAGAAGCTTTACACTTCGAAATGAAACCGAAATGAAACCGAAATGAAATCAGTTGAAATCGACAATTTTTCACCGATTCATTGATATAATTACGCTCTTCGCTGTGTATGTGATACAATTCGTTAGATGAGCGGAAGAGTGTTAAATCGATACCATCAACCTCGTGAAAGAACGCTATTTAAAGCTGTTTCGAATTTGGACGTGAACGTGGACAACGAACTCGTTGTATTAGAATTACAAAACATGGCGATAGGTAGGTACGTCACCTTATGGAACTAACTGTACATATTTATCGCGTTCTATGAGAGTACGTTTAACCTCTCCTCAAAGAGCGTTCCGCTGCGCCGGCTGATCGTGAATTTACGTGTCGCCAGAACGAGAAGCGACAGTTTCGTTTGACTCGGTAATTAACCGAGTATCTGTAAAGTGAATAATCTTTAATGGTCGAGCGAGTTGGCAAAGGGACGAAAAGTGCGTCCATTAGCGGGGCGTGGATGGCACTCGAAAATGCATTCGAATGAAGCTTTTAATCGCGCGAGGCCGGAATTTCTCGAGGCTCCCGAGGAGATCGATAACACAAACGGGCGAGTCGATCTGGTCGATTCGACGCGGAGAAAATCGCATGCGCGCATGCGCGTGCGCCTTCTTATAGCGGTAACGCGCGCTCGCTGCCATCTTGGCGAAAGTGCGCATGCGCATTTGTCTCGCGGGTAACGCGAGTGACGCGAACGCCTCGCCGATTGGCAGCAACGATCGCAGCACGCGTGTCACTTTTCCTCGTGCGTCTCCACTTTCTTTTTTCTTTTTCTTTTTCCTCTTTTTTTTCCGCGAATTCCTCCACAGTTTACGTTGGCATTTTTCAAGACACTTTCACGCGGACACCTTCCTCTTCCTCGTTTTTCGAATTTGCTCGCAGACTTGTTGGGATTGGATGGATTACAGATCGGTTTCTTTGCTTGAAAAAACACGAGTATTAATATCGATTTAAGACTAGAACTACCGAGGTAGTCAAAAATGATTAATTCATAATTTTTGTCATACATATGGTTATGTAGATGTAAAACCGTGTATTTTTAGAGATTTAAATGATTTTTTAATGCATAAATAGAAGCTTATGTATTCCATTGCGTAATAGTTTTTTTTTTCGCTTTAACATTTCTGATGAAAATTTTTATGCTTTAGTCCTTGATAGTTTTAGTGTTAAACATTTTCTTCTTCTTTTTTTTTTTTTTTTTTTTTACTTTCCTTCACTAATATAATATGCCTATTTTTTACATGCAAAATATTTTCATTTTTTCTAGCAGGTGTAAAAATTATAGTATAGAATAATAGTAGTATTAGGTGTTTTAGACAAGGTTAGAAAGAGAAGAGAAATACCATTCTTCTAATGTTATTCAAATAAAATCACACGATATTCATTTTAATGACTTTAATCTTAACTCTTACAATTCGTCGACTTTAGTCTCAGTAAACTGCAGTGTATTTAGGTGTATTAAACAGTAGTATTAGATTGGAAACAAGAGAAACACCGTTCTTATAATGTTATTCAAATAAAGTGACATGTTGCACATTTTAGTGACTCTGATCTTAACTCTTACAATTTGTAAACTTCAGTCTTTAGTCCCAGTAAACATTAGTATTAAGTATTTATAAACAAGAGAGATATCTTATCTTACAACGTTATTCAACTAAAATGATGTTCATCTTAGTGACTTTAGTCCTAAATACTAGTAGATTCTAGTCTCATATAGTAGACTATATAGTATGTAGGTGTTCCAGATGAAACTTACCATTCGCTTATCCAATGCCAACGAACAGACGACCAAATTTGCCCAAAAAAAGTCAGCGAATTAACTTCGTCCCCTTGTAAACGGCATAAGTCACTAAATGGATAAACCGGTCTAGGTTAGGTTTAGGTTAGGTTTACATTTGGCCGCCCCGATTGCGACATCGATCCAATTAAATACCTTTTCATCGAAGCTTCGAGCAAAACATTATATTTTCGCTGGGAAAATGATCGCACATTTAATGGAACATAAACTATGACCCACTTCTCCGTGTATTCCCGAGTGAAATGTTGCGGAATTCTGCAACTAGGAAAAGTATAGAGGGAGAGTCGATAAGTATAGAGCCGTCGTTCCAGCGGAATATCGTGCTATACGTGAATTAATGGCTGTCAGTGGAAATACACATCCGGTATGCGTTAACCTTCCCCGAGTTAACCAAATCTATTCCGTCCTTCCTCCTCGCTAATACTACGATCGACATGACGGAAGCGGAAAAAAAAAAAAAAGAAATACATGAAACTGGGAAATCATTGAAAAACGATTGATGTAGCGTTGGTGAAGAGGATACGGGCGAATTCGTGGGTATGTCATTTGTATATTCGGCCTCGAGCGAGTAGTTCCGTAGAAAACAGGGAAGAGTTGCACGCATGGCGAGCACGGGACAATTACTGGATAGTTCGCGCGCGCGCGCGCGAGAGAGAGAGAGAGAGAGAGAGAGGAAGTAGAAAAAGAGACGATAGTATCGATGGAGGAAGATGGGGCACGAGCTCTGGCGAGCATTGCTAGAGATGGGTTTAAGTATCTCACAAGTTGGTTCGAACCTTCGATCGTTGAATTCTTTATAAATATTTCCATAAATATACAATATTAAATAAAATATACAGCATGTTGTATAAAATATCAATAAATATTTCGTAAAAAATATAAATACGATTAAATTTATAATATTTAATTATATTATAAATTCTTTTATTAAAAATATTAGATATTTTTCTTTGCAACTTTATTCCCAAGTAATAACTTGTATCTAAGCGGGGTAGTTTTGAGTGTTTTTTTTGGTTCAGGAAATATCGAATATCGTCGTAGGAATTTATATTTTAGGAAATATCTTGGACTTTCATTGATAATGAAACTCGATTGTGATTGTAACGGTTAAATTTGAAACCGATTGTTATTGATTAGAAAACAGATATTTATCGTGCGTACCGCAATTGTAATTAGTGACATAAACTTAGTAATTGTTAGGTCGTGAATGTTTGTGCAATTTCATATTCGCAGTCTAAATTACTAGTTTTGTACTAACGGTAAGGGCATGTTTGCAATAAATTGCTTTTAAATTTCCATGAAATGGGATCTAAATAAAATTCGTTTCTTCTACATGTTATTCTAACGAATACTCATCTTTGGATATTTTATTTGTTTTTGAATATTATATACATTGTGAGCATTCAAGTTTTTCACAAACGCATTAAGATGCTATTTATCTTTTTTAGAAATGAAAACAATACTTTCAACTAGTGCGAAACGCGTGAAAGATTTTCGATTGAACTAGCCTGTGTTTCTGTTTTTCTATACGCGATTTTTGAATGTTGCCTGTTAAACGGGCGCGCATGCGCGTGACGCGCGTGTATCCGATACGCGTGCGTCTGACGCTTGTAGGAAATCTGTATGATACAATGGATAGCAATATTTCTGTTTCCCAAGATGTGATTTTGAAATATTTTGGAATCAGATATTACGTGATATTGCATGTTGAAAATTTGTAAGAATTGTTTCTATGAGTCGCAAGACGAACATATTGTTAATACATTACAAATCATATAATATATTCCCACGTATTAGAAATCATACGTGTTGCTCCTCGCAATTTCACAATATAATTTAATCCTCGTCTCTCTCTCTCTCACTTTTTTTACTTTAACTTACCGTCGGATTTGCACAGTAATATTTACATTAAAAAGATAAATAGTCAAATTTGCAAGTTGTCTCATCAACAGGAAACAGATTTCTATTCAAATTTCTATTCGATTGCGTATAACCTATTGTCACTTACAGATGTTATTTTCGCTTACACATTTTGCAAAAAAAAGAAAAAAGAAAAATGTGTTGAACTTGAGGATTAAAATTGAAAAAGTGAAATAGATGCAAAAACGCAAAATTGAACTGAAATTTGAAACGAAGAACGATCGATGGAACGATGGAAAAAAATTAATAACGCGTCGGACGATTAATAATAACGTCGAACGTTGCAGTGTTTATTTAAAGAGATTCCGCAGTCTCTATTTTCTCTACACAGAGGCTTCAAACCAGAAATATAATTCCTGAATGCATAGTTTCCTATTTATTCATGAGAATAAATCTCACTTTCAGTAGCTGGCCCAATAGATACTTATGAACGGGGCTGCACGATGTATGTACGTGTAGTTGTGTAGGTGTTGGTTACGTACGGCCGTGACGACAAAGGGTGAGAGAGAAAAAAATAGATTGGCGGAAAATATTTATGCCTGGCGTGCGCATCGGCCTAGCGCTCGTTTGATTATCAGGTCATCCCCATAAGTGATACGAATTTCCCCCCTGTATTTTTAGAAAACCCTGCTTCCTTTCGCCGGCTTGTAGGACACGGTTGAAGATGAGACGATCTCTTATTAATATCGGACGTATGCGATCTTGCGATCCTCCTCGAATAGGTAGATCCTAGCTTCTGAACTGCAAAGCTTTTTTTTTACTACTAATTACATGTCAACGTAAGGAAAGAATATATTTCGAAAGGTGGTACCTTCTTTACTTCGTCAAACAATTTTTGCTTTCTCTTTCCTGTAAAAAAAAGGGAAGGTCGCGAGTCACTTGGCTGTTACATTTTCATTTGATGCTTCTCAACATTAATTAAAGAAAGAACGTATGTTTTTAACAGTACGTATTCTTTTCGTACTTTATTGAATATGTACTTTTCTCAAAAAACGAAGAGGTACAGGAGCAACTCTGTCGATAACGAAAATCGTACAGAATACACGTAATTTGCGTGAAGAGCAAATACAACAAATGTATGCCACTGTGTAATTTTTTGCTTAATCGCATTAGAGAACGATCTCTGTTTCTAAATATAGCTCTTGCGTTAGTCCATCATACTCTCTTGATTCGACAATCACATTTTTCCGTTGTTTTCACGAGACACTCTCTAAAAGCGGGAAATTCTTCAACAATGGTCGATACTATAAAATCGGTAATTGCAGAATATTTTGCCAGTAAGTCAGGGGACTTTCACAAAAAAATGAAAACCCTTGAAACCTAACCTAAAAATCTAGCTAGCAGATAGAAAATGATGGAAAGTACAGAATACACTAATATTTATCTGGAACAAACGAAAGTCAGGAATTCTGGGGAAACGCCAGGCCGAATGGACAGCCAAAAGTACCATGACAAAACGAAAATCAGCATATTGAAATATTGTTTAACGCTCGCCGAACACTGAGAGGAAAATCGCAAGGCAAGTAGTTTAACTCGCTCACACTGGCGCTAGTGTCGCGTGAGTGAAACAACGTCGTCGTTAACCTGCTTCTGAGTTAACAGATTTGATAATGAAGTTAGGGGTGTCGCCAACAATCGAACGATTTACGATCGCAGCGCGACAAAGTACGTAGCTAACAGGATCAAAGGAGCCTCCGTTGAACCAAGTCTTCCGATAAATTGCGATCGCGTCCTTCGCAGGCACTCGGCACGTACCAACCGTGGGTCAATTTAGGGCACGCGTTTTCCGCTGCTAATGGTCTCGATCTTATCGGCCGCGTGAATCGAATTTGCCAGCCCGGCAGCCGAGTGGAAAGTGCCCTCCGTCGCTAATCGAATTTTACTTTCACGCCCGCGTTCCACGGGCGCCGAACGATTCCAGGAATTTCGCGCGGAAAAGCCCGCGGAGTCGAGTAATATAAGCGCCCGAGCTTAATAATACCTCGTGTGTGCTGCTCGTTCTACATTCGAGCGCGGAATTTCTAGTGAAACGCATTCCTAGGGAATTCTTTTCTATCCTTCTCCTGTAGTTCTACGCCCTGTTTTCTACACGCTAGGCTCAGAGCCACTCGAATGAACGGAGTTATTACCATACGTTGGGATCCTTTATATAGGAATCTAAGAGCGCAAGAAATTATAACCTAATAAATAGTCTTTGTTTAATATGACAACGAAATATTCTGTGCCTTCTGTCTTGTTAAGCGAGTATTCAAAGGAATGTTCTTCCCATTGCAATCTTCTATTCGTGTAATTCAAACAATTTTTTTTTTTTTTTTTTTGTTAATAAAAAATCTTTTGTACCAGGAGGATTTTTTTCAATTTGATAATTCTCCGGCAGAATCTCTGGCCCGTATTTCACATTCCATTTTTTCCCAATTGCGCGAATTGCTGATTTCTGTTAAATTTCTTCGCAAAGAGATTTCAACCGATCAGGAATCACTAAATTTTTCTTCTAACGATATAAATTCTTCTACCCGGCTTATCTTTTCTGGAGATCTTTCGAGTCTATCGTTTCTTATTTCTGACGTTGTATAAAAGTGAAAGAAAAAGATTGTCTTACCTTATGGTCGGTCGATATCTGCTTTGTAATTGAAATGAATTCCTTTTTGAGATAACGTAACTAATTGTGCACAGAAATAACTGTTCCACAATGCACGCGTTAAACAATCCTTCCTCATCGCCGAAGAGTTAATGCAAAATTGTGCTTCGAGTCAGTTCGAGGACGCACATATTTTCATATCAGAAACGAGTCTTTTTCACCAATTTTTGTTCTTGTAATTGTACTTCTGTAATCGAGTTATTAATGAGGGCACCCATAAGTCGTTTTTTCATACTGTCCAAAAATTTTATTTTATTTAAATATATTCTTCTTCGAACTATTGCCGCTAGATGGCAATGTTTATTAAATTTAAAAAAAAAAACGACATTACTCGTGAGGTACTCCTGATAAATATAATCATAGTAATCGTAATCAATCAATTAATCGTTGTCAAAATGAATCGGTAATATGAATTGACTTTTCTAGTTTTTTTTTTTTTTTTTTTTTTTTTAGTTTTCTAATTATCAGTAATTTTTAAGTCACGCGGGTGATTAATTTATATTTTAATTACGTGTTGTTTCTTCTTCATTATGACATAACGTTATGTTCAAACGTGGTTCAGGGAACGTGCTGTTCGATAGAACTGAATGTTAATTTTGGAAAACTTTAATAGACACAGACTTAAGCGCTAATCAATTATATCAATTATGATCATTTCCACAATTACGAAATATAAGGTATAAATCCTTTATAAATACACGGATAACAATTATATATTTCAAGACCATCGTTTGTATACTTATTTTGTCCGTAAAAAGTTTATGCTTCCAATAAACGCGTAACACGTTCATTTTCAAACTTTGTCATTATACAAATTCCCCCGTAAGTACATAAATACCAATTATTACATGTTCGAGACGATTGTTAATGTGCTAACAAAAAAAAAAAAAAAGAGAAAAATACACGTTTCCAATAACTCGTAACATCTGCGTGCATCGTCTGATCGATTGCAAGTAATTCACCAATACGTGTGATCAACACGTTTTCCCCGTGTGTGCGTATAAGTATCAGCAACCACGTGACAATTAATTATTTCTAAACATCATCGAATTTTTCTTCCTATCCTTTCCTTCTTTTTCTTTTTTTTTTCCTTTCCTTTCTGCTTTGTCGCGAAGCGAGCGTAACGTTACGTTGTTGTTTTCCTTTTTTCTCTCTCTCTCTTTCTCTCTCTCTCTCTCTCTCCTTTTTTTAAAAGGCACTCCGGTGCAATCTATCGCCCCGAGGCATCGAGCCACGTAAGCACGAGCGTGCCAGGGTCGTCGTCGCGATGATGCTGACACACGCAGATGCTGTGCACGTAAACGGTGTGCACGCACGGCGGAGATCGGCAACACTTCGATGATCGCCGATTCGTCGACACGCGTCAGGCGAAAAACCTGTTTTTCTAACTGTACACGCGTTCACATCGTTCCCGTGTGCGTGCGTGTGTTCTTTCACGATCGAATGAGAAGTCGCACGACTTGGTCTTCTGACAATAAATTATCCCCCCCCCTCCTCCACCTTAGATGATTATTTTCACATTTCCTTTTCATTTCCAACTCGATCATGATGAATAGAATCTCGTCGCGAGGAATCTCGGATAACTTTTTAATTGAAAAAATTGAGAAAATTTATATCAAACGTCACGTCTTTACGGCGTTTCGTTACAATTAGCGTTTCGAAACGATTTCAAACGATTTATCGCCGGAATGACAACTTCACGCCAGTGGTGCTGGCACTCCGAGAGGTCCATTTTACGCGTGTGTGCTTTTGACGCGAATAATATACTTCGCCGATTGACATTTGCATGTAGAGAGTTACAGAAAAAAGGGAAATATGCAAACGTGCAGGGTTCGTGAGTTTTTTTCAAAAAGAAATTTTTGCCATTAATATCTTCGTTGAGTCGATTTTTTCCATTGCAATTAATTCAATGAAAAATAATCGATCCTTTAAATTGTTACAACCTTTGGTAAAAAAAAAAAGCGAAAAAGAAAAAAATCGTTTAACAAACCAGTTAGTCCACGATCATTTTGAACCTTTCATTCTGACTGGGTTGAATTCGTTTTTTTTTTTTTTTCAAGATATCTTAGCAAATGGAGAAGTGTTCTTTTTTTTAAAGAAAGTTACAGAAATGTAAAAACATGCGCGTGTTGCGCTAAATTCATCACGGACTGAAATGTTTCATCTAGAACGACTCTTTAGAAATTGCTATTGAACTTTGAACATCAGGATAAATTCAAGAAATCCTAACGTTTTTCTCATCAATTCTCGTTGCAAAGAGAAAATCTCAATTCTCTCAAGACCATAGTGAATTTACTCGCGAAAAAGATTTTTTTTTCATTGCTTTTACAACACGTTTGAATTTTACAATTTTCGAGAAAAAGATATCCTCATTTTCCCACTCGTTGCATGATGCAAAAATGTCTTCGAAGAAACGACTCGCGACTGTCAAATTTAGAAATTTCACTCTTTAAAATGAGAGTGATCTTTCCTTTTTTCTTTTTATCAACTATTATATTATATTTATTATATTACATCAATTTAAATTATCGACGATTTTCCATTGCTATTGGCATAGTTATGCTGTGATTTTTATTTTATACATAACAAAATTACAAAATTTTATATCTTTATCCCTTGCTTATTTTTCATTCTTATATTAACTATAGTTTTGTTGCAAAGAAAAGTCGATACGAAAAATCTCTTTAATTTTGGTCGCAGAAAAATGGTCTCCAGACCAAACTGTCCGTTGTATTATATAAATGGGGATTCTTATTTTTCGTTCATATGATAAAACTTCTTGATTCAAAATAAGCGATAATTCAACATCGCAAAAATTTGTTTCACGTAAACTACTTTATCAACTGTCTTTTACCTTTTGTTATTCGAGTTTATTATTTTATCAAATTACGAAAGCAATCGATAAGGAAGCTCTCTCGGTCGTGCTGCGATCCGAATTCGACGAGATCGTTATCGACGCATGATAAGAGAGCGCCGATGGCTGCGAAAAATGTTAATGGTTTCGCTCGTTAAATACCGGCGATCATCGTCACGTCCGTTTTCTGACACCCTTCTGAACAGGCAGGAATTTCGAAAAATCCGAATTTCTCTGGGAATTTCACGTTCTGCCTTGCTTCTTTTTTCCCTTCTTTTTTTTTTTCTTCTTCTTTTCTCTCGCGAAACTTTGTCGAGTTCCGCGAACGTAACACGGGATTGGGCGGCGGGGGGGGGGGGTAGTCGCGAGTAGTTCGACCCAGATCCGGCGAATTTTTTGATTACGCGACCACAAGCGTCTGGAAACCACGTTGAACGAAATTTCGTCTCGTTCGTCCGGTGTGTTTTCTCGTTGGTGTTCGAAAGCGAGCTCGGTCATATTGTATATCATAATATAATAATTACAGAGTCATAACAACTTAGTAACTGTGATTATTGTCATATATCGTAATTACATATACTTAATAACTATTATCACACTGCATAAGTCACTAACAAGGGAGCATACCAAACCCGGAATCGCCGATTTTAATGGAAATTTGGCATGAATGTAGTTTTCAAAAAAAAAAAAAAAATTATTCGACCCGTATTTTTTATTTTTTTTTTTTTTTTTTTTGTAAATTGATGAAATTGATTGAATTAGTATCTCTTAATTTATACCGTTTTGCAAAAAAACCTTTTAAACAATACATCGAAAAACCGTACTTTTGACAATTTTTTCCAAATAAATGTAATAACAGATTTTTCTTGAATGTTTGTTTATGAATATACTATATATTCAAACACAAATTACTTGATTCTTTCATTATGAAAGAATTCATCACTGTCAAATCTTTCTCGCTGGACAAAGCGCGAAGCATGGTACTGGAATTGTTCTCTGTCCGTAAATACGTTTTGAAATGTTAAATATTAAATATTAAATAAATTCTATAAATTTTCAAGCATTTTATTGTTCAGCACTTGCTATATATTTTTTTCTTTTTTTAAATATACAAGTTAGTGTGCAAATATTTGTAAAAAACTGTTGTTCGATTAATCTGTTTAATTAATTATTCAACGTTAATTAACACTTTACCGACCGATAGCAATAAATAGTAGCGGTAAGTAATAGACGATTAATAGGCTACCGGTCGGTAAAGTGTTAATATCGTATAATAATATATCTGTATATATTAATATACAATATTACCGGTCGGTAAAGTGTTAAAATATATAAATATATTATTACACGATATCAATACTTTACCGACCGATAGCGATAAATAGTAGCGGTAAGTAATAGACGATTAATAGGCTACCGGTCGGTAAAGTGTTAATATCGTATAATAATATATCTGTATATATTAATATACAATATTACCGGTCGGTAAAAGTGTTAAAATATATAAATATATTATTATACGGTATCAATACTTTACCGACCGATAGTGATAAATAGTAGCCGATTAATAGGCTACCGGTCGGTAAAGTGTTAAGAAATGGCAGAAAAATCATTGCCTCGCCAACGATAAAAAAAAAATTCTCACCAAAGGAATTTCATTTCTGTAATCTATTGATGGTCTTCGAAGAGGAAGTTAAAGGAAGTTGCCGTCGTTTTAAATTCCTCGTTAACTCGGCAATCGAGTCGCGGTAATGAAACGATCGTTAAGCGAATTTTCCAAGGGGGACGATGCCATTGTCTACAGCGTCTCGAATTGTTTTTGTAGCGTGCCTTCGCTAATGTTCGGCAGCGAGGTGGATTCAGTCGTCTGTTTGTCGTCTATTTGCATACTATTCGCGCTCGTGTTACAGTTGCCCGAGCCTCGGAGGCTGGAGTTTGATGTTCTTGCAAACATGGTGGCGGAGATAGGCCTCGAGTATTCGCCTCGGAGCTTCGCTAATTTATCGTTGATCTTCGCCGAGGCGTAACGCGCTAATCAGAGTTTAAACGTAGAGCAACCTGATTGAAATATTCGGGTTCGGTCACTTTTCGAAAAGAATAACCAAGAATTCTTGTGATTTCGGGGCAAATCTATCTAGTGTCCGTGTTATTTCACGAACATGAATAATAATCGCGTCAGCCGACAAAGTGAAAATTATTTATCCCCGTTCTCAATGAAAAAAGATCGAATCATCTAGCTTTTTCAATTGAATCCTCAATTACGAGAAATTAAATTAAAATCCTAACCTAACAATTCTTTGGCATGCACAGGTTAACAGAGACTGTCGAAATGCACCGATTGATTTTGATTAAGAAATATGTCACGTGTATTAAAAACGTGGAAAAAAAGTGGAGGTCGCCTCGAAACCTTTCCATCTACAAAAAAAATTCCATTATTGCCATATTATGATCTCTTTAGTACTGAGTAACATTTATTAACAAAGGTTGCCCTCCTGAAAATAATGGAATTGTTTAAGGGATCCCATTGATGCAGATCACATCTGTCTAATATTCATGAAACTGGCTAATCGACCAGTTTATGTTATATTTCAGTATTAGTAGATGCAGTTATTGAGGTTATGTTTTACAATTTTATGCAAATCACATTTGCCTAAAACTGTAAAACATAACCTCAACTGCAACATACTGAAATATTGAAGTATAGTATAAATTAAATCAATCGCCGATTTTTCGTGAATATTAATCAGTCAATCAAACTGGAATATTTTTTAAATAAAATTCTTCGATCCTGGTTGCGCATGTTTATCGAAGAACGTGATATATCAGGGAAGTCCAATTAACATCTAATTGTAAGATTGGAAGATTGAAATATTTTCGAATACGATCGATCGTATCGAAAAATGTTTTAGAAAAAAAAAAAAGTTGAATGACGAAAAAGTTGAAAAATATTTAGGCGAGACTCGTACTTTTTAATAATTGACTCGAGACTCGTACTGGTGAAAAGGGGACAATAAGTCAACAGCAGTGTATTTTCCGAAAACAAAATGGTCGGATTATCGCGAAATATTTACGCGATTAGTAGCTTTCGATACTGCATCGAAATTATCACTCAAACGGGGATCGCGAGTTTTGTCACACGCGGCTCGTCGTTGCAAAAAAATTTGGCGACCGAGAAAAACGGAAGCAGGAAAACTCTGCTCAAGGAAAACAGAATAACAAGATAACACACCGGAGCGCAAAGACACGCGAGTGGTGAGATGATCTCTGCAAAGGTAAAGGTGACTCGTAACAATTGTTCAAAATAGCTGTTATCGACACGTGAGATACGTGGAACAGAAAGAAACGCGACGCGCGAGACATGTTGACAGTGAGTGGAGGATGTTCTCAGGGAAACAGTCTCAAGGAAAAAGTGGCACTACGTAGATACGTGGTATCAGTAGCCACGTGGATGACACGGCCCGCCCTTGAAAAATCGTCCCGACGAGACGAGAGACCAGAGGGTTGCACTTTCTCCGAATCGTGGACCGACGTTCGAGCACGTTCTGGCCCGGTGCCAAGTTTCTCGCTCGAGAAACCGGGAGAGATGGACACACACACACACACACACACACACACACACACACACACACACACACACACACACACACATACATACACATGCTGCCAGATGGAGGATTGTTGCGAATTTTCTTGGCAAATACGCCGGGCTCAGGACGACGCCGACGGTTCGTGTGCATCGAACACGGATAAATTCGCGTGTATATATATAACTCCGCGAGTTTTCTGTATCGGTTGTGAACGCGCGGATCTTCAATCCGCGGTGGAGATCCTCCTGCTACTCAACTTGATTGCCTTGTGCCGCGGGGAGGACGATAGGTCGAGCGATCGCGGCCACCTTTCGCCTGTTCTTTCTCCCGGATTATCCCCGCATACTCGACTGCATACATATATAATGACATATATTATTATATATTTAAATATTTAATTATATATTTAAATATTTAAAATAATTTATATATATATATTATATATAGCATATATTATAGCATATATTATTATATATTTAAATATTTAAAATAATTTATATATTTAAATATTTAAAATAATTTATATATATATATATAAATTATATGTATATATTTTTATATAATATATGTACGTTGTAAAATATGTATATAATATGTAATATAATATAATATAATATAAAATACGTACATATAATACAATAACGATAAATAAAGTGCCAGCAATAGCGGTTAGACTTTAATTATAAGCTAATAATCTACAAAACTCTATTTAAGCTGCTTTAGTAAATCTATTCATGAACTAGAAATTATAGGTGAAATTTAAATTTGTAGGTATAGAATAGGTTTAAAGTTCAGATATATAAAAAAATTAACTTTTAGACTAGGATTAGATACCCTGTTATTCTAATACATATAGTAATATGTTTTATCGTTAATAATAAAGTTTTTATCGTTAAACGTTGAATCATTAAAATAAAATAATATGGCGGCCTTTTAATCTTTTTAGGGAAATTTGTCGTTTAATTTGATAATCCACGATAGGGCATACTTGAATTTAACTTATGTATTGTTATTTTTATCTATAAATAGAAATTTTTCACATATAGTAATATTTAATAAAATAATACTTTAAATCAACATGACAATATCATAGTTTAATACACGCATATTAAATAAATATAATTATTGCATTAATATTGTATTATATGTATAATTATACATACAGTAAAATATTAAACTAGGATTAGATACCCTGTTATTCTAATACATAATAAAGTTTTTATCGTTAAACGTTGAATCATTAAAATAAAATAATATGGCAACCTTTTAATCTTTTTAGGGAAATTTGTCGTTTAATTTGATAATCCACGATAGGACATACTTGAATTTAACCTATGTATTGTTATTTTTATCTATAAATAGAAATTTTTCACATATAGTAATATTTAATAAAATAATACTTTAAATCAACATGACAATATCATAGTTTAATACACGCATATTAAATAAATATAATTATTGCATTAATATTGTATTATATGTATAATTATACACACAGTAATATATTGTATTGCTATTAAACAATATATTAATACATGTATATTAGTAGACGTGTGTGTGTGTATATATATATATGTAATTTTTGCACCAAGTATAATAATTTTTAATATATATATAATTTATAGTGCGGTGAATACAATCTGCCGAACGGTTAATTCTTATATCACGCAAAATGTGTGATTATCTACTAAAAAGATTGACTTCGAGTGCAAAGTAAAGGTGTCCGAAGACTTTCGAGCGACACTATCCGACATTTCGAAATTGAAACGAAATGGAGTGCCTCTAGCGTTCTCGTCGAGATAAGACAAACGAAACGTCATTTCTTTACACAGATCTCGCCTGATCTTCGCTGATGAAAAGAAAATTTCAGGCTCGTCAGATACTCACAGATCAGGCTGAAGTGCTGCTCGAAGATGATTGAAGGTGGCGCACTGTGGTCCCTTCGTTAATTTCGCGGATGAATCGATCATCGTGGTGGAGGGGCAGGTTTAATTTCGCAATTTACGCGGCGACTGCGGCAGATAAATGATGATCGTTTACTCGAGATAAAACGACGAACGTAATTTCGGACGGTGTATCGCGAGGCAGGGCTGGGGAGGAGGATTTAACAGCGGCGATTCCATTATTCGCGAGGGGCTGCTCGCTGGCTCGTGAACCCCCGCGCGAACCCCCCGAGGAAAATAATGAAAAGTCCTGCTTGAAACTCGAATTTCCTTTCGGGTCAGTGGCTGCACCTCGTGGAAACCTCTGGTTTCTATCCTCTGGTTTCTACAAGAACAGCGCAAGAGACGCTGCAACAGTCCGGAAGACACATCGAGGGGGAGGAGGAGGGGGTTGGAGATCGCGACGCGATAAAATCGTGTTTCTTAGCCCCTTGACTGAAAGAGGTTGTCCATTCAGTTTGTTAACGGTTGAATGAAACGAAAAAGCGTGGACAAGTCGTACAGTTTTTTTTTTTTCTTTTTTTTTTGCGAGTAGAAAGGTTGTTCACGATTCGCTGGTTCATCTCGCACGGAATAACGATTGAGCGAAGTATAAATTTTGTAACATTTTTCCTTTTTGTAACGAGAACTCGTGGATATGATCGTCGATTCGTTTCGTGCGATGCAGTTGAATAAAATATGAAACGAAATATGGAACGCGATGCGTGATTACTGATCCGTCGCGACTGATTACGACAACGGTTGAATAAAGCATAAAAAGAGATTTTTGTAACGTTTTGTAACTCTTAACTTTTTCTTTCAACAATGGTTAAATGAAGCACGTTCGAGCTACGTTTCGTACGATGCTTTCGTAGAATTGAAATTATACAACAGTTGAACGAAACATGAGAGCAGGATATATTTTTCACGCTATTCTACGATTTCGAATGGTAGATCGATTTGTTTCGATCCAATTTCGATCTAAGTGAATTCCAACAGTTCAAGTTCGATGTGACAAATGAATCGATTTTTCGACGATTAATTCTTTTTAATCAACGATCGACGATCAATTTCATTTATCGATAAAATCAGTCGCTGATTTTCTTGAACGTTAGAACTACCGACTATAAGATTTCAGACGTTAAAAGACATTGAACAGAAATAGAATAAACAGAAAAAACTTTATAATACAATATAGTGAACGAGCTGTTATTTTACAAAAGTTATTTAAAAAACAAAGTCTTTCAAAAGATAGTGTTTTACGCGTAGGCAATTATAAATTGGTCATTTTTATAATTCTGATAATTTTAATAGTGTTAATCGACGATTGTTGAGTAATCTTTTTTTTTTATCGATAAAATCAGTCGCTGATTTTTCGGCAATTTTCTTGACCGTTAGAGTTACCGACTATAAGATTTCAAACGTTAAAAGACATTAAACAAAAATAGAAGAAGTCATTTGAGAAATAAAGTCTTTCGAAAAATACAGTTGTTTACACGCAGAGAATTATAAATTTTTATAATTCTGATAGTTTTAACAGTGTTAGTCGACGATTGTTGATCGATTCTTTTTTTTATCGTTAAAATCAGTCGCTGTTTTTTCGACGATTAATTTCTTTTAACGCCGGGGTTACCGACGACTAAAATTTCCATTCGAGGACATTAAAGTAAAAGAAATAGAAAAACTTTACGATACAATTTGATAGAAAATATAATACAAAATTTTATGTATAATGTGATACATAATTTTATACACAATACAATATAAATTTTATATACGATACGAAACTTTACATGACACAACATAAAAATTCTATAATAGACTGCAGGAGTTGTTGTTTACATATTTTACGAGAAATCATTTAACTTCTCGGAAAAGAATACACTCTCTTCACATCTGTAAAATTATAAATTCAGATCATTTTTACTATTTTGATAGTTTCTCGGCGATCGTCGATTGTGTATTAATTTCATGTATTAATCAGTCGATCGATGACTAACACTATTAAAACTATCAGAATTATAAAAATTTATAATTCTCTGCGTGTAAAAGACTGTATTTTTTGAAAGACTTTATCTCTTAAATAACTTCTTCTATTTTTCTTTAATGTCTTTTAATGTTTGAAATCTTATAGTCGGTAACTCTAATGTTCAAGAAAATTGCCGAAATAAGACAAATTTTAATCGATCGATGCCCATGCATCGCCGACGGTAAACTGACGACGATGGATAAGTTATCTATGTCGGTGAAAGGTTAACACGTTGACTGCCACGTTACTTTTCAAGATCCCTGTCTGAGAAGCCAATTCAATATAATCATATATTATATTATTAAAAACTCCTATCATAGTACATAGTAATCATCAAAAAGCATATAGAATGTGTTGTTTTTTTTTGAAAAAAAAAATCTTGCGAATTATCTCTCGTAAAGAAGAATTAAATGGCCCAAAAAGATTGCATTACATATTATATATATATATATATATATATATATATACACACGCGCACAAACTTGTTCATAAAGCAATTTCTTCTAAAATAAAACTTATAAAGTTTAGAGAAGCATTCGTCGACGCGTTGATTGGAGAAGAGATTCAACTTCAGTTCAAAGAAAAAAAAAAAATTAGAGTTGCAAGAGTTTCATTATTTACAGAGTATCGTCAAGAGAAGCCAGCCCATTGCGTGATAAGATTGTTTGAAAAATCATCACAAATAAAATATATTCTTTTGCTCGTTGATTTCGATTGAACTTTGTATCATTCTATTTTCTGTTCGTTTGTTAATAAATTTTCTGTCCACGAAAGCTTCTGTCCAATAATGATTTTTTGCTCTCTTTCCTGAGGCTACCTGTTTGCTACAAATTTCATCGTAGCTGCAGAAATGTGGCAAGTAAACAAACTACGAGATAACTTTGGCGTTCTAGATATCTCGTAGTCATGGCAGTCAACTGTGTTAATAATTTCATTGGTGGTTAACACTTTACCGACCGTGTATTAGCAGTGAATAGTTAACCGATTAATAGGCTAGCGGTCGGTAAAGTGTTAAAATATGTTAGTTAGCCGATTAATAGGTTGCTTGTCGGTAAAGTGTTAAAATATGTTATCCGATTAATAGGCTACCGGTCGGTAAAGTGTTAAAATATGTTAGCCGATTAATAGGCTACCGGTCGGTAAAGTATTAAAATATGTTAGTTAGCCGGTTAATAGGCTACCGGTCGGTAAAGTGTTAAAATATGTTAGCCGATTAATAGGCTACCGGTCGGTAAAGTATTAAAATATGTTAGTTAGCCGGTTAATAGGCTACCGGTCGGTAAAGTGTTAAAATATGTTAGCCGATTAATAGGCTACCGGTCGGTAAAGTATTAAAATATGTTAGTTAGCCGGTTAATAGGCTACCGGTCGGTAAAGTGTTAAAATATGTTAGCCGATTAATAGGCTACCGGTCGGTAAAGTATTAAAATATGTTAGTTAGCCGGTTAATAGGCTACCGGTCGGTAAAGTGTTAAAATATGTTAGCCGATTAATAGGCTACCGGTCGGTAAAGTATTAAAATATGTTAGTTATCCGATTAATAGGCTACCGGTCGGTAAAGTGTTAAAATATGTTAGCCGATTAATAGCCTATTTGTCGGTAAAGTGTTAAAATATGTTAGCCGATTAATAGGCTACCGGTTGGTAAAGTGTTAAAATATGTTAGCCGATTAATAGGCTATTTGTCGGTAAAGTGTTAAAATATGTTAGCCGATTAATAGGCTACCGGTCGGTAAAGTGTTAAAGTGCGTCGAACCCAGGTCTCCTCGCGGTTGATTTTTACCACGGCGTATGAGTGCCGGTGTACGGTGCCAAATATAAACCTCTTTCGTTCGGGTCGGTAGAATCGCGGTGCCATCCATTCTCAGCCCCTGGTTTTCGGGCGTTTATTTTCTATGGTCTCGGCGACATGTGCGGCTCCGGGGCGCGTCGCCTTCTGTCTCCTCGCGGTCGCGTCACGTTCCACGCGCGATGGTATTTTCCGCGGAAATAAATAAAGAGAACGATCTCCAGCACGATTTCCGAAAGAGCGAAAAATTCTGGAAAATTGTCGTTACCGTTGAGAAACGACTCGGTGATTCCGCGGTGAAATTTCGTGTGATCTCTTGGTTTTCTTTCTTGCTTGTTGGAAGTGCAGACGAAATCGCTGGTGAAGACTGGGAATTCAGAGACGTTTAATAGAATTTCTTTTGCTTTTCGTAAAAATACGGCGAACGCTCTCGGAAGCTCGGTGGGATTCCGGCAGGATTTTCGGAGGAACTTAAGAATTCAAGAAGGAGGAGCGATTTTTTCAGCCTTTCGTAGACGTTTCGACGTGACTCCGTCGGTTTTGTTAAATTCTTATTGTTCACTGGAATAATACAATTACTTGTTGATTTGTTGCGCACGATTATTTATTGAATTTAAATCTGTGAATCTTGAAATCTTTGGAAATTGGAAGATTCGATGAAATCCTAAGCTTTCGTGGATCTTATTGTTATGTTTAAGAATTGTAGAAATTTTTTAAGATCAATTAGATTTCGTAAGATTTTCAGTTTCCGTGGACGACACGTGGCGATTTTACTAAATTTAGAACTCCAGAAATTTTGGTGAATTGAAGATTTGACAAGCTCGAGTTGAAACGAAATTTCGAAAAAATTCGGCGAGAAACTTTCGAAGAAACTCGGTAATTTTTTTTTTTCTAAATTTTCGAAAAGGAAACGGCAGTTTCCTTTCGAGACTCGCCATGAACGTAATAAACCAATTCCACTAATTTTCGAGCAAAATTCAGAAACATCGCAGATATTCCTCTCGTGTTGAAAAAAATTTGAAACATTCGAAGAACATTCCCAAAAAAAAAATCCGACAGAATTTCAGAATTCGACGGTGCCGAGAAAAACTCTCGAAGCTTCAAATTTCGGATTTTTTTCTCGCGGGGAAACGCCTCGCGATTCAAAGATTCGCGCGGTTTCGAACGATCGTGAGTGAGTGCCTCGTGAAACATGAAACGATCTCACGAGTGAGAAACACCGAAACAGTTTGTTGAAGAAGACGGAAAATTTCGTCGTCGTGGAGAATCATCGTGATTAAAAAAAAAAAAAAAAAAAAAAAAACAGATTTATAGAAGCATGTGGAGATCCGTCGTCATCTTCTCCTCGAGAAGATGTCGAAATTCTTCCGTAGGATACTTCTGTGCGGTTGCTCGTCGCGTTCGGGTCTCGATGGACAGACGTTCGTCGTCGACGAGTCCGTGGTCGACGATGGATCCAAGTCTGCTGTCGAGTTCCCGGCGAGCGACCGGCAATCGGAGGACGTCGCGACGCACTTCGACCTCTCCAGCATCAAGTTCATAGACGACGAGGAGACGGACGACGACGTGACTCTTGAAAATGGTACTCACGCGTGTGTGCATTGTTCGCATTCACAGACTCGAGAGCGCAAAACTCGTTTGTTGAATCTCGCGGTCGCGAAACGAAGATTTCATCCTTGATCTATAAATTTTACTTAACACTTTACCGACCGGTAGCCTATTAATCGGCTAATTAACATATTTTAACACTTTACCGACAAGTAGCCTATTAATCGGCTAATATGTTTTAACACTTTACCGACTGGTAGCCTATTAATCGGCTAACATATTTTAACACTTTACCGACCGGTAGCCTATTAATCGGCTAACATATTTTAACACTTTACCGACAAGCAGCGTATTAATCGGCTAACATATTTTAACACTTTACCGACCGGTAGCCTATTAATCGGCTAACTAACATATTTTAATACTTTACCGACCGATAGCCTATTAATAGGCTAACTATTCGCCGCTAATACACGGTCGGTAAAATGTCAACGTTGGTTGTCGATGGTGCTTAATCACCTTAAGTGAATTTTATTTTATCCCATTGCTAATGACAATGCGTGTGTATAATTTCGTTTAACATTATTGTCAATGGTGTGTTGATGGGAAATTTTATTTACTCGATCAGTTTTACTCGAGTGAGTTTTATTTAATATTGTTGTTTAATGGCAGTTTACACGAACGTTGGTGAAATTTTATTTACTTAATCGGCTCGAGTGAATTTTATTTGATATTGTTGTTAACGATACCGTATATATGAATTTTATTTAATATTCACGCTATCACTCTATTTGTTCATCGAATGATTTTATGTGAATTTTATTTAATATTATTATTATTATTTAATATTATTCATATTATCAATGACACGCCACGTGAATTTTATTTAACACTTACATTATTCATCGAGCCATTTTGTGTGAATTTTATTTAATCTCATTGATATCATTTTCACATTGTTGTTAATTTAATACAATTAGTATTATTGATTTTATATAATATTATTATAATATGTTATATCATATTATTGTTAATAGTAACCTGTGTGAATTTCATTTCCTATTACTGATAATGATTGTTATCAGTGATGTCTATCATTCTCTAGTCATTGCGAGCGAAAAAATTTTTCGAATAAATAATACATGAACAATAACGATAAATAGACTATAGTCTAAAAGTATTACACATTATAAACTATTACTACTTATAAAATTACATTTGATTGATTTTCATCTATTTATAAAGTAAAAAGTTATCCATCCATTTATAAAATATAATGTTCACACACTTTTCGACAAGATTTAAAAAAATAAATTACGATAGTATCTAATATTAGATAATCTAATGTTAGATTTCTTGTCGCACGAAATATCGGATTTTTGTATAAACAGTTCGTGTTGGATATTTTTGAAGATCACGTTCGACTTTAAACAAAGTATTAATTAATTGATTAATTATTTGCGTCCGTGACATTCTTGCAAAGAGGCAGGCTTTTTTCTAGTGAACAAAAATAAAAATTCCCCTGCTCGAAGAAGTTCTGGTTCTTTTTTTTCGAAACGACAAACCGTTCGAGGATCTGAATCATAGAAAGCTTCTGAGTCTCTGAACACTTTTTTCCAACAACAATGGGCAGAAGTCATTGCAAATTTCTGAAATTTCAAAAGGGTGGAAAATCTGTCGGAGAGACATCCGAAAGTTTCTGCACAGAAAAGGGTATACGAATTTTTAAGGTCAAGTATTAAAAAAGATAGAAAAGAAGAAAAAAAAATTGTTTATAAAAAAATGAAATTCAAAATTCATTCGAAAAAGAAGACACCTTTTCTGAACCGCAGAGTGCAATAAATAAAAAAAAATAAAATTCGAAATTCATTCGAAAAAGAAGACACTTTTTCTGAAATGCAGAATACAATAAATAAAAATAAAAAAATAAGATTCGAAATTCATTCGAAAAAGAAGACACCTTTTCTGAAACGCAGAGTGCAGTAAATAAAAAATAGTAAAATTCGAAATTCATTCGAAAAATAAGACACCTTTTCTGAAACGCAGAGTGCAGTAAATAAAAAATAGTAAAATTCGAAATTCATTTGAAAAATAAGACTAAGACTTTTTCTGAAATGCAGAGTGCAATAAATTAAAAAAAATAAAATTCGAAATTCATTCGAAAAAGAAGACACTTTTTCTGAAATGCAGAATACAATAAATAAAAATAAAAAAATAAGATTCGAAATTCATTCGAAAAAGAAGACACCTTTTCTGAAACGCAGAATGCAATAAATAAAAAATAGTAAAATTCGAAATTCATTCGAAAAATAAGACACCTTTTCTGAAACGCAGAGTGCAATAAATTAAAAAAAAATAAACTTCGAAATTCATTCGAAAAAGAAGACCTTTTCTGAAATGCAGAGTGCAATAAATAAAAAAAAATAAAATTCAAAATTCATCCGAAAAAGAAGACACTTTTTCTGAAAGGCAGAGTGCAGTAAATTTTTCAAAAAGATACCAGACGATCTCCAATCAGGGGATAATAGCAGTCGAACGAATTAGCCAACGTTGATGGAACACCAAAATCCGATGTTTCGTGCGAGGCCACGAGGCCTAATTAATAGTGACGTCGCGAATGAGAAAGGAATTTGAGATAGAAAAAGTAGAAAGATTAATAAAACAGAGTGAGGGGAGATTGTTCTAGTGACTAATTGCTTTGAAATTGTTGACAGTAGAGCTGGACGGGTTCAACGCTGGTCGGGTGCGAGAAGCTTGGGTCATCGCCGTCGAAAGGTAATTACGAACTATGATCGTCAAGAGGAAATAAAGAGAGTAACAGTGATTGCTAAGGGTACATCGCGCAGTATTGACTATCCTACGTTTCTAACCTAACCTAACCTTTTTCTTGTTTTTTTTTTTAACGTGGAGGAAATCTTCAACCTAACCTAACCTTACCTAACCTTTGTAGTTATACATCTGACAGAATTAAAGTTCGGAGAAAATCACTTGTAATTACGATGGATGATAAAATCTTCTGTGTCGTTTTTTCGTTATTTCGTCGGTTATTTGGTCGTCAGCCAATTGAGAAATTCCCCGAGATTAAATACGAGAGAATTTACAGTGTTATTAATTATCGCAATGCGATTATTAAGATAACAGAGATCTCGAACGTACGTGCCATTTGATAAAAGGAATTCAAAATAAGAATTAATTTCATTCGAATATACTGCATGATGTGGGAAGAAATTTTTGGCTCACCCTGTAGAAACTGGAATCTAGCCAAGAAATCTAGACGTCGCATTTTGCCACTTTATTATTCCACGCAGTTATCCAACGATCCTTCATTGTAACGATGTTAAATCAAATTGCAAAATTCCAAAATTAAGCAATAACGTGAAGCTGCGACGTTTTTTTAAATGATTGTTATTATATTAAATCAAATTGATCATTTGAAAGTTAAGCAACGTGAAGCCACATTTGTATTATTTCTTACAGACATGTCAGTAATGACATTAAATTGAAAATTCCAAAATTAAACAACGTATATATATATATATATATACATATACATATACATATACATATATACATATATATAGTAATATGTCTGAGAAAGATATATTTTGATAAAATATTTATATATAATTTATTTATATTATTACTAATTGGATTTTAGTTTAGTTTAAAACAAATAATTTGCAATTAGTAGATATTAAATAATAAATCTAACGATAATCGTTAGAAATAATGTTTTTATTATATTTTAACTTAAAAAATTAATTCTTTTTATCAGACATCTAATGAAACTATATGGACTAATATATATGTATATATATATATATAATAAGCTAATTTAAGCTATTAGGTTCATACCTTAACGATAAATTTAATAATTTTTATATAATTATAGATAAGAATAATAAAATTTAAATTATAATTTTTTTAAAATTAATAAAAATAACACATGTATATATATATATATATATACTATTATTTATTATTTAACTAATAAGACAATAAAATTTATATTATACTTCTATATATTATTCTACTCTCTATATTGTTTGTAAATAACAATTCTATTAAAGTGAGTAATTTCTGAATTTCCAATAATTTTAATAATCAGGTTGTTAGAAACCGTGACTTTTTAAAACGATGTTATCACTTTACCGACCGGTAGCCTATTAATCGGTCAACACATTTTAATACTTTACCGACAAGTAGCCTATTAATCGGCTAACATATTTTAACACTTTACCGACCGGTAGCCTATCAATCGGCTAACTATTCACCGCTAATACACGGTCGGTAAAGTGTTATCATATTAAATTGTTGTGTTAAATGAAAATTGCAAAATTCCGAGATCAAGCGACAGCGATTCTCATTTACGATGAACACCCGAGCGCAGGAAAGAAAAGCGAAAAATCGATCTTGTCTTTTAACGATGGAGTGGCTCGCGTCGCGCAGAACATGAATGTGATCGCACGTTGCGGCTAATTAATTGAACGTTCTAAAGTCTGAAGTATCTGTTCGCGTCGTTGTACATTGATTTCATTGTTCGTAGAGCGGATTGTTGGCATCATTGCTAAACGGGGAAGTTCAGTGGCACTCTCCCTGCGACGCGAACCATGTTTCTCCGTTACTTCTAATTTCGGGTTATATCTGATCTCTGTAATGTCATCACTGTTACGTTACAACTAGACCAGTTCGTTCAATTATAGGATAAGGTATCCGTGCGTATGTGTATTGTTCGATCGTGGCACAGTATGATACAGTATAGCAATTTCTGTTCGCAGGCGCGCAAAGGAACGATTGCAGCGGCTGGCATCTCACTGGAGGATCCAGCCGCGCGACATTCAAGCGATTCTGCACCAACAGGTAAACGAAACTTTTCCGATTTAACTTCTAAATTAATGTGTTAACACCGTTCGACGGTGTCTGATCGACTTTCTGACCTTCTGACGACGAGACGGGCAAGTATAAATAATTAGAGCGCTGAAATATTTCGTCGCCGAAGGGACGTTGAATATATTTGGATTTGATTGAAAACTATATTTACACGTTTGTTACAAAATTCTGTAATATATGTTTGTTCAATGCCTAGAAGAACAGAGGTATTAAAATTCAATGCGAACGAACGAACGTATGATTCCAACATTTCCTAGTGGCAATAATGTACAGTAATATGTTTGCTCGTGAAGGATTTCACGAATGTAAATCCTTGATCTCGGTACTTTTGTTATTTAATTTTATGCACACGCTATCGATGATATTTCGTATCTTTCTTGTGTAATGTTTCATTTGTATAAATGAATTGCATCAGCTTACGAAAAAAGACGAATTAATAGATTTGTTATGAGAGGCAAATAAGGATTTGTCACTGTATAAAAAGCAAATAAGAATTGATTATTGGAAACAGATAGATTTAGCTTTGTGAACAAATGTATTTATAAATTTTATAAATATATGTGTATTAAATTAGTATTATATTATTGCATTTGTTCTATTATATCTTAAGAGTTTCATTCCACAGAATAAATAAATAAATGAATAAATATTTAAAGAGATACGATAGTAAAGTAATACGTACATTTTTATACTTTCGCATAGCTAGTTTCGCGGAAGAAGATTGCTCTAAAACATATCTTATTTTTTACGTAATAACAACGGAATACCTATCGAAAGACTCGATGCTCTTTAATCTGTTAATCGAAAGTTATTTTCATTTTATTCGTCTGAGTGATTTTTGAATCGTCAGATTAGTAATTAACGGATAAAACATAATAAACCATAAATAATAATTGGTATAAATATAAATATTCGTGAGTCATTGTGCTTTATTAAGAGATTGGGAATCTGTGTGTAACGAGTCGACACGTTCACTTGTAGAGGTTAGGGTTATAGAGGTTAGGCCATCTCGGGTATGCAAAATTATCATCAGCAACCTCTTTCAATTTTTTTTTGTCTCGCAAAAGAATGAAACTGAAGATTAAAATTTGGAACGGAGCATTTTTTTGTACAATTTTCTTGTAAAGTTTTTACAATTGTTATAGGATAGACGATTTAAATATCGCGCCTGCGTATCAACGTATCATGCGCATGCGCATGCGCCCAACGCTCATAGAAAATCCCGTCTTTCAAACTTGTACTTGACAATTAACATTTTTTCGTGTTCTTCGTCAATTTCGAAGCTCTAAACAAAATTTATATACTTACCAACAATTAATAATTTTATTAAATGATCACTGCATTGATAGTTTATTTATTATTATACGTTACTTCGTTACTTCGTACTAACGAGTTGATTCCTATCCATGACGAATTTTTATATTAACACTTTACCGACCGATAGCGATAAATAGTAGCGGTAAGTAATAGACGATTAATAGGCTAACCGGTCGGTAAAGTGTTAACATCGTATAATAATATATTTGTATATATTAATATACGATATTACCGGTCGGTAAAGCGTTAAAATATATAAATATATTATTATACGATATCAATACTTTACCGACCGATAGCGATAAATAGTAGCGGTAAGTAATAGACGATTAATAGGCTAACCGGTCGGTAAAGTGTTAATATCGTATAATAATATATCTGTATATATTAATATACAATATTACCGGTCGGTAAAAGTGTTAAAATATATAAATATATTATTATACGATATCAATACTTTACCGACCGATAGCGATAAATAGTAGCCGATTAATAGGCTACCGGTCGGTAAAGTGTTAACATTGGAATTACAGCGATTACAAGTGACGAGTGACCGAGCAAACAGATCATTTAAAATTAATAATTCAGACCACTCGAAAACAAAGGAAATAGCGAATAATTAGTATATACAAATAAGAACGAATAATTAATACGTACAAATGTAACAAATATAGCTGAATGTAAATGAGTAAGAACGCATGAATTTTTACAAACGAATGTAAATAATAACGTAAACGTAATAAAAAACAATAACCATAATATATAAATAAACGCAACAAATGAAATCAATATTAAGATATATAATAACGCGAAGTAAATAAAAGTACGCCGAAAGGACGTGAATCAATAATATCAATAATATATCTAACATACACGCCTGTATTTTAATAATACTGACAAAAATTATTATCATCGAATTACATTCACAGGCTTTCGCGAAATTTTTCCTAGAAACGCGAAAAAAACGCGTCAAATAAAAATTGTAATTGGTCCTAACTTCTTGATCGGGCGCTGTAATGGATTATCTATTTCTCTCTCTCTCTCTCTCTCTCTCTCTCTCTCTCTCGCAACAATAGCAAAAGAAATAGGTCGAAAGATAATGGGGGCTAGGTTGGAGAAGCGATCGCGCGGATAAATGGTTAATCGATGGCTTGGGTTGCTTCGAATGGAAGCAATTTCTGCGCCGATGTACGATCAGCATCGTCCGATGAGATAAAGTGGCCGATCGCTTGTTTCCATTGTATTCAAACAATTAGTTCCTATTCCATTCTCGTGTCTCTCTCTCTCTCTCTCTATCGCCCCGGCGTCTATCAAACATTCTAATCAGGGAACCGTGCGCCTGGCGAACGACGAAATAGTATAGCGACGATACAGTATAATTCGAAATTGTCCGATTGGACAGCAAGTGGAAACGAGCCTCGGCTGACTGTCGATTGACAGGGAAATCGTCACGCCAGGTTGCTCGTAATATGGCGGAATGCAAAGTAAACGAGCGTAGTGATGGCGAACGATCATGCGCGGCCTTGGTTCGGTATAGCAGCGTTTTGCTGTTACAGCGCGTATTCCACAGGTTGCGACCCCGAAATCGTTGCCAGAATTTTCACTCTCTCTCTCTCTCTCTCGTTCTCATATATATATATATAATTATTAATTAATGATATATAAAATTATTAATTGCTAATTCATATATATATAAGTTTTAGTTATTTATTTATAATATATATATAAATTAATAATTAATAATTTATTAATAATTATATCATTATATTATATCGTTAATTAATATATCTAATCATATATAATATATCTATGATATATCAGTAATTATTATATCATTAATTAATATATGATATAAATGATATTATATCATTAATTAATAATTATTATATATATTACTGATTGACAGATTCGCGAAAGTTTTGACTATTCGCACTTTCGTTGTAAAAAGTTCAAAATGAATACAGTAGAATTCCATTTATACGAGCTGACTTCGGGGGGAGGGGGGGCCAAAGGGCATTTCAGGTTGTTGTTGCATTTCAAATGTTCGATCGTCGCGGTCATGGCTGAAACACGTCGAAATCTTTACCAGCGAATTGTTTAATTGTACTCGAGCGTTTGCACAATGCTCAGATTTATTAATCTAACAATAAGTAGAGGGCGTGTGTTGTTTTAATTCTCGTTTATCTCTTATCTCAATCTCAAACTCTCACAAGTTTCTTTCTCATAAAATGTATCACAAGTTTATTATGCCTGGATGTTTCAGTTTTGATGATTTAACCAGAAGGGGCAGTGATTCTATATCATAAAAATATTTCAATTCAATTCGAGGGTTCAAGTTCCTTCAGCTTCCCATCTGTTTCTTCACTTTCTGTTTTTTTCTTTTTTTTTTCAAATGAAACATCAAAATACAAGAAGAAGCTGATTTCATTTGATTTACAAATCAAATTCAAGTACAAAGACACCGAGTCTCTTCGTCTATGTTTCGAAAGTCGTCCCTTCGAAATTATCTTTTTAATTCGATCTAACAACAATTATTTGTCACGGATTTTATTTCGGTAGAAAGTGATTTCTAACACGTGCATATAAATTCAATCTGACTCTCAAGTTTCTTTCTCATGAAATGTATTACAAGTTTATTGTGACTATTATACAGGGTGTTTCAGTTTTGACGATTTAACCAGAAGGGGCAGTGATTCTACGTCAGAAAAATATTTCAATTTCAGTTTAATTCAATTCGAGGGTGCAAGTTCCTTCAGCTTCCCATCTGTTTCTTCACTTTCTGTTTTTTTTCTTTTTTTTTCAAATGAAACATCAAAATATCTATAATAAGAAGAAGCTGATTTCATTCGATTTACAAATCAAATTCAAGCACGAAGAAAGTCGTCCCTTCGAAATTATCTTTTTAATTCGATCTAACAACAATTATTTGTCACGGATTTAGAAAGTGATTCTTAACATATAAATTCATGACACTTTCCAAGAGAAATCCGTCGAAATTCAGATAAAACGGAGAATTGAAATTACAATTGAACAGAAACATCCGCAATCTACTCGTTAAGTCAGAAAACTTGGGGGGAAAAAAAAGAAAGTCCGAGCATCGCGAGGGGTTGGCTGCTTCTCGCTCGGTGGAAGATGGCGACGGAAGAACGGGACGAAAGCGGGCGAAAGAGCGAGGGCGAGAGTGAAACAATAGGACAGGAGAAAAGAAAGAGCGCATCGATCGGGAAGAGTGTGGTCCGGAATCGCTTTGTTTCCGCGGGTAACAGCGGTCGTCCGGTTAGAGGCAAGCCAGCTTGATTGTTTCGTGTTTTTCTCTGTTTGTGTGCAGATCAACGAGGCAGTCGCTTCGACGAGCGGGGACAGCGCAGGCAAAAATGTGACCGGCAACCAAATTACCGTGACGCTTGCCGACAAGTAAGTCAAGCATTTTCATTCTTCGCCGTTTTCTCCTTCGTCGTTAATCGTTTCCCGCTCTGCTTTGTCCCTCTTATTGTTTTTTTTTTCTCCCCCTCCCCCCCCCTCCCCCCTCTCGTTCTTCTTTATCATCTCCTCTTCTCTCCTCGTATTTTCTCCGTGCGCAGAGCGGGCGAAAAATCAGAAACCGAACCAGCCTACTGAAAATAAATCTGTAATTTTTTTTTTTTTTCATCATATCAGGTTGGTCAACCGGTATGTTAGAGAGAAGAGATATTTTTCCTAATGGAAAAAAATCATGTTCGAATACTTGAGTTTAATTAGCTTTTAATCAGTCGTATTTTTCCATGTTTCACATCTTCACCATGCTTTTTGAAAAAGAAACGAACAGGCGGGAAGGAACTTTTGGCCCACCCTTGTATTTGGGACGAGAGCTTGGCAGTCTCGCGATTCGACGAGACAATTGACATTACAGGGTGCTTATGTTAATATTTACATAAGCTGTACGAGCGACAATGAAAAATTGACAATTGATCGTTTAAATCGATGTATACTTTATAAAATGAGATTCGGACTCGTTTTAAAGCGTGGATCTTCTGTTCTAAAGATTGACAGTCGTGAAGTAAAATAGTTTCATTTATAGTAATCCGAGGAAAATTATTCATCTCAGTCGTCTATGACTGAACGATACCGTTCGCGATTGAAATAAATTTGAGAATTGATAATCTTGCCCAGAGAAACCACCCTGTATATTTTCACACATTCCATGCACACGTGCGCATTTTTGCATCTTTCGTTCTTCGAAAAATCTACAAAAACACACAGTCCTTTTTGTGGCAGATAATCATGAAATAACACAAAGTAGTATAGTGATCCAACGAAGATTATCTTCCAGTTATTTTCCAGTTAACCGAACGATACCATTCGCGATTGAAATAAATTTGAGAATTGATAATCTTGCCCAGAGAAACCACCCTGTATATTTTCACACATTCCATGCACACGTGCGCATTTTTGCATCTTTCGTTCTTCGAAAAATCTACAAAAACACACAGTCCTTTTTGTGGCAGATAATCATGAAATAACACAAAGTAGTATAGTAATCGAACGAAGATTATCTTCCAGTTATTTTCCAGTTAACCGAACGATACCATTCGCGATTGAAATAAATTTGAGAATTGATAATCTTGCCCAGAGAAACCACCCTGTATATTTTTACACATTCCATGCACACGTGCGCACTTCTGCGTCTTTAGAAGTGTATTAGAAATTTATAATCTATTTATCAATTAGGCAGTCGTGACATAAATTAAAAGTAACACCTTTGCGTTTACAGTGATCGAAGAAAAATTTATCCCAGCTCGTCTTGTAGCTCGACAATCGCGATTCGAAATAAATTCGAGAACATTTGAACATTCTCGCCAGAGATTTCTGCACGTCGAATATGCCACGACCATATCCAATGTAGCACGAAACGTAAAAACCGCGTTGGGAAGTAAAAATATACAGGGTGGTTTCTCTGGGCAAGATTATCAATTTTCAAATTTATTTCAATCGCGAATGGTATCGTTCGGTTAACTGGAAAATAACTGGAAGATAATCTTCGTTGGATTACAATTACAGGCCGGATGTGAGAAATTGCGATTGGCGTGATTGATATCCCATTTGTCATGTAACCGCGCGTTGTTCTCTCTCTCTCTCTTTTTGTCTGTCTTTAAGGCATTAACGCGTCAGAAATCGATTTCTCGCTTCTCGGCTGAAGACGAATTCTCTTATTGTCTTTCTCTGTCCACCAGGGAACCAACCACGAATGCCTTTACCCCTAAACTCAGCAACGGCACCATACCTAAGGGCATAGTGAAAGACACGAAGGACACGAGGGAAGGGAAGGACGCTGAGAAGCAACATACCTGTCCAGAGGAAACCAAACTCTTAGTGAGTGGAACTTGTATTTGTATTTAATTTATATTCTCCTCTGGTTGTTTCAAACTCGCAGAGAAACATAGAGGCTGTACTTCTAAATTATTATACATAGATTGTCAGGGCGAAGGGATTGATCAAACGATCAGTATGTAATTTTCCCGACAATCTTCAGTTCGCTCGCCTCGTGATTACGTTGCAGCGTTTAATCATCGAATAATCGTGAATAACGTGATTAACGATGTCGACTGCCATGATGATCGACTCGCTACACTAGGGTGGATCGTCGTCCCCCTGATTCTGAAATAAATTAAAGCGAAATAAACGAATGCCCCGTTGCAATGAATTTTGAAATAACGCGAATATTAATATAAAATACACTGGGTGATATTGTACGAAAAATACGTTTTTTCTTATATTTTGTTGCAACGTAACATCTTGTTACATTAATCCTTAACGGTCGATTCGCAAACCTAACCTAAACCGAACTTTCTAGCGAACGAAGTAAACATGCTTGCTCGATGGTTTTATCAGTAAACCAGAGAAAACAGACGAACGTGGTACAAAGAGAGATGTATCTTCTCTTAAAAAAAAAAAAAAAAAGGTATCTTTATAATTATCAGAGAATAGCGAAAGACAGAGAAAAACACAGTGACGAGGCGATATCGATGTTTTTAATATCCTTGAAAGCTAACTCCGTGGTTAACGTCTATCTTTGTAACTAGCAGCAGGTAAAAACGATCTCTCCTTCGCGACACTTATGTAAACCCCGTCCGTGCGACTGGTGAGGTAAACATTTCGCGGAATTGTAATTCGCCGTCCGTGAATTGCATTCTGTTTCTGCATAATTAATCTGTCGGGCAACTTTGTCGAGAGAATCCCGCGAAAATTAACCGGGCAGTCGGTCTCTCTTCGTCGCGAAGGTGGGAAACTTATTGTGGAAATTTCGATTCGAGACTCGTTCGACAGGATTTCCCTTACTTTTGTCCCCCGCGTTTCGACAATATTTCGATAAAACACGGTGGCCCAGAAGTCACTTCTTAATTAAAATAAAGAAAAAAATACTCTGGCGGTCGACGAAATGAAATTCGAAAGGCACGATTAAAACATTAATCGGGGGAAAAAATCATGTTCGAGCTTGAGTTTAACTTGAAATCAATGAAATCAGTTTTTCCTTATGTTCTGATGGTTTATTGAAAAGTTTGTTAAGAACTAAATATACCACCCTGTATATTTGGAAATTTCATCAGCATCGGGTTGTGTATTGAAAATTTATTTCAGCTATTAAGATTATATTAATTTTGCTTTGTTGTTATTGAATTTATAAGTAAGTTTCAACATTATTGATATTATTATTATTGTGTGTTTTAGAGATTTAAGTGTATATTTATATTGTTCATTATATTTGAAACGTTTTACATGGTTTTGCATATATATTTTTGTGCATAAAACTCCATTGCAATGTAGTTGTAACACTCGACTGTTCACGTTGATAAAGTTTTGAAAAATATGTATAAAAGTTACAAGATATATAAACAATAAATTATTCATTATATTAACGAACCTCGATGATACTTACTATATGCTTTTTAAACATTTATTCATACTGAAAATATGTATGCAGAAATTTTACAAGACACTTAAACAGTTGTCAATTGTCAATTATATTAATAACCTTCGGTGACATTTATTAGGTATATAGGTACTTAAAACATGTACTCATACCAAACATATATATATTTATAGAAATTATAAGATATTTGAACAGTAACTTTTATATTGTATCAACAAACTTTCATGTTTAAAATATATACATCTCAGTCGAGTATTATTAAGTAAATAGTCAATGATCCACTATTAATAAACCTCGATGATATTTCTTGCGTGTGAGTTTTTAAGGCATCTATACATACGTTTTTTACTGATCACATGTCTGCAAAGAATATCCCGTATACCTTCATAAAATGCATAAATTTTCACACCCAGTATAACCCAGTATAAAAGTGTCAGTCAATGAAATTTCAAAAGTGTGTCACGTAAAATCTTCGGTTCGTTAAAAGAATTTCATAAAAAAAAAAAAAGATCCTCCATGACGACTGATGAGAATTTCGAACTGACGAGACGATGATTCATATTTCCAGACACCGGTGCAAGGCGGAAGAGTCGGTGAACGACGTGCCAGCAGTCCTTTCCAAAATGGTCAAACAGAAGTCCTGATCGGAGAACTGGAGGGCGGCCCAAGGTCGCCGCGGGGATCCACGTCTTCGGCAGTGAACGACGCCAATTTCCTCAATCCGCCGGATGAACGTGACGATCAGAAGCCCATTTACAGGCGAGTACTAAAATTAAGCATCGATCGGTGCATCCTTTCGCTTCTTTTCAAATATACCTTCTTTGTGTGCGTGTGTTTGCGTGTGTGTGTGTGTGTGTCAGTTTTCCTCTTCGGTCGATATCTTTCTCTATATCGAATCTGTAGTGACATTACATCGTCGCGTAATGTAAAAAAAAAAAAGAAATATTCGTTTGTCACGTGGCTGATCAAGGTCAAAGAATGACGTGTTCATTATCGATGTAACGAATATTCGTTCGTTGACTAAATTCGAGGGTGTTAAGGGAAATTGTAGAAGGCAAAATATTACAGCGAAGGGGTGGCGTTGATTTCACACGCGAAAAATAAATAGGCGAAGTGCCGCGGAGGAAAAGTTTTCTCACATTTTTTCGTGAAAATCGACTTCGTCAATGTAAAGTTATGCGAACTTTAAACTGGAATGAATAATCGATAGATAGTTAGTTTATCCTTCGTGCGAAAATAAATAGAAAAATGTAGAGTACAATTTTTTTTTTCGTTTTTTCATCGCGAGAAAAATTCAGTAAGGGGAATCTATCAAGCACACGTTTGCACGCAAGGCAAACTTTTAACAAAAGTATGTTTAAAGCCTTGAAAACGGAGCCTCACTAAGGTGGGATTTCTTACGAGCGTCAGACGCATGCGCAGTGCGGCAACATTTGATAATTATGCACAGGAATTTGACGATTATGTATTAGGAAATTATTTATATATAGGTTAGGTTAGATTAGGTTGGGTTATACATTTGATAATTATGCACAAGAATTTGACGATTATGTATTAGGAAATTATTTAGGTTCGGTTATACATTTGATAATTGTGCACAGAAATTTGACGATTATGTATTAGGAAATTATTTAGGTTAGGTTAGATTAGGTTGGGTTATACATTTGATAATTATGCACAAGAATTTGACGATTATGTATTAGGAAATTATTTAGGTTAGGTTATACATTTGATAATTGTGCACAGAAATTTGACGATTATGTATTAGGAAATTATTTAGGTTAGGTTATACATTTGATAATTGTGCACAGAAACTTGACGATTATGTATCAGGAAATTATTTAGGTTAGGTTATACATTTGATAATTGTGCACAGAAACTTGACGATTATGTATTAGGAAATTATTTAGGTTAGGTTAGGTTATACGTTTGATAATTGTGCACAGAAATTTAACGATTATGTATTAGGAAATTATTTAGGTTAGGTTATACATTTGATAATTGTGCACAGAAACTTGACGATTATGTATTAGGAAATTATTTAGGTTAGGTTAGGTTATACGTTTGATAATTGTGCACAGAAATTTAACGATTATGTATTAGGAAATTATTTAGGTTAGGTTATACATTTGATAATTGTGCACAGAAACTTGACGATTATGTATTAGGAAATTATTTAGGTTAGGTTAGGTTATACGTTTGATAATTGTGCACAGAAATTTAACGATTATGTATTAGGAAATTATTTAGGTTAGGTTATACATTTGATAATTGTGCACAGAAACTTGACGATTATGTATTAGGAAATTATTTAGGTTAGGTTATACATTTGATAATTGTGCACAGAAACTTGACGATTATGTATTAGGAAATTATTTAGGTTAAAGGTTATACATTTGATAATTGTGCACAGAAACTTGACGATTATGTATTAGGAAATTATTTAGGTTAGGTTATACATTTGATAATTGTGCACAGAAATTTGACGATTATGTATTAGGAAATTATTTAGGTTAGGTTATACATTTGATAATTGTGCACAGAAACTTGACGATTATGTATCAGGAAATTATTTAGGTTAGGTTATACATTTGATAATTGTGCACAGAAACTTGACGATTATGTATTAGGAAATTATTTAGGTTAGGTTAGGTTATACGTTTGATAATTGTGCACAGAAATTTAACGATTATGTATTAGGAAATTATTTAGGTTAGGTTATACATTTGATAATTGTGCACAGAAACTTGACGATTATGTATTAGGAAATTATTTAGGTTAGGTTAGGTTATACGTTTGATAATTGTGCACAGAAATTTAACGATTATGTATTAGGAAATTATTTAGGTTAGGTTATACATTTGATAATTGTGCACAGAAACTTGACGATTATGTATTAGGAAATTATTTAGGTTAGGTTAGGTTATACGTTTGATAATTGTGCACAGAAATTTAACGATTATGTATTAGGAAATTATTTAGGTTAGGTTATACATTTGATAATTGTGCACAGAAACTTGACGATTATGTATTAGGAAATTATTTAGGTTAGGTTATACATTTGACAATTGTGCACAGAAACTTGACGATTATGTATTAGGAAATTATTTAGGTTAGGTTATACATTTGATAATTGTGCACAGAAACTTGACGATTATGTACTAGGAAATTATTTAGTTAGGAACTGGTACAATATCCAAAGTGAGTGATATTCAAAGCACATTAATCTCTACCGTAATTTATTTTCTATCGGTCTCTACAATCACGAGTGATACGACTAGCTCGATCGAGTCAGTAGAGATCCATGAGTCACACATTATAGTTGTCGCGACAACGATTCGCGTTTAACTGACAATATACAACGGACACAGACTTCGTTCATATTTTACTAATATATCTACACGAATATATTTACAGACCCCGTTGAATTTTATTTCGGTGGGTTTCTCGGTGCCCTTTAATTTTACAATCACCGTGGCGGGCATTTCGCGCGATAAGGAAATCGCTGGTGGGCGTATACACTTTTGCTAAAAAGTCTTCGGACATCTATTTTTAATAAAACTTTGACATTTGACGCGGAATCTACGCCGTAGATTGCGAACTTTAAATTGCACGGTACTTTTTAATAAGTTTGTTAACTTCCTTCGTCGAAAGGTATATCGGGTTAAATTATTTATTTCGACGTATTTCCTGGCACTCTGACTCAACTATTCTCTCACTTTAAAGTTGTTTTTTTTTCCAATTTTAAAGATCTCTCTCTGCGCCTGTACAATTTATAGTATTTGCATAATGTATCTGTCATCTGTCATTTGTCACTGTACAATGTATCTGTCATTCCGACACGTTTACAATACATTTACGATCGAACAGAGTTACAGGGTGTCGCAGAAACAGTTTCACTTTTCCGCTTATTCGTGTTGTTGTCTATTTTATCATTTTATAATATCTATCACCACTGATCACTCTGATCGTGTAACTAGACATTTTTCTAACGATGCTTGGTCTCTCGTCGAGCAAGTGAAAAAGAAAAAAAAAAAGAAAGAAAAAAAAACGAAAGCTTGTCTCTTTGTTCCCTCGCGATCTCCTCTGAGACGCATCGAAACCGAGGAAATCTCCGATGTAGACTTTTTTCCTGTCTTCGTTTGTCCTTCGCGTGCTCGCGACCGTCAAATTTGGAGCAGCCTGTACAACGCGACGGCAGCCGCCCGTATCTCACATCTCGCAACGTTATTAAAATTTCAAAGTGTTTCATCCGCGGCGCGTGCAATACGTAAACGGCGTAAAAGTTCTCGATGGAAGTTCTCGCGGACGGCCTGCACGTGCGATTAAAGTTTCATTTTGCAAAATGACGGAAGCGCGGTAGTATCTGCTGCTTGTAGTATCCCCTGCGGGAGCAAAGCCGCGTCGCGTGCACCTACTACGCTCCGCTCGTTTGCCCTGCCGGTACGCGGTTGTTCGCCAGGTGACTGTTAGATGTCGCGGTGGACGTGTTTTTGCAACGAGCACACGGGAATCACTCCGTTATCGGAAGAAACCAGACGGAGCTGCGCGAGTATTCCTGGAATTATACAGCCCATAACCCCGTTCCATATCGCGACCCGTTTCAATGGAATCTGTGGTGTCACGGATCTTCACAGGGACGGGGATTCATTCTCTGACACCGTGGAATTCATTCAGCGGCTCTGCAATTATAATGCGGTAAGGGTTAATATCGCTAACGGAATAACGTAATGCAATATCGGCGCTCGCCGATGCTCCCCGAAGATGAAAAGAGTCGCTTCAACCCATTAAGCAGCAACCTGAAGTTTATTATACTACCAGGCCATCGAGGATGCCATTTCAAGGTGACGTTCTTTACACATCTCGATGTGTTTCGTAGCTTCTACAAAGCTGCACGATGCAACGACGAAAAACGCACAGTTGTGTGAAAGGGAAACATCGACGACCTTGAAAAAAGTCGGAGGGAGGAAGTGACCTTGGGGAAAGAATTCTTAACAGTTACACTCACGACGCTCTCGATGTCATTCGTTGCTGATAGAAATATCTCTCGCATCGTCGCAATTCATCGCAACAGATGGTCAAATGGCCTGGCCACGTTAAATGGGCCACCCTGTATACGTGAAATATATCCAGAGTACAGCATACGTTACAATATTTCACTAAATGAGACGAACACGTCTTTCGGTTACACAGAAAGTATCGGTTACACACAATCTTAATACCTGTACAAAGCACTGAACATCGTCTTTAAATTTCAAGAATATCATAATGCGTGGACGGAGAAAAAGAGAAACTCTCGTAATTTCCACTGCAGAACCGACAGAGACAATGACAATCACGAAACGTAAATGCCAAGGGAACTTCGGCCCTCAATGGGTTAATCGACGAGCAGCTGCCTCGTCGAATTTACGATCGATTTTCCCTGATTAAAGCGACAGGAGGACTGAAAGTTCATTGAGGTTGGGACGTGGTGGGGCAAGTTGAAACCTTCGTGGAGGTTATGTCGCCTCGGCGGTGGCCGCGTTTTTCGGAACAACTTTTAATTGAACGCGTATCTCCGGAGCACTTCGTGGTCCACTGGAGCACGGAAGTAATTAATTTGTAGAAAGCGGGGGCCAATGGAGCCGAGAGCTAGAGGCCAGCCATCCACTCTGTGGATGGGAATCGAAGACGAGGTTATGTCGCGCGAGGTTCTACCGTAATCTCTCCGAGCCTCGTGGCTCGAGCCATCGGCCAAGTGGTTTTCTGGCCGTCTCTTTTGCTCTTTTTCTCTCTCTTCTCTCTTTCCTCTCGTAGTCTTCACTTCACCGGTATTTCACGCTCGCGACACACCCACCGGCTTGGTTGGTGTTAGTGTAGCCTAAACAATGCGTTTTCCAGACCTCGCGCGGTGCAGCGTTGCCCAACCTGTTGTCCACGCGTGGAATCTTTGTAATTTTCAATGTACACCCCTCGGATGATCTCCTATCGTATTAAACACATCGTATTATGCACCTCGGTAACTCGTGGTACGAACGAACGAGGTCAGGCGGAGTCAATGGCTCGAAAGGGAAGACGAACGATCGCCACCACGAGGACCACGTCAATTGCATCGCAGTTTCATCATTTTTTTTTGAGAAACTAAGATCGGATGAAGTTTGGAGAAATTTCTCAGCTCGATTAACTCCGTTTGGCTATGTACGTTTGGCTATGTACGTTTTGTGGAGAATGAGTTGAGCTGCATTCATCAATGGATGAGAAAACATGTCCAGTTAGAAGTTGAAAAAGTTAGGTTAGGTTCGTTTGAAGTCCCCGAAATGTCCTCCACGGAAGAATAATCACTATTTTTCAGTCTTTATTTTACAAGGCTACGTTATCACCTTCTTTTAGTACTGAATAACTTTTGTTAATAAAATTTTTGTATAACTCCGGAAACAATGAAGATATAGACAATATTTAATAAGTAAGTGGTAAACCTGTATAATATATATATATATATATATATATATATAAAATAAATACCACTTAGTTACAATTAGTGTTTATATCTCTGTTGTATAATACAGGTTCTTCCCACCATTATTTTTCCGAATAAAACATCAAAATATAAGAAACAATTTTAAAAAATTTTTAATTAAATTCACTTCAATTAATTTCATCAATTTTAAATTAAATTTCAAAACTTTTATTAATTTCATCAGGTTTTCATTAGTTGATTTATTAATTTACTGATTTAATTAAATGTAAGTTCAAACATGATTGAGGAAGTGATTTTCAGTTCACTCTGTGTATACGTATATTTTTTATTAACAATATACATTAGTATTATGTATTTTATATTATATAATATTACATGTAATATTTTTTTATGTATTTATGTACGTTTTGTGGAGAATGAGTTGAGCTGCATTCATCAATGGATGAGAAAACATGTCCAGTTAGAAGTTGAAAAAGTTAGGTTAGGTTCGTTTGAAGTCCCCGAAATGTCCTCCACGGAAGAATAATCACTATTTTTCAGTCTTTATTTTACAAGGCTACGTTATCACCTTCTTTTAGTACTGAATAACTTTTGTTAATAAAATTTTTGTATAACTCCGGAAACAATGAAGATATAGACAATATTTAATAAGTAAGTGGTAAACCTGTATAATATATATATATATATATATATATATATAAAATAAATACCACTTAGTTACAATTAGTGTTTATATCTCTGTTGTATAATACAGGTTCTTCCCACCATTATTTTTCCGAATAAAACATCAAAATATAAGAAACAATTTTAAAAAATTTTTAATCTTTTTAAGCCTTTCGATACCGCGCGTGATGTATCGTTTTTCGTAGATTCTTCTTTTCCCCCTGAAGATGAAGATGAAACTTGCCGTGTGCGATGTTTCAAATGGTACCTCGACGAGGTTAGCGAATTATCTGAGACGCGCAAGATTGGGAAACGCTGCTGCTGCTGCTGCGTTGGCTTCGGATTCTTTCCTTCTTCGTTCCTTTTCTATTTCTTACGTCGTCTCCTCTCTTTCGCTTCCCCCCTCCCCCCCTCCTCTTCCCATTTCGTTGTTTATTCTTATTGTCTTCGTGCGACCGAACGGTAGAAAAGAATCGGCACGCCATCGCAAACGCTATTTCTTCCTCCGCCCTTCGCTTGTTATTGACTACGTGTGATTGTCGTTCAACGAACGCAGTTTCTGTTAGCCTGAGATAACGAACGATTTCTTGTCTGAAGTATACTTGTATACGTACGCGAAGTTGTTCACAATCGATCTGTGTTGTACACCGAAATTTGAAAAAAAAAAAAAAAGAGGAGAAACGTACATAATGCGACGCTGTATATTAGGTTAGGAAAAAATACAATTTCTTTGCAAATGAGAAGCGAATTTTTTATGAGAGACAAGAATTTTGTTCGAAAAAAAATTCGACAATTTTTCGACAAAAAAGAAAACAGTCTGATGAACAATTTGATTATTCTCATCAGCAGTGAAATTTAGAAAAATTTCACCATATCAGATGTAAAAGGATAAGTGGACTTTCTTTTGATTGATCCACAGGACAGCCCTGTAAAGAGTTACTATAAAAGTCAAATAATCACTGTTTTGAGTTTATTTTACTATCATAACAGTAGTTAATAACAATTTATTGTAACAAGATTTTTAAAAGATCACCACATCAGATATAAAAGGAAGTGAATTTTTACAGAACAGTTCAGTACTATAAAAATCAAATAATCACTGTTTTGAGTTTATTTTACTATCATAACAGTAGTTAATAACAATTTAATGTAACAAGATTTTTAAAAGATCACCACATCAGATATAAAAGGAAGTGAATTTTTACAGAACAGTTCTGTACTATAAAAGTCAAATAATCACTGTTTTGAGTTTATTTTACTATCATAACAGTAGTTGATAACAATTTAATGTAACAAGATTTTTAAAAGATCACCACATCAGATATAAAAGGAAGTGAATTTTTACAGAACAGTTCTGTACTATAAAAATCAAATAATCACTGTTTTGAGTTTATTTTACTATCATAACAGTAGTTGATAATAATTTAATGTAACAAGATTTTTAAAAGATCACCACATCAGATATAAAAGGAAGTGAATTTTTACAGAACAGTTCTGTACTACAAAAATTAAATAATCACTGTTTTGAGTTTATTTTGAATTTGTTGGTATTTCAACAATAATAATTACTATATAATAATAATAAATATAGTAGTAATTATTATAATGTATAAAAAAACAGAGATTTGTTACCTTCGAACCTATTTTAATTTCATCTGTACGAAACATGATACGAAACCGAATAGAAGAAACGGCGGAAAGCAATTACGTTGAAAGAAGAGTGATCTCTGCGAGTAAAATGGCGGATGGTAAAGGGGTTTCCCTGTTTCGAGGGGGGAAAGCTCTCTTTATCGACAGGCACGCGTGCATGTCGTCAGTATAGAGGTCACCGGGTGTCAGGAATTAATCGAGCTTTTCAGTGCCGTGCAGATCGGCCGAGTAATTCCAGCCCGGGCCAGCGACGACGATGATTAAAAACGAATATCCTAGATCGGTATTTCGCCGAGCAAATACGGATCTTCGCGCGGCGATGAACACAGGGGCGAATAAAAGGCGTGTGAATGACGCGCATAATACGACTGAGAACAATAGGGAGAGAGACAGCCGTGCACTGTCGATTCGACGATGCCAATGCCGTCATCCTCATTACCCGTCTCCGCCCTTTTCTTCTTATTTTTTTCCTTTCTTCTTTTTTTTTTTTCTTTTTTTTTTGTCTTTCTCGCTTTCCTCCATTTTAGCTTCTCTCCTCTTTCATTTTCAGAACCGAGAGGCGAGTGTAGTCAGTGTAGTTACGAGCTATCAATCGATTGAAATTTTTGGTTTCTTTAGTTTCACCGATTTACATATTCTGTCTATGATTAGTCGTCGGAAAATCAGCGATCGATCTTATCGATAAATAAAATTTCTTTTTTACTCTGTCACGTCGATGGAAATTTCATGGTTTAGTTGTCGGTAATGTCAAAAGAAATTAGTCGTGGAAAAATCAGCGATCGATTTTATCGATAAATAAAATTAACCGACAATCGTCGATTAACACTACGATTATCAAAGTGGTTAAGAGGATTAATTTATAGTTTTCGTTAGAAATTTTGTACATGTAAATAACAATTTGTGCACTCCATTGTGTTTCTTCTTTACTTTGTCTTCGATGGAAATTTTATGGTTTAGTTGTCGGTAATATTAATGTCAAGAGAAATTAATCGTGGAAAAATCAGCGAACGATTTTACCGACAAATAAAAATAACAATCTGTGCACTCCGTTGTGTTTCTTTTTAACTTTGTCTTCGATGGAAATCTTATGGTTTAGTTATCGGTAATATTAATGTTAAGAGAAATTAATCGTGGAAAAATCAACGATCGATTTTACCGATAAATAAAATTAAACCGACAATCGTCGATTAACACTAAAAGTATCGAAATAATCGAAATGGCCAGTTTATAACTTTTAATTAGAAATTTTAATAATTTTGATTATTAAACAGTTTAAGGTATCGATAATTTTTCATTTGAATCAATTGCGGCATGAAACAGTCAGAATATTAATGTGTTACCAACACATGTAACACAATGGTAAAATTTTTTTGAGGAAACTAAAACACCCTACAAAGCACGTTACGTATTTTGCTTTTTCTTTTTTTTTTTTGCATTCTACGTACATCATACGTACTCGATAAAATATTATTTACGTTGAAAATTTCGCACGAGCGTTCAGTTTTTGCTCGCCGGCGAATCTAGACGAAAACTGACAACCTCCTTCGGGAAAAATTGGCCTGTTCGAGGAATCGGTGAAAGTGGAAAATCGCAAAGTGGAAGGTGGATTCGATCAGACTCGGCGATGAGTAAGGAAAATTCGAGGTTCGTGGATGAGTAATGGGCAGAGGTAGCAATTGTTAGAGATTCAACTTATTTGTTGAAGATAGGTTAGGAAAGCAGTTCTCGTATAGGTGGACTAATTACTTAACACTTTACCGACCGGTAGCCTATTAATCGGCTACTATTTACCGCTATCGGTCGGTAAAGTGTCGATATCGTGTAATAATATATTTATATATTTTAACACTTTATCGACCGGTAATATCGTATATTAATATATACAAATATATTATTATACGATATTAACACTTTACCGACCGGTAGCCTATTAATCGTCTATTACTTACCGCTACTAATTATCGCTATCGGTCGGTAAAGTGTTGATATCGTATAACAATATATTTATATATTTTAACACTTTACCGACCGATAATATCGTATATTAATATATACAAATATATTATTATACGATATTAACACTTTACCGACTGGTCTATTAATCTAGCCTATTAATCGTCTATTACTTACCGCTATCGGTCGGTAAAGTATTGATATCGTGTAATAATATATTTATATATTTTAACACTTTACCGACCGGTAATATCGTATATTAATATATACAAATATATTGTTATACGATATTAACACTTTACCGACCGTGTATTAGCGGTGAATAGTTAGCCGATTAATAGACTGCCGGTCGGTAAAGTGTTAAAACTACGTCGATGCACAATCTGGCGAAGAAAAAAGAAAAGGTCGTGCAATGACTCGTTTCGAAGCGTGAAACTTTCATTTTTCACAATCAGTTTCACGTTCCTCGTTTCTCGGATGTTTTCCTTTTTTTCTTGTTCCCGTATCTTTCGTGCTCCTTTTACGCTTGGCTGTTACGTTGAAAGCGGGATACGTGGTCGGGACAGGAAACGCCATGGGAGAGCGAGCAATCGGTATCCCATGGCTGTGTCACGGAGAGCCTGCACGAAACGCTAGCGACCACGAGAACCGGACCTAGCCCCTGCACTCGACCCTTCTAGCCTTCGATTTTTACATTTTTGCCACACTGTGTCGTTGCTTCTTTGCGAAAGAAACACGGCTGACGAATATGCGATCGAATCGCGGGCGTATTTTGTATTTTTATCAACGTGCACTGATCCATCAGAACACACTTTTACGGCGGGCGTAATACGTATGTACTTGACCTCTTTAACGAAAATATCAGCGTAAATAAACAAATGAAAATATCTACTAACCAAAATGTTCTAGATAATGTCTGTGAACTAAATATTCAGCTCGATCGTATTAAAATATATTCTGCGTGTGAATTACAGCTAATTCAAATGGTAATTAAAAGAAATAGATTCATGCAATTATGCTTCTGTGAGGAAAGTGCAGAAATTAGTTTGGACACAAGTATGTCCAAGAATATGTCATAGAATATGTCATTTATTAAAATAATAGAATCGTACAATTGTTTGTAAAACTTTTGCAATGATAGCTCTGATAAATAATAATGGACAATTGCCATTTCCATTATCCAGGCCAATTCAAAGACCAAATAATGGAAATGATAACGGGTTGATCTTCAGGTAGATTATTCGATTAATATAATACGAAGACAAAGTTGAAATTGAATGATATGAAAAACAGTTTGCTTTAGCATTTAATAGTTTAATCGCAAGGATCGTTGAAACTTCAGAAATCGCTCGTTTGCAAATGAAATTATTTAAAGGCAGTGCAAACAAAATTATTTTAATAATAAAACAATAAAACAACATGTATAAACTTCTTTCATTCGGAAATCACCGGTTTTATGAATAAAATTATGCAAGAGGCAACAATAAAATTAAACGGGAATGTAATGTAACACGTTCGAAGCAAAATTATTTTATTGACAAAACAAATATACACGTATGTCTGCTCAATGTGAAAAATTAATATTCTTAATAATTTATCGAACAATTGATTTGTTTCTGTTACGAAAAAAAGAAAAAAATCTAAAAGAATCTATTTCTAAAATCGGGAGATATCTTACTGTGCGTTTCGAGTGTTTTTGAATATACAGGGTGAACCAAAAATCACAATATTACCATGTTTTGTTAAAAAAAAAATAAGTGGAAAGAAACTTTTGGTCCACCTTATATTTTTTCGTACACCTATTACACATATTTATCGTGTACTAAGATTTTCTGTCTGTAAATTTTCTACATATGTGTGTAAAAATCTGCAGATAGGTTAAGACGACTGAATCATCGAAATCATCGAACGCAAAGTCCAGCAGCGACGACTGACACGTGAAAAAAAAAATTGTTACGAGAATCTGGTCGGCTCGATATCGATATTTGCGCTCGCGAAATCGATATCCGTGGCACGGTTAACGGATACCGAGACTACGAATTGAAAACTCGATCACCGGGCGCTTATTATCGTGAAAGTCTTTCTTCTTCTTCTTCTCCGTCTGATACGAGAATGATCCAAAGAATGAGATTGATTCAGAATGAAATGTTCATCGAGCGTGCTCCGACAGTCCTTTCGACAATCGAACGAGACTCGAGCAAATCGAATCGAATCGAATCGAATCGAGAGTAAGAAAATTACGAAGCTCATCCTTTTGAGGATTTCTTTCTTTTTTTTTTTTTCTCGCAGCTTATTGTTAGCGAGATCATCTGTGCGCAACCGTCGTCGTTTTGGGCCGATTATTGCCATTATCCCGGCTCGAACGCGAGATATAACACGATTCAGACTCAATCAGAGTCTGAACGAAACGTGACCTGATTAATGATCAGCAGTTATATTTGTGCGAGCGTTACGCTGAAAACGTAATAATTTCACAAGTTTTCATTTTTCACGCGAGTTGACATGTACTTTTAGCCTACTCTGTATATATATATATGTTCTATTTTTTATTAACAATATACATTAGTATTATGTATTTTATATTATATAATATTACATGTAATATTTTTTTATGTATTTATGTACGTTTTGTGGAGAATGAGTTGAGCTGCATTCATCAATGGATGAGAAAACATGTCCAGTTAGAAGTTGAAAAAGTTAGGTTAGGTTCGTTTGAAGTCCCCGAAATGTCCTCCACGGAAGAATAATCACTATTTTTCAGTCTTTATTTTACAAGGCTACGTTATCACCTTCTTTTAGTACTGAATAACTTTTGTTAATAAAATTTTTGTATAACTCCGGAAACAATGAAGATATAGACAATATTTAATAAGTAAGTGGTAAACCTGTATAATATATATATATATATATATATATATATAAAATAAATACCACTTAGTTACAATTAGTGTTTATATCTCTGTTGTATAATACAGGTTCTTCCCACCATTATTTTTCCGAATAAAACATCAAAATATAAGAAACAATTTTAAAAAATTTTTAATCTTTTTAAGACTTTCATACCCGCGTGATGTTATCGTTTTTCGTAAATTCTTCTTTTCCCCTGAAGATGAAGTTCAAACTTGACTTGTGCGATGTTTCAAATGGTACCTCACGTGTTTAGCGAATTATTTTAGACTTAAAATGTATCTATTATATAATGTATTTTATATTATATAATATTACATGTAATATTTTTTTATGTATTTATGTACGTTTTGTGGAGAATGAGTTGAGCTGCATTCATCAATGGATGAGAAAACATGTCCAGTTAGAAGTTGAAAAAGTTAGGTTAGGTTCGTTTGAAGTCCCCGAAATCGATGTCCTCCACGGAAGAATAATCACTATTTTTCAGTCTTTATTTTACAAGGCTACGTTATCACCTTCTTTTAATACTGAATAACTTTTGTTAATAAAAATTTTTGTATAACTCCGGAAACAATGAAGATATAGACAATATTTAATAAGTAAGTGGTAAACCTGTATAATATATATATATAATATATATATATATATATATATATATATAAAATAAATACCACTTAGTTACAATTAGTGTTTATATCTCTGTTGTATAATACAGGTTCTTCCCACCATTATTTTTCCGAATAAAACATGAAAATATAAGAAACAATTTTTAAAAATTTTAAATTAAATTCACTTCAATTAATTTCATCAATTTTAAATTAAATTTCAAAACTTTTATTAATTTCATCAGGTTTTCATTAAGTTGAATTTTATTAATTTCACTGATTTTAAATTAAACGTAAGTTCAAACATGATTTTAGTAGGAAGTGATTTTCAGTTCACTCTGTGTATATACGTATATTTTTTATTAACAATATATATCAATATCATGTATTTTATATTATATAATATTTTCGTATACAAAGCGCGTATTATGTATTTTTGAAGGTAACATTTATGGGTTCTTTTTGCCGATCCTCGATATAGAATCGCACGATCCAACGTCACTTCCCGTTCCAATTCCTTTTTCCGCGGGCAAAGACTGGCTCGGGCTCCCCCGTTCTCTCGACAAAAACCCTTTGAAAGCCCTTTGGATTGCGAGCCTCGTTTCCGCGTGACGAATTTCCTGTTTCGAAAGCTCTCATTTATCAGCCGGACGGATGTTGACGCCTCGTTTGCCCGAATACGTCCTTCCTTTTCCGTACTTGTCCACAATAATCGACAGAACCACTCGGTTTTTCATTATCGCCTCGAAGCCGCCGATTTTTCTTTTTTTTTTTTTATCAAATGGAAAATTGTTCCGGGCTCTGAAATTTCGTATATACCTGTCTCAAGAACAATACAGTCTAATTTCGGTACAATTAGTATGATTCAAATCGCTGAATCGTTCTGAAGTGACAATGTAAAATATGAAAATCTGAGGAAATTTTCAAGGGAAAAAAGGGGAAAAGGAATGATTTTTAAATTTTCATGAACATAACTGGAAAAACATAGCTAGAAGCTAAATGGAAACCTACTTTATCCACTGTACGCCGTAATAAATACTTAACCTTATTTTTGTATAATTTTTTATAAATTACATATTTTATTTCATATTTTTGCACGCTGTACACATTGTATATATCTTCACAACTTTCTAACTTTTCCAACGGTACGTTGTGAAAGACTTTACGGTACATCACTATAGCCAATAAAGGCAACACTATAGTCAATAAAAAAGAAGGTAGATCAGTTCCGAAAAAAGTTTAGATGTTAATGTTCTTAAACAACAATTTGGATTGCTGAATTTCGATTACCGAAGCTTCAATGGAAAAAAACTTATTCCACGTTTTTCTCGCTTATTTTTACACACTTATTTTTACAACCTACTATTAATCATCCTTTTCTATCGTGTCTTAGCTAAATTCAAGTCTACTCGATGAACCAAACTCTCAATTCTCGAAGGTTTCAATGAAATAATTTTGCCCCTTCTTTTTTTGGACAGTTTTATTCACTTTCCAGTCGGTTGACCACGAGTCGTGAAACACCCTGTATGACTGACCACAGTCGGGACTGAAAAGTGGACCCTTAAGAGGGATGGCTCTGCGAATGATTGGCATCGAAAGAAAGAGCGGGGATAGTGGATAGCCAATTCCAAAAATTGGCGGAGATAAACAACGGACGCTTACGAGTCGAAAAAGTGTGGTCAGTTACGAGGGCGCTACTGTATTCTTTTTTCCCATTTCGTTGCAAGGAGTCATCGCCTGAGTGCTTGTACGTACACGTTTATCCCGCATGACGCACCTCGCGGTGTAAATCCTCTAATGATTTCGAACAACGTATCCGCCTTGTATCGCCTCTATAATACAATACGTATGTACGTGTATTATACACGATTCGCTACGTGCTGTGAATCCTCGTCGTCTCGCGAGGACGGGGATTTAGGTTAGGTTTTCTCTGCCCTCGTCGCGAGGCAATCGCTGCATCTCGATGGCACAGACAAGGTGGTTCTCCAATGCAAAGTCAGATGCTTCCTCTGTGCTCGCCATATACATACACGGTGGCCACTGGAAGACAAACAAAAATACACGTGTTTTTTGATCATCTTGTTTGGGAGTATAATTAACGGACGTTTCTTCTCAGTATTACGCGTGAAAAATTAGAAACAAAGTTATGACCTTTTCAAACCCTTCAGTTTTCTTCAGTGGCCACCCTGTGTACATGGATGCATGAACCATCGAATGCAGCACGGAGGCAGAGAGCAAGTTCTTTTTTAAAACTTGCACGGTGAAATTTTCACGAAATTATCGCCGCGCTTTATAAAGATAACGAGACTTCTTATCGTTGCCTGCGTCTACGTTAGCACGACAGCTGGGATTCACATCGGAATTCCCTCGTGTCTATCTCACGTACGGCGCGTTCGTTGCCATTGACACCATTGCGACAGTGGCGCGACGGGAATGTAATTCGAAGAGAAAAGAATATCGTATGAACGTAATATCGTTCGATGCGTGTTTGAATTTCATATATATGTACGACACGGCATTGTAACAGGTGTTGTGCTTGAGAACTCGCTTTGAAATGAAATATTCATAATTAAAATAAAGGACTCTAACATGATACGTAATGGTGGAAAATCGTCGATAGGTTAAATTATTGCAATTTCGTCGAAGAAAATCACGTAGCAATCGATTTGGTCATGTATATAAAGCTTCTATCTAAGTTCGTTATAACCTAACCTAAGTTTGTTTAACCTAAGTTAACGTAACTTATTAGTCGTTGCAATCTAACCTGAACCTAACCTAAGTTTGTTTAACGTAAGTTAACCTAATTTATTAGTCGAACTCTTGAATCTTCGTATCTTCAAGTTTTTTAATCCTCCTAATCTTCGCACGATCGTCCACAGTAATTCTAATATCGTAAATCAATCATCTGTCGTAGATTGATAATATAGATCCAGTCATCTACGATAATTCGAATATCAAGTAAGACACCTGTTACACGACTGTCACATTCTACTTGATTCGTCTAAATTCGCGGGCCATCTGAAAAAAAAGATACGATGAAATATTTTCATCTAGGCCCAGCTTGAAAATCAGACGATCCGAGAGCACGGGTAATTCGCGAGCGTTTGAAACTTCTCGCAATACGATTAACAAAGAGAGACAAGTTATATACGTACGTAACAAGTCTCAACGCTCTTGAAGATTCAATTAGCTAGCTAGGTTGGTTGGTTATAAGCGCACGTGACGCACATGGCTCGCCGTGTATCGATCAACGCGTATTAAGAGTCTACTTCGACAGAGTTAGTATGCGACCGATACGGTAACGACACTTTGTGTTGTCTCTTCAGTTTACGAGTGTATTAGCTACACCGTGTTGGGCCACGCCGGCAGGACAATGCAAATTGATCGTAATTCCGCTTCCATTCTTGTCAAACGGCATTAAACATCATACAGGGTGTTTCATTGGTCATCGAAATTACGGTCAAAAAACTTTCACATAGGTCCCCCTTGGCGTAAATCGAAACTCTGTTTCGTTCTTGCGTTTTTTTTTTATTTTCACTCGTGTTTCCCGCCATTACCGATATTATTTTTTCACGTACCCCCAAGAGGTACACTGGTTGGGAACCACTGATCTGATCGAATCTTGGACATTTGAACGTTTGAATCATTGAACAAAATTATTACAGTTTTAATATTTAGGCGTTCGAATATTAAGTGACTGAAATTTTTCGACAAGAACGACTCTCTACCGGTCAAATTGCGAAGACAGGCGAGTAAGATTTTCATAATTGATCGTCGAGTGTGTCAGTGATATACGCGACACGTGCGTTATTGGGAAAAAAGCGTTTCAACAGTAATTGCCGGTCTGGAAAATTTATCACTCACGATGTGTTAAAGTAAACGACGCTCGTCTGTCGTTTTCGCTTTCGTTTCGATTTAAACTTTCTGTACACTCGAAACTTTGGAACAGACTGGAAAACGATCGTCGAGTGGAAAGAAAGGGGGAACGGGTGACATCAAAGCGGCGAACTAGCCGTGTAGGTGGGACACCGATTTTCAGGGGCTTAAACGCCGGCAAAGAAAAAAACAAGTGGCGAGTTACTCGGCGTATTTTGATGCGCACACGCGAGCTGGCCCGCACTGATACGCAAGCGGAGTACTCGTGCTCGAGAGCGCACCTCGAGTGCTCGTTCACCGCACGTTAAAGCGGCGCTTTCGTTCGTTAAAGCGTCGTCCTCGCCGACTTCGAAACTTTCCTTCTTAAAAAGTTCGACGCAACGTTTCAAAAATCACGCTTGGTAAAAGCAGGAGTATATCCGTTGAAAAATCTCTGTCTCTGAAAAATCACCTAACATCCGTTGAACAAGAAAATTATTATACTGTCTATCGTTTCTCTTCAGTGTTGTCTTCGTTAATTGTCAGATTAAGTGTGAAAAGCATTCTTGTTTATGGCGTCAATGTAAAGATGAAATTTTCTGTAAGCGTCTGGCGCATGCGCGTTAGACACATGCGTGCAAGACGTGCGCATCAAACGCTTCGTGAAGTCGGCAATATCTCTGTCACGTTAAAAATTATCCACTTGCAACATCTGAGGATTCCTTGACCTAGAAAATATATTGTCTGTTGCTTTTCAATATTGTCTTCTTTGTGAATTGTCAAGTTTGCAGCCTAGTATATGAAACAGAAGTATGCCTCGTCTACTTAACAAAATCTTTGTCGCATTAAAAATCATCCACTTGCAACATTCGCGGATTCTCCGAATCAAAATACACATACTATCAGTTGTTTTTCAGTCATTTTCTTCATTGTCAAGTTAAGTTGTTTTACGTTAATTATACGCATGCGCTGGAAACACATGCGCAGTAGACATGCGCAGTAGGCAGACGCACGTTGAAATTCGTCTGACGCGAACGCGAGATTCGAAAATCGCGAATAGGGAATGTTTCGTCTTAATTTAACGAAATCTCTGGCATTAAAAATCATCCACGTGCAACATTCGCGAATTCTCCGAACCAAAATACACATACTATCAGTTGTTTTTCAGTCATTTTCTGTATTGTCAAGTTAAGTTGATTCACGTTAATTATACGCATGCGTTGGAAACACATGCGCAGTAGACATGCGCAGTAGGCAGACGCACGTTGAAATTCGTCTGACGCGAACGCGAGATTCGAAAATCGCGAATAGGGAATGTTTCGTCTTAATTTAACGAAATCTCTGGCATTAAAAATCATCCACTTGCAACATTCGCGGATTCTCCGAATCAAAATACACATACTATCAGTTGTTTTTCAGTCATTTTCTTCATTGTCAAGTTAAGTTGATTCACGTTAGTTATACGCATGCGCTGGAAACACATGCGCAGTAGACGGACGCACAAACCGAATATACAATATATTATCAATCGTTCTTCGGTATTGTTTTCTTCTTATTAATTGTCAGGTTAAGCTGATTAGTGTCACATTAGTCAAACGCATGTGCCGGAGACACATGCGCAGTAGGCATGCGCAATAAACGTTAAAATTCTTTTGAAAATTTGAAAATCACTTCATTAACTGAAGCATGCTTTCGTGCGATGAAAAATCTTTGACGCACACATCGAAACGCTCTCGTTTTCAAGAGAAAAATCTACCCTGACTACCAACTGTCTATAACTAATTCTGTAAATGCGTTTTACTGTTAAATAAACGAGGCGATTAGCAAAATATAAGGGCATTATTTCAGGAATTACGCCTATTGGTGAGGATTTATTTTTATACAAGGATCATCGAGATGGCAGATATTGCCGTATTATTATTTGGAGTATTATTCGAGCGGGGTTTGTCGAAAAAAAAAGAGAAAGAAAAAAAGGAACAGAGGAAAGAAGAACGAGGAATAAGTGGATCAACGGAAGAGCGACGTATCGTGAGACAGAATCGAATAATAGAGCGTGGAAGGTTGACAGAACGGTCGTTGATCAAACCGATTAATCGAATGTCACGGAACATGTCGGTCGGTAAATTCCACGGCTCACAATTAGAGAGAACGGTATTTAAAACCGGCTGTACGCGATATTTTTCCAATCTTGGCGGCCCATAATGTGCCGCAACAACGCGCCACCTGGGAAATAGAGCATTTTATCGGTATTTCCATCTCTTCTTTTCTTCTGTAGAAACTGCACGGTGACGGCGATCTCTTCTCCTCTTTCATCCTTTTGGATTATTATCGCCGGGTCGCGGTTGAAACTCAAGGTTGAGCCTCGTATCGATTGAGAAATAAAAAGAATGTACGCGCAATTATATATCCACAGCCGGTCGTGGGCTTTGCTTAATTCTACTTCTCTCTTGATACTTTATTTTTCTTGTAATTGGAATATTAATAGACACGTTCGTGGCGATTTTATTTCTGTAGATTGCCTCGCGAGTCGAGATGAATATTTCGTAAAAGTGACAAAGGTATTTTGTGCAATTAGGCAATGTACCGACGAAGAATTTCCTTTTAGGTAGATACGTGACAGTCGCGCAAACATCGTTTAATTATTATAATTAATATAAATAATAATTATATGTAAATTTAAACGTGAATTGGCTATTATCTCTTTATGAACGAATAAATGTATTTATAGAAATAAATGAAAAGTCCTTGCAAGTAGCAAACATCAAATTTTCAGTCATAATAAATGATACATTATTGAAGAATGTATGTAATCTAGAATAATCTTGAAACATTTGATGTTTGACATTCACGGTGTTTTCTACGAGAACTCTTCTGTTGTCTGTCTACTTAAACAATGAATTTAAGAAAGTCATAGAGAATATAGTTGATCAGCTTGGCTTCTTAGAAGCTCGTTATTATTCATCGATGTGTTCAAAAATCACGAGCACCGGAGCTGATCAATTTATCTTCCAAGTAGCTTGGTTAACCTATTTGGCTATGCTTTAGCCATGGAAGAAAAAGGAACGTGAATTATCAAGCCGTTAATAAAACACTTATCATAGAAATAATTCAACGAAAATTGACTCGAACCATCAACGATGATTCCATTTCCCTCACTACTATTGTCGTTCTATTTTTGTTTGGACGACGATTTATCAAAGAGATTCGATGTGGGTTAAGAGTTACAATTAGAAGGAAGACTTTTGCAAGAGAATCACGATAGAAGCAGTTAAAAGGTAGAATTGTAAGAGATTCTTATGTAATCTTCCTAAATGTGTGGATAATATTGACGCAATATTAGATAAATGTTAATAATATTTGTACAATTTAGGTTAAGAATATTTACAGAATTTAGGTTAGGATGGTTATAATATTTAGGTTAGGAAATGATATTATATTAAATACTATTTATTAGGGTACAATATTTACACAATTTAGGTTAAGATAGTTATAATATTTATACAATTTAGGCTAGGACGAGTATAATATTAAGTTTAGGGTAATATTTACACAATTTAAGTTAGGATGGTTATAATATTATACAATTTAGGTTAGGATGGATATAATATTTATACAATTTAGGTTAGGATGGGTATAATATTTAGGTTAGGAAGTGATATTAAATACTATTTATTAGGGTACAATATTTACACAATTTAGGTTAAGATAATTATAATATTTATACAATTTAGGCTAGGACGAGTATAATATTAAGTTTAGGGTATAATATTTACACAATTTAAGTTAGGATGGTTATAATATTATACAATTTAGGTTAGGATGGGTATAACATTTAGGTTAGGAAATGATTATTTATTAGGGTACAATATTTATATACATTAGATTGTGAAATGACATGAAATATTTATTGGGGCGTGATGTTTATACAATTTAGGTTAGAATAAATGATATCGATACAATTCATGTCAGTTATTAGCAACGATATTGATACATTTCGGTTATTATGATATCAATGCAGTTGACGAAAACACCTTATAATTAGCCAGAGTGATTAACTATTGACATTTGTAGCCGATAATATTTAGCGCGAAAGGTTTAGATCAGGTTTAGGTTAGGTTTGGGAAATAAATTCAGATTTCAGGATTGGTCAGCAGCCCTGCTGCAGCACTTGATTCTCGCGCGATCAATCTTCCAATCCCAAAAGGAATTTCGTCGCGATGAGAAATAGGTCGAGCGCGTTCGAAGCTTTCTCACCTTTTTTTTTTTTTTTTTTTTTTTTTTTTCATTCGATTCGCGTCGATCCCACTCGCTCGCAATTCGATGCCGCTCACGTTCAAGTGAGAGCCACTGACCTATTGTCAAGGTTCCAGCAACGACCATGCTAATTGAACGTCCGTTAATGGCGGTGTCCCATCGATCCTTGCCAGGCCGTGAGTTTACGAAAAAAGAGTTAACGAAAACTTAGGGACATTCGAGGATAGATGTCTCTGCCGTCGTCGTGAAAGTCAGTTTCCCACGTGGAAATCTGGCAGTCAGATTGTCACTACCTTGGAAGGCATTAATTTTCTATTCGAATTGTTCTTTTTTCTTTCTACACGACAGCGCAGTTAGCTTAGAAATTTTTCAGATTTTCGTTCACGGGAATATCAAAATCGGTCAACCGTGTTCATATTCGAAAGTGCAACGATTCGTGATTAATTTGTATATCATATTATATTCAACGTTAATGTAACATGAATATGAATTCAATGAATCATTATTAATTACTAATGATGTTAATGCAACGAGTGGAATATTTGAATGTCAGCTGACTACGAATTTATTTACGAAAAGCAACCTGACTTTTTATCGATCTTATCGTCGAACTACTTGAAAACGAAGCTCCTCGATAATTCTACAAATATCAGATCTTTGACGTCAATACTCGCGGAAGAATCACGGAATTTTGTGTAATTACGTGCGCAAAGAGTAGAACCGGATATCACGAGGAATCACGTGAGCATTTCCCGTCCGGAGATCTTTAAACAGCGTCGCTGAGGTGAGGAGGCATGCGAGTGAAATATACGTGCCACGACTACGTTCGTGTCGAAGAGAATGGTCAAAGAATTCGGCGTACCCGGTGGATAGATGTCTCTGCCGTCGTCGTCGCCGTCTTAAGTGACTGTCAAAGTTTCCCACGTGGAAATCTGGCAGTCGGATTGTCGCTACCTTGGAAGGCATTAATTTTTCATTCGAATTGTTCTTTTTTTTTTTTTACACGACAACGCAGTTAGCTTATAAATCAGATTTTCGTTCATGGAAATATCGAAATCGGTCAATCGTATTCATATACGGTGGACGTTCGATTCTCCTCGTCATCTGACTACCGATTGATTCACGTATGGCAATTGCTCGCCATTGCACATACAGTGTGTTCCGAAAACGGTGGAATATCTCGTTAGAAATAATATTCGTTATTATATTCTAATTTAAGAAATTAATTCTTTTTATCGGGCATCTAATGAATATATATATATATATATAAATTTATAAATTATATAATAAGCTAATTAATTAAGCCTTTAGGTTCATAAAACATAAATTTCATAATTTTTATATACATTGTTATATTTATAAATAATGAAATTGAAATTAACTTTTTTAAAATTAAGAAAAGAGGGAATGGCGAAATTTAAACAAAAGTTTATTATTTTTTTTTTTTTTTTTGGTTCAATAATAATTATTTTTTCACGTGTCGAGATTTCAAGGTTAACTAACTTCGATTCTTCAAGTGGAATCATGTGTTTTCGACTAGCTGATGCAGCTTTGCATTCTCTGTTAACTTATTCACGTCGGAAAATTGTTGATTTGAGAGATCTGGTGATTTTAATTTTGCAAAAAGTAGAGCAATACTTTTGTATTCATATTGTTCTTGTCCTTCGTGCGTAGATTTTATACGTTATGTTATGTGCTTCACCTGATATTGTTATAAATCATTGATAATAATAACGATGATATTTGTAAAATACAGTTCAAAATAATAAATTTAATGATTTATTTATTATTGATTACGGGCAATATAATCCATTAATATATAATGAAAATAATTAACAATTTTATTATATTAATATTGCAGTGATAATAACGAGGCATTGTAGTATTTTCTTAATATCACAATGAAAATGAATCTACAGATGGGTAAATATCATTAAGATCAATTGTCATCGTCTAATTGTATAAGATGCCCATAACATAACATAAATCAACATAACATTTGTTATAAATATAATATTTGTTACGAAAGTAACATCTATTTTCTTATTTTCGCTTGCGAGTTGCAACTCTGTCGGTAAAGTAGGAAACTGTACATTTATATATGCACAACTGTATATTTATATGCATTAGCGAGGAGGAATCTTAGTAGTGAATTTCATATGTATTTTATATGTATTTCGAACCGTCCGATGGTATTTTAATTTATTTTCGAAAGACAGAGAGATGATAGAAATCCTCGTCATTTATATTTATGAGCGGATATCGCATTAACGCAACGCCCGGTGGCTCGATCTTTTTCCAAGTCCATCGGAGAATTTTCAAGATTCCGTGACTCCACGTTCCAATGACTTTGGAAGAAGAACATTCGAAAAGGCACAACGAGATCCTAAAACCTAACCTAACCTAAACCTTCGTCACGAGTTTTAAAGCGATTCAAGGTGATTCCTGGCCACGGCGTTCCACGTACCTCTTTCAATGGGATTGTTACGGGAAAAGCCGCCCGCTAGGCTTACCTGCGACTGTGTTTACTCTTGCCCGACGTCATTGTGATATTTCCCCCTCCTTTAGCCTGAAGTCCACCGAATTTCTGACTGACAGACGTGTGCGGTCAAGCCTCGGCTTAAGCCTGTTTCACACGTTCGAATGCCTCGCCAGTAACCACATTTCTAATTTTATTTCGAAGTGGAGCGTGTATTTCGTTCGTTCGCTTGGTTTCTCGACGTTCAGTTGAAGAATTGGAAGGATTTGAAAACGTACGTGTATTTTTACTTGATTCCTTCGTATCGAGCTGAACGATCGAACTACTTGTATCAAGTCAAAGAGAACTTAGATTAGGTTAGATTGAGTCCTCTTAAAAGGAATGTGCGTTCCATTCGTTCACTTGATTTTTCGATATTGAGGTGAAAAATTGTACGAATAGAGAACTCGGATCGAGTTAAGTTATTTTATTTGAAAACGAACGTGTATTTCGTTGGTTTTACTCGATTCCTTCGTATCGAGCTGAACGATTAAACTACTTGTATCAAATCGGAGAGGACTTAAATTGGGGTTAGGTTGTTTCACGTGGTGTATTTTGTCCGTTTGATTTCTTTATATTGAGTTGAAAAAAATCGAATTATTTACACGAATAATTATACGAATAGCTTAGAGCTGCGCTTTTGAACTTTTAACCCTATTTTAAATCAATTATACATCAAATCAGTTGATTTCACTGATTTTTCGCATTTAGAAATAAAGCTACAACTGACACCGACAAATTTTGTCAGTCTTTTAACTGAAAGGTTAAGTTTGCTCTGCGCGAGCAAAAAGTTCACGTAAACACCATAAACCTGTTGAAAGACAAATCAACCTCGTGGCAAATACAAAACATATTTCAATTCGCAAAACGGGCGATTCAATTCGAAACGAGGTCATAAAGTGGACATAAAATTCGTGGAGAAAGATGGGAATGTTGAACGATGTGGAAGAGACTTTAAGAGCGTCAGACGTTTCGGGTTAGGCGAAGCTTCAGGTAGGGTGGTTCTATCTCGTGTACACCTGCCGTTTCCTGTCGATGGAATCGCACCTGACCCACCGGAAGCCTGCCGTCGTCCCCCAACAACCACTCTCGCTTCTCAACGAAAGCGAAACGAACAGAGAGTTTTTCCTAACCTAACTGTATTCCACGAAACGACAAAAGATTAGGATTTATCGATCGGTCGTGCGTTGAAATCACAGTTGGCAGCCATGTCACGTGAGGCGAATTTCACTCTTTAAAGAGACTTGACGTCATCCTCGACGAGGATCCCACACGTTCACGTTTCAACTCGTACGAGTCGCGAAAGACATTGCAAATTTTCTTACACCTTATCTTTGATAAAGTAGGTTGCACGATAAGTAGATCTTTTACGCGTCTGTGAGAAATTGCACGAGGTGAAAACATAATGTGAAGAAAAGGGATGTAAAATGTCAAAGTCAAAGTATGATGTGATGTTTTGTGACGTTTGATGGGCAAAGCAATTGTTTGTCAAAGTTCCTTTCTTTCCCTTTTTAAGCCCAGTTCTCAAAAACATAAATTTGCATAAAAATCTGCAGTTTGTTGATAAAGCTGCAGAAATAAGAATATGTGAAGGTAAAACGAATATATAATAAATATAAAGTGCATGTAACAAGAATGTAATAAAGTAAATATATATGAAAATATGTTGATACATATATATATAGATTAATTAATACTTTATATTGATTCTCTAATTTTCATGTATTAATCAATATTTTATATTGTTTTCCCGACTTCCATGTCTTCTAGTGACTGAAAACTAAAGAAAGTTAGATTCTAAACTGAATGATAAATCCATGATTTCTTCGCTTGTTATACAAAATGGAAATTAATTACAAAACGAATATCAAACATGCAGAAGTAAGTACGAAGTATAATGTGAATCAATTTGATGAAAAAAAAAAGAAAAAGAAGAATCAATTAGACAAAAATAAATGACAAATCCTCGTTGTATAAAATATAAAGTACTTCGGTATGAAGTAGTCGAAAGAAGGAACAATCTCCATCGAAACTAGATACAAAACTTTCGACAAGAATGAACAACCAATCCACCAATTGGTTCAACTACGTGATTTTAACTGAAAGCTAGGCTCGAGCTAAATTTAGATTCCAGGCTAGTGAGCGGTGCATTTTCATTTCATGATATACCAAGCAATTCATGATATACCAAGACCCATTTCTCCAAGAGAGGCCGAATAATACAGACCCGTTTAATATTTCATGCTACTCGTCCGCATAGAAGGACAGGGAGAGAGAGAGAGAGAGAAGGAAGAAAAGGGTTTCTGGATCAGGTAGTTCTATTTCTTTTTTTTTTTTTTCGAGCACTAACGTCAGGACAAACAACTCCCCTGTGGATGCATGCACGTGGCCAATCGAACAGTCTGTTTGCAGGGAACATGCGGTCTGCGTGCACACCTGACAGAACAAACAGCCTGATCAATCGTGCATGCGATAGACGCACAACCCTATCGGTGAGTCACCCTGTGACAAATAAAAACCCATGGTGACCCATCGATCGTTTCTCCAAGTGAGTACAGTCACTACTGTACAGTCACGAGGCATTTACGATTATTATCCACACTGATGATAAATGTATTTGCAGTTATAAAGCGAAGATAATTCTTGTTAACTGTGTCGTGGAACTAAATTGAGGATATTCTTCTGCAAATTTATAAATAGATTGTTAATTAGACTTGTGTATCTTTATGCAAATTCGTGTTTGACTTAACTTGATATGATATAATTTATGTTAATATATAATTTAACGTGACAATTTAATTTGTATATGTTCAATATGATAATTTATACGGTTTATGCTAGCATTTATGATAGTACGACATACGTATGATTTAATATAATAATTCAATTTAACAACATGTATAAATCTTCCGTGTAGTCCAGATATTTTCCAATTTCGTTTCCTCGTTTGAATCACTTTCTTGTATTAAATTTTATTTAGTTTGTTTTTCTATTTCATTCAGTATGTATCAAAAGACGTATAAATTTCTATGGTTTTGTGTTTTTGCCGGACAGAAGCCATGTACAAAGTACAGAGTACGTTAAAAATTACAGTATCAGGCAGAAGATTATTTTACGTGTTGAAAAACACTATGCTTCAACTATTAAAATCCTTAAAAAAAAAAAAAAAAAAAAAAAACAGAAAAAGGAGGAAAGACAACTGACAAGAACCTATCAATGTTAAATCTTTTCTTGAAACTCTTTCCTGGTGCTCAAAATCATCAAAACTGTAAAAATCGCTGAATGAGCATATAACGAATTAAGAATGCAATCGTCTCTTGATAAATTTGTTCAACAACGTGTTGTAACACACGCATGCTCTTTGAACGTCTGATACGAGAGATTTAATATACAATTGCTTCGAATATCTCTCACGATTATCTGTACACGCAGCCAAACGCTCGATAAAAATCGACGATTAATTCCCAAATTTATTCCTCCGACAGATTCTTCACTTCATCGTTTCAATTTCAAAAACTTTCAATCTCGTGGACGCCGAATATTACACTCGGGCGACGATTTTTAAAGAGGTTACAAACACTTTACAGGCTTAAGCCGAGAGATAGGAGCGCGTACGCGAACAGAAGGAACGAGAAGCGAGAGAGAGAGATAAGTTCTCGATATCAGGTGCCGAGACCGATAAAGCACATTCCAGGCCACAGTTCTCATGCTGTACGCCGATCGTGTGTCGTGTCAACAGCTTTCGTGTGTTTCTCTTTTTTTTTTCTTTCTTTCTTTCTTTCTTTCGTTTCTTTTCCACGCGGTTCGTTCAGCCGCGTTTGAACGGACTGCCTTTCGTGAACGTTTTATCAGAGGGTTGATTTCTCCCCCTCGTTGACACGTAGGACGTGTGGCTATGCTGCCAGATCGAGGATGATCGACGTCAGCTGGATCTCTTGCGGCTCTTGCAGAGCCTGTTGGCTCTGTGTCGCACACAGACTTGGCATCTTAATGCTTTGCAGGTAAACTAACGCTTTTTGGTTCACAGATATATATATATGTATTTATTGATAAATCCTGTGAATATATTATACGCTGAGTTATATAATAAATTATCCTTGAAATGAGACATGATTGTGTCGGTTAAATTTGGAAAGAAATTTAGAAATTCACCGTGTTTGTATTATATTGGAATCGAGGAGATTAAATAGTAGTAGAGAAGAGAATTATAATGTTGTAGTATTATGATAAGCGTTGTAGTGTAGAAGTGTTACAGTGTAATGAAATATACATATACAATATCGTATAGTATACAGAATATACATATACAGTCTCAGGTACATGTACAAAATTATTGAATACTGAATATTAAGAATGAAACCTGTTCTCAGACGTACAATATTCCCTGGAAGCATTTTACAGAGATCATTAGAAGCATCGTATAAATATTTGATATACTGTGTTTAAACAATTTGAACATTTTCAAATTGGTTTCAGATATTACCAACATAGTGTTGTTACAGAGCTAATGAAACTTTAAATGTTTTATTTGCTCTGTGGACAAAGTATTTGTACAAAAATATAATAAAATATATATATATATATAAATATTAAATATAATATATATATATATATACAACAAATATATACAATATACAATTATTTTAGCATATTATATATGTATAATAGACATACATATTATTTATGTTTGTTGTATCATATGTACAAAATATATATTGTATCGTATTATATTGTACAACATATATGTGTATGTATTGTGTATATATAATATACATATACAACATAAACGACATATAATTATGATACATCAACTACAACATATACATTATATAATTATTATATATATTACAATTATATAATTGTACATAATTAACATTATATAATTATATATAAAAATACAATATTTTATATAATTATATATAAAATAAAAATATAATAAAATATATATATATATATAAATATTAAATATAATATATATATATATATACAACAAATATATACAATATACAATTATTTTAGCATATTATATATGTATAATAGACATACATATTATTTATGTTTGTTGTATCATATGTACAAAATATATATTGTATCGTATTATATTGTACAACATATATGTGTATGTATTGTGTATATATAATATACATATACAACATAAACGACATATAATTATGATACATCAACTACAACATATACATTATATAATTATTATATATATTACAATTATATAATTGTACATAATTAACATTATATAATTATAGTACAACATACTTGTAATTACGATATACAAAATATAATCAAGCAACGATTATAAATATGAAACTTAAAGGACAAGATCCGCATTTTTGAGAGAAAGGAAAGACATCTGTGTTACACAGAGGGCGAAAGAAAGGGGATTTAATAATGCGAGGAAGGCATTTTTTTTCTTCATCTCTTCTTTTTTTATTTCACTCGACTCGAGTGAAATAAATGAATGTCGGTCGCATAAAGCCGAAGAAAATGGTCGGTTGATCGAATTTCCTCGCGGAAACATCCTTTCGAGGCAAGAAAGGAGAAGAAGAAGAAGAAGAAGAAACGAAGCTTTCGTTAGGCGACTTCTCCTCGTTTCCTTCGTATCGAGGTTATCTGGTCGTGAAAGAGCAAAGGACGCTTCATCGATCATAGATAACTCTTCGGCTCTTCGTTTCACAGGTGAATTCCAGCCGTTCCACCACGAGATTGCTCTTCCCATACTCGGCGCAATCCGAAAGACTTCCCAGCCGAAGCTTCCGTCATTTTAACACACTTTCGATCCGTCCTCTTCTGTCTCTCTCTCTCTCTCTCTCTCACACACACACACACACACAGGTTGAAAACTCGCGTAGACATTCGAATGCTGCGTTCTCAACGAAGCGTTTGCTGTCCGAATGTTCCAATCAGCAGCTGATAAATATTCAAGTATTTAACTGCAGGAACGTTTCAATCATATCACCGCGGGTTATGTAACTGGAACAATATTTGCCATTTCTTTCCATGGCTTCAAAGAGAATTCGCCTCGAGTAACGAGTTGTCACAGGGGCAAACCGCGTTGTGAAACGGTCGACAAATTTGGCACACTGAAGAGGACACACACCGTAGTTCGTTTCTGGTATACTGGAATGTATCACGATTATTATCTGAAACATACGATATAAAGATATAGACTTTTGTACGAAAACTTTGTTACAAGCAGACACGTGGGGTTTTTCTTCTTGAAGATTCGAAAATCCGAATGTCGAAAAATTTTAATATCCGAAACGTGTGTTGGATCTACCGATCTGAATTTCCAATGATTCAAAAATTCAAATAATTAAATTTAACATACGAATATTTAAAGATTTTAAATATTCAAATATTCGCGTTGCACTCGTGCTTGGGCGTTTAAAATTAGGAAAATTGTAAAAGATACTGGGTGATGTGACAAATTAATGTTTAGCAATAGATTTTTAATTAATAGACGTATGCATTTCAATAAATTTATTTAGCATACTGTAATACGTTGGTTCCCTTTGTATCTCTGATAAGCAAATTATTTCATTTTATTGATCAGAAGATTATCTGTATGATGCTTTGGTACAAACTAAACACTTAGACTTTGTCAATTGTAGGATGCACATAACCTAAACGATCCAATAGAGCAATCTCTCCTTAACGTGGAATTTCCTATAAACGTCACATGCATTTATGCTCATACTGAGTTCTGTTTTCCCAGAAATATTGCGTTCACAAGTCAATTAAGGATTCTCTGTACTGACAAATTTATTGTTCGTCGTTTTCTAACATTACGTACTTCATTCATTGACAGCTTAACGTGCAGTGTACGTTTCAGATTATTCGCGTGTTGACGCATGCGCGTTCGATACATGCGCGAAGAATGTGAAATTCGACTGTCACGAGTGCAACATTTGAAAGTCGCGTGCACGTTAAAAATCATCCATTTCGGGGATTTAGCGAACCGATGTGATATATATTATCAATCATTTCTTCTAACATCAATAATTTTCTCCATTAATCGCCAGATATATTTCATCTCGGTCAAAACGCATGCGCATTGGACGCGCGTGCGTCAGGCGCATGCGCGTCGGGCATACGCGCGAAAATTGTTAAATTCGCCCGGTCGCGGGAACGCGACGTTTGAAAATTACGAAAAATCGTATAAAGCGGAAAATTAATGAAACCAACGAAACTAATAAAAAGCAGAATCAAACTATAAAGATCGATAAAGCGAAATAAAAAGAATGGAATTGACAAAATTACAATTAGAAAAGCAGAAACACTCTTCGTTCAATTGAGAAAAAAAAAAAAAAAAAGAAAAACATAGAGCATCGTTTTTTTTTTTTTTTTTTTGTTCTGGCCGATTAGGTGGTTGGCGGGCGTCAAACTCGGGACGGAAGACGCGTGAAAGAGAAAATTGAAATGAGATGATGCTGTGTTGCCCTTGGCACGGTTTGCGTGTTAGCAGAGGCATCAGAAATAGACGTTTCCCTTTTAGGTTAGGTTTCACCCTTCGCTGTTGCAACTTGCGGATATGAAAGCCAGAACGCTCGAGTGTAATCTGTCCCGAACGAGCGCGTTATTGCATCGCGTATTATGGCTCGGCGACGTCAAAGGGCGGATCGGTTTTAATAAAGGCTCTCGATGATATTAGACGACCATCGTAAACGGAGACAAGGGGAATCCTACTACTAGACTCCGTAACTCCGGAGAGCCCTTCACGTGTGATTTCGCTGTGCGATGCGCTGAACCACCTACGCGCACGCGTACACAGAGTTTACTTTGTAAACTCTGTGAAATAAACTCGCGGCGGTGGCGGAGGGGGAGGGGGGGAGGGAATATTTATTTATAGCCGCGTAGATCAATGAATCAGCTGAGAGGATCGTTCTATTTATTTCGTACGTTTATTTTTTTTTTTTTTTTTCAGACGAACGAAATTAAATAGACGATGATCATCCTTTTGTTTAAATCTGGAAAAATTTACATCTTCGACGTGAATTTCATCATTCTCGAGCAATTTATAATATTATTGTGTTTATGTTCGTTTGTCACGTCGTGTTGCGAGTTATTTAATTTCGTTTTGTACAATTACATGGTAATGTAATGTGTAATTATATGAAATATTAAAATGTCTGTTCGTCTCGATTGAAATTTGATGTTGCACAATCGACGATAAACTGGAACGAAAGAAAAGGAAAAAAGAAAAAGAACGGACTTAGGTCCAGATTAGGTTAAGATTGCAATTCTGTTTGTTATTAATAGACGGTCGATGGTCGTGCTTTCGTACGATACTTCAGAATGGAGCAGCATCGACGCGTTGATAAACGTTCCTGTTTTCATTGTGCGTACGATGATCGAAAGGCCAACAATCCTGGAGATATTGGTATACTGGTCAAATGCCATTCATGCGTCGTTGAATGAACGTCGACCTGTCTCACTGAAGTTTCGTCTGAAATTCGAGCCCGGCTGGGGCCATCCATTTCCATGGAAAATCCACGTGGCGCCACCGCTTCCGCCAGTAACCCCTCCCGTATCTCTATCCACAGAGAACCACTAATGGAATTCTCCTAAACACTGAACAGAACATCTCTTAAACATCTCTCGAACGGACACGGAAATTTCTATCCCTTGTACACACACGTTTTTTCTCACGTGACACGGTCTCCCATAAGCTCTAATTGCCTTCGGCTGTTGAAAACGATCCGATATGAACAGAGAGAGAGAGAGAGAGAGAGTGAATTTTAACTTTGGGGATTTCGTTGATTAGACAATTCAAATTAGTATACTGTGCATGTAAAAACGTTGATGGTTGTTGATCTTTTTTGGAATTCTAGTAATTGAAAGCGTGTTTCGTTTACGTTGCAACGGTATAATTAAGAATAATTAATACTTCACAGTTTTACAGAATTTTCATTTAGTATTTTATTTTTGTGCGGGTTTTTGAAAATCTTGTATTTATATAAAATTTCGTAATTTTTCGATGAACAACAACGCTGTCTGCTGCGCGATTGAGAATTGTATACATTAAATACAGACGCACGCGCGTTGGATTATAGATAAGATAACAACGAGATAAGAATCATACTAATAGAACAGGAATCGGGGTTAAGAGCATCTTAGTTTATTGCAAAGAAAAGCGAGAGAACGAGCCAGGATGACCAATTACTTGATTTTTGCACACTTGCAATTAGTGAACAAGGGTTCGTGAGACACTTTGAAAGAGAAAGTAACTCATCCTGACTCACTGAGTCAGTACAACCATTGACTCCACGTCGATAAGAATGTTTGTTGTCATCCAAGATTAGACAAATTTCAAATAGTCAATTTCAAAACTTCATTATTATTGACAAAGTCGAATTTCGTCAATAGAATTTGAAAGCGTTTGAAACGTGACATACGTATAATCTCGTCAAGGTGTCTTTTTTATTCCATCCATGTACGATTATATCTATCACTGCAGTTATTCATTATATCGTTTGAAAGGAAATTTGTATTTAACGATGACCATGAAATTTGTTCAGGTATAGAGACATTTTCGAGATCTCTTTTTCAAGCGGAATTTATTATATTTTGCATGCATTAATCGATGCAATTCGATACTCCTTATAAACAAATATTAACTATACGCACGTCGAGAAACGATTAATTCAGCAGAGATATTTCAACTTTCGCGGGTTGAAATTTTTCTGAAGTTCGTTCTTGTCTTTCGTACGATAGATTTTATCGAAATCAAGGTCAAACTAATGACAAACTCCTAAACCAATGATAACGATCGATAATCCCATTATTTCGTCGATTTATTAATTTTATTTTCGACATGCATTTTTTGATACGTAACCTCGAACCTAGACAAATGTAGCGATGGTTATAAGTCGACCTCGGGACAGAACAAATTTCAGTTGAAACACAGTTTTTCGAATAATTGCGAAGATAATTGGATGGGAAGAAACGAGACACCCGAGTATTACATTCATAAAAAAAACCTAACCTAAATGTAAGAAATATGCGAGCGTTTCCGGATGCCTTCTAAGAAGTTAATATCACGACCTACTATCCTACTCTGTAGACAAAAAGGAATCATACTCGCTCCGGTTCGACGTTTCACTTCCTCTGCCAAATTGGCAGGCAATTTTTTCGCCATTCTAAACCGCGGCCACTCTAATGGATCTCCGTCACCGTGGCAGAAAATCAGAGGCATTGTTAGCGTTTGCTGGCTGTGCCCCACTTCGTCCAGTTAAACATTTTAAACACATCTTCTCCGGTAGCATCCGGCCAATTCGTACAATTATTCGTCGGAATAATCGGTTTTCCCGCGCGTTCCTGCCGGCCATTTTAATCGCGCTCGATTATACAACCGTGGAGGCTTGTCTACGGATGGGATCAACTATGTTCAATTTCTATCTGAATTTCGTTTTACGCTCTACGTTTCGAACATCTCGTGCCCGAATGTAAACACGTTTTATAGTAATGCTTGTAGGGGAGAATCTACAGGACGTTCCAAGTTTGTCAGTTATATAGGTTATGCAATGTTTGATAAAAGTCAAACTTCGAAGAGAGAAATTTGTAGTGAAAATGATACGTTTAGTAAAAGGGTATTAACCCTTTTTGGACTCCGAATTATTTCTCGACCTTTTTCGTTTCGGCAATTTAAAAATGTCGAGTAAAAATTTTATCGTATTAATAAGAATTAATAATTCGTGTAAATAAATAAAAGTCGTGATTCGCAACACGCCAAATATTATCGTTCGGTATCTGTTTAATTAAGATCTGTAATAATTGATAATGGTTAATAGAAGAAAACAGGGCACGTCATATGGAACAAAACTTTCATTTAAATGTGTTTACAAATATCATAAGCAAAATAATCAATTTTCGTTTTTTTTTTCTTGAAACGTGGAAAGCTTCAGCAGCTTGTTTTATAGTCTATCTTCTCTTCGAGCGTTATATCAATATAAAAATATGTTCGTCGTGTCAAAGAGATGTGTAAGTTTGTAAGTTAATAATCGTCAATGCGCATGCGCGTGAGATATCTGCGCATTAGACGTGCGCGTATTACAAACGGGAATTCCCGCGAACGCGACATTTGAAAATCGTGCATTGAAAAGCTATAGTATTTTAATAAATATTGCTATACCAAAAATATTAGTATAATAGTATTTATTATTTAATGCAACAATTATTATAGTATAATAGTATAAATACTCTTATAGTGTAATTTATATTATAGTCCATAAATTTGTAGTGTAATTTATATACTAATTTATATACTAATTACGTATAATGTACTATATAAATTACATACTAATTACACTATAATACATAATACACTATAATACACTAAATTACACTATAATAGTATAAATATTCTTATAGTGTAATTTATATTATAGTCCATAAATTTGTAGTGTAATTTATATACTAATTTATATACTAATTACGTATAATGTACTATGTAAATTACATACTAATTACACTATAATACATAATACACTATAATACACTAAATTACACTATAATAGTATAAATATTCTTATAGTGTAATTTATATTATAGTCCATAAATTTGTAGTGTAATTTATATTATAGTCCATAAATTTGTAGTGTAATTTATATACTAATTTATATACTAATTACGTATAATGTACTATATAAATTACATACTAATTTATATATTTTAGTGTAATTTACAGTATAAATATAGCGCTCTAGCGTTCTAATATTCGAGTATACTTTCGATAATGAAGAACTAGCAAACATCAAGTACATTCTGTAGTAGCATCGTAATCAAGTATACTTGAAACTACCGTTGGAGACACTTAATCAAAAAAAACTAGCAATATATTCTGTTGCAGCGTCATAATTAGATTCGAGTATACTTAAACGTATCTTTGGAGATACTTACAAAAACTACTGAGCATTGAGTATATTCTGCAGCATTCGTAAATGGATTCAAATGTGCTTGAAACTTGTTAAAAAGAAAACTTGCAAGAAAAATTAGTGACATATCTTATAATAGCATCGCAAAATTAGATTCGAGTGTACTCGAAAATGTCTTTGAGAACACACACAAAAAAAAAAAAAAAAAACTAGTAAAGTATATTCCACAGCATCGTAACTGGATTTCAAGTATCTACTTGAAACTATCGTTGCGGATACTTACGAATATAATCCAAACGATCAAATCAGATTCGAGGATGAACCTCGCGAGTTGCTCGAGCCTGCCTCTACTTATCTCGTCGCGATCTTTACGTAATCGGGCTCGTTATTTGATAAAGTCAGATCGGTTTTCAGCGGGATCATCCACGTCATTTTCCTATCGTTACGTGAATTTCAAACAAAACACGCTCGACGGGAGAACAGGTTTGCACGATCGATGTACGCGGAGACGAGCGTGCGCGCGCGAATTAACTCGACCGCATCATTACGAAACGATTGCGCAACCGGAGGAGGAATAGAAAAAGAAAAAAAGAAAAAAAAAAACGTTGTTACGAGGCTCAATTGGGATGAATGGGCAGCAGCGCGTAATTATTTGCCGAATTAACGCGTAAACTCCCGATACGGCAGCTCGAACGCTTCGAACGTTCCGCGTATTTATAAAATAACGTTTAATTTTTTTCCTTTTCTTGTTTAATGTCGAGTATACTCGTCGAGAGGAAAAAATTCGCTTTTGCTGTTTATTGTGACGTTATGTAAACAATTATATACGTATAATATATATATATATATATATAATTTATATTATATATATATTAATATAATATATATTATATATATATTACATTTGTAATATAAATTTCCTTTGCTACCTAAGACTACGGATATTATATAACATTTTAAATATTTTATTAATATTTTATTAATATTATTATATTTTATTAATATTTTAATATTATTATTAATATTATTACATTATATTTTATTAATATTTTAATAATATTATTATATATATTTTATTAATATTATTATATTATATTATAATATTAATATAATATTTTATATTATATAATATTTTATATTATTATATTATATTATAATATTTTATTAATATTATTATATTATATTATATTATAATATTTTATTAATATTATTATATTATATTATAATATATTAATATAATATTTTATTAATATCATTATATTATAATATAATATTTTATTAATATATTATATTATATATAATATTATTAATATATTATATTATTATATTAATATTTATTAATATTATAATATAATATTTTATTAATATCATTATATTATAATATAATATTTATTAATATTATTATATTAATATTTATTAATATTATAATATTTATATTTATTAATATTATATTTATTAATATCATTATATTATAATATAATATTTATTAATATCATTATATTATTATATTAATATTTATTAATATTATAATATAATATTTTATTAATGTCATTATATTATAATATAATATTTATTAATATTATTATATTAATATTTATTAATATTATAATATTTATATTTATTAATATTATATTTATTAATATCATTATATTATAATAATAATATTTTATTAATATCATTATATTATAATATAATATTTATTAATATCATTATATTATTATATTAATATTTATTAATATTATAATATAATATTTTATTAATGTCATTATATTATATTATCATTAACACTTCTATTAATATCATTATATTATATTATATTAATATAATATTTTATCCTATTTATTGATCATTCTTCCGTGCGCGTAGGTCATACATTATTCCGTCGTCGTTTCGAGCAGAAGTCGCACAATTTTTGGCGAAATATCGACGGGGTTTCGCCCTGTCGTCGGCGACAATCTTCCATTGAAAGTTCTCCGAGCCCCGCGTATGAATCTCAACGTACCTGCATACATAACACCATTTGAATGGTGTCTATTGTCCGTTTTGGTTCTTCACGTTTTCTCGCCTAATCGATATGCTCGTTGTCGGTTTCCTCTGAAAAATCGGTGACAACACCGGCCTCTTCTTCCGGTGCTGTTCAACCTGGTCTAAAGAGAAAGAGAGAGAGAGAAGAAAAAAGAACGAAGAAGAAGAAGGAAACGAGGCAAAGACCAAAAGAGTCGAGGACTCCGATCCGGTTGTCCCGATGGCATTCTCTATCGCCTTTGTTGCCGCAAATGACGCTCGATGAATGGCGCGAGAGAACGGCTGGTTGCAGTCGTCGACTATTTTCGTTTTCAACCGATGCTTTGCACTTTGACAGCAGCCGTGCCTCGCTGAATCGTTACCTTTGTACCGTCGGAATCGACCGTCATCGGATGCTGCCTTGCCCACCTCCATACTCCGACGAAACAGACCTGTGCTTTTCTTTGCACTTTGGTTTTATTTCAACGATTTAACCGATCGAATATGACTAATCACCGGCTCGCAGCGCGAACGCAGGCGCTTGAAATGAATATTTCGTAATAGGTGCTCGCTGTTTTCGTTCTGCTGCCTGCCTGTACAGGGCGATCCAAATTCGGTGACGGAAGTTTTAATTCTCTCGTAAAACAAAGAGCGATGACGCTTTTAATATCGTGTAATGTTATACTGTACTAATATATTATATAATATACAGTGCAATATATAATATATTATACTATACTATTAAAATATTATATGGTATTATGTTATATAAATACAAATATAATATTATACTACACTATACTAATTATACTATATTACACTGTATTGTACTTTGATTATACTATATTACACTGTATTGTACTAATGATACTATATTATACTTCACTAATTATACTGTATTGTACTATACTAATTAGACTATATTGTAATATATTAATTATAATTAGACTAATAAACTAATAAACTAATTAGACTATATTGTAATATATTAATTATACTACCAAATATTATATTACATAATATTATATAAATGGTACATATATTGTAATATATTAATTATACTACAAATATTATATTACATAATATTATATAAATGGTACATATAGTATAATATATTAGTGTAGTATAATATAATGTAATATATTATAATAGTATAATAGTTTATAATAATAGATATATTATATAGTAATATAATAATAATATATACTGTATAATTATACTATTGTAATATATTATACTATATAATTATATTATTATAATATATATACTATTTAAATATTATATGTATTATATTATATAAATACAAATATAATATTATACTGCACTATACTAATTATACTATATTACAAATATAATATTATACTGCACTATACTAATTATACTATATTATACTAAATTATATTATACTAATGATACTATATTATACTATACTAATTATACTATATTATACTGTACTAATTATACTGTTTGTACTATACTAATTAACTATATTGTAATATATTAATTATATACATATTATATTACATAATATTATATAAATGGTACATTATATATATATATAGTATAATATATAATATATTATAATGGTATAATAGTTTATAATAATAGCTTATACTATATAGTAATATAATAATAGTATATACTATATAATTATACTATTATAATATATTATACTGTATAATTATATTATTATAATATGTTATACTATATTATATTATACTATATGTACTATTTATATAATATTATGTAGTATAATATGTAGTAATATAATTAGTACAACATAGTATAATTAGTACAGTATAGTATAATATTATGTTTGTATTTATAGTATGATGTAATACCATGTAATATTTATTTCATATGGACAACTTGCGAGATGCATTAAATTTGTTAAATATAATGAAACGTAATTGCATCGAACATAAAGTTTTTCTTCAAGTAAATAAGTACACGTGATACTTGAAGGATGTATGTATAAGTATAGTATACGTGATACTTGGAAAAAATGTCTAATCAACGAGATCCTGAAGGAATCATAAAGAAAATCATTGTATTTAATACAAGTCTGTATCGTATTTAATTCCAACTACGTTTAATTATATTTAACAAATTTAACACGTCTCACAAATAACTTGTACAGTGCATGAAATAAATTTTATAAATTTTTATTATCCAAAGAAGAATTTCCGCGAATTTCTTCGTGCGAGAAATCGAAGCTCGAAATATAAATCTTCACGTTTTTATAACTTTCCTCTGGTTTGGTTTTTTATAAAAAAATTTTCATTTTACCGCGAAAAGTGGTAATCCGAGACAGTCGATATATATATATATATATATATATATATATATATATATATATCCCTGGTGGATAAGAAAGACCAGAATCAGCCTCTCCAAACACTCTGAATAGTCCTCGCTCGAGCACTATCGACTCTCAGGATTTTCCTTCCACTTCGATTCCCAACGCAGTGCCGGCAGAACATTTTCGAATAAATAGCACGAACGATGATAGAGTTCGAAGAAAGAATCAGCTGGATCAGCGTGACGATCGGAGCATTCAGGAAAAGAAGCATTCCGTGAACGTGAAAATCTGCTTCGAGGGAGATCAAATAAAATTTAAAATAGTTCCCCGTCACGTTGAACGCGTGAAACAAAGATCGAGAATAATGATTATTGCGAAGCTTGATACAGTTAGTACAAAGCTTGGTAGAAATTTTGAAGAATTTTTCCAAACTGTTCATTTCTGTATGTCAATGATGAAACATCGTAACTAAACATTAAATAGCAAAACCAGCAAATAGCAAATTTCAACCAAATGTTAGCCAAATTTCGAAATAACGGCAGCAAGACAACGAGGGCCATGTTCTTGTAATATTTTCAGATTATAAGTAACAAGGAAGATGTGTTAAGCGTTGAATATTAATTAAATATTAAACATTACAGTAAGGGAAAAAATTGTGCGCGGATGACTGCCCGCTCGCAAAAAAACGATAAATTGAATTTTTCTAAACTCAGGTACAAAAAAATCGTGTCACTCGCGTCACTTGCCCTTTGCCTCGACGAAGTATAAATACCGATAGAAAAAAACCACCGATTCTTATACGTCATAATAACAAAATTACCGAATGAAATAATAACTTTCGGCGAGAGGAGCGTCTCGAAAAATGTGTCTTCCTCGAAACTCGACAAAATTGATCAGCAAAAGAGATTGCTACGAATTGTTTGTACAAAGCTCGAGATAAAGTTAGGTTAAGTCGCTTAACCTCTTCGAACGCGCATACTCGTCGCTATTTCGGCTGTGCGAAACGTTCTAGTCGTCGGCGATCGAGAGACTTCAATGCTAGGCTACGTGATCTTCGGAACGCAGGAGCGACGACACCGAGCGAGCGAGAGAGAGAGAGAGAGGGAGATGGCTGATCGTAAAAACGAGGAAGAAAGAGAGAGAGAAAGAGAAAGGGAGGAGGCGATCCGAACAAGAAGAAGAGAAAGAGAGGTGCGCGCGCGTTTCGATAAAATAAAACGAGAAGGCGAGTCTATATTTACCTGAGGTGAAGATACATAGTTGTTATAATGATCGTTCGTCGATTTATTGTGCGTTAAGAACGTAAGAATTACTAAAAATACGAGAGAGAGAGAGAGAGAGAGAGAGAGAGGTGAGAAAGTTTGGAATAATTGTAGAATAAGAAAGAGAAGATATAAGCGAACCGAATATTTATCTGAATCATCGAATTTGAAGCAAATAATCGATATAATAATCGATACTTCTCTTGGTATGATATATACATGTGTATATTTTTCACTTCACATTCAAGTGGGAAGTTCAAGTATAATACCTCGTTGAAATAAAATGGAGTTTGGATGAACGAGATTTCTATTTCAGCTCACAAAGGCATTACTTTTTCGCTCATTGGCCTCGTTCGTTAACATTGAAATAAACGAAAAAAAGTTGGCAAAGTCCGATTACAGTACGGAGGGAACGAAGTTTACGCGGAACATGAAATCACTACAATCGATACAATCTGCCACTGATTGGCCAATGATTCTACTTGATAATTCTAAATAAAATAAAATTCTCTTCCGCTTTCTCAGTCCAGAGAACGGCAACAGGAAGATGCGAAGCTGGAAAAAACGAACTTGAGATTCCGCGGGGATCTCTCGAAGAAAGAGAGCTTCTTTGCGGAGAGGTTAGGAGATTGAAGATCGAGAAGAAACAGAAGTAAAAACAAAAGAAGAAGAAGAAGAAGAAGAAGAAGAAAACTCAGCGCATTCGCGAAGAAAGAAGAAAGAAGAGAAGGGAGAAAGGGGCGTGTGAGAGAGAGAGAGAGAGAGAGAGAGAGAAAGAAGCATAAAGAAAGAAACTTCAGCACAACAAACGCAAGTTCAAGAAGAAGCAAACGAAAGAGAAGAAAAAAAAAGAAAACTAAAAAGAGAGAGAGAGAGAGAGAGAGAAGCATATGGTATGAAGAAAATTCAGCAATAGGACGCAAGTTCACGAAAAAGAAAAGGCGAAAGAGAGAGGAAAGCATAAGAAGAAAAAAGACAAAGAAAGGGAGAGAGAGAGAGAGAAAGATAGAGTGTATAAAGAAAAAAGTTCAACATCGAGGGCAAGTTCACGCAAAGAAGAAACGGACGACGGAGAAGAAGGAAACGAAAAAAAGAAAGACAGAAGCACAGTGTAAAGAGGAGAGTATAAAAAAGGAACGAAAATTCACGAAGAAGAAGAAAACGAAGACTGAAGAAAGAAGAACAAAAAAGAGAAAAGAGAGAGGTATACGGTGTAAAGAAGAAAAACTCACCGTCGAACGAGGCAAGTTCACAAAAAAGAAGAAGAAGAAGAAGAAGAAAAAAAAGAAAAAAGAAGAAAAGGAAGAAACGAGAAAGAGAGAGAGAGAGAGAGAGAGAGAAAAGTATACGTAGGTATAAAGAAGAAAAACTCACCAAGTTGAACTCGCCAAGTTCACAAAGAAGAAGAAGAAGAAGAAGAAAAGGAAAGAAGAGAAAGAGAAAAATGGAGAGACACAGAAAAGCACACGTAGCGTAAAGAAGAGACTGCGTTGCAGAAAGAAGAAACGAGAGAAAAAGAATATCTATAACACGATGCACGATGGAGAGAGAGAGAGAGAGAGAGAGAGAGAGAGAGAGAAAGAGAAAACCTGACGATGCGTGGAGGTAACCGTTGGAGGGGTATGAAACATGGCACGATTGGAGGGAGGTAAGGTAGGAACGCGCAACTGAAAAGTGGTGGCGACCGGACGAAGAGAGAGAGAGAGAGAGAGAGAGAGAGAGTGTGAGAGTGGGTAGGAGAAGAGAGAGGTTGACGTTGAGGGAAAGGTAAAGAGGTTGTTAGAGGCGGGGAAAGACGAAGAGAGACACGCTGCGAGAGGACGAGGAAGAATAAAGAAGAGAGAGTGAGAGAGAAGAACGTGGGGGAGGGAGACGAAGAGAGTGAATAAGAGAGAGAGAAGGGGACACCGGCTTGCCTCGGTCGGAGTAAAGCGAAGCCAACAAACTCACGTCAGTTCGAAGCTGGAGGGATGCCAGCGTTCCTCGTGCGTGTTTCTCGATGATATCGCGTCCGTACACGCCGATATTTACCGCCCCCTCAACCTCTCGCGGGCTCCAACCACCGAACTGAAACTAACACTGGCGACCTTGGGAGTGAAACTCGTAGTCGCGACACATTGGTGAACCAAGGTTGTCATTTTTCGTCATTCGTCAACGCGAGACATCGTTGATCTTTCTTCTCGGTCCTCGATCGTCGATCGTCAGCAGGAGGAGGATCGTTCGCGGGTTTCCAAGCCGGATTCCAGCCGGCCAGTGGAATCCTTCGTCATCCTCGAGAGGAATTCTGACTGTTCTTCCGGAAACTCTTGGCCGAATCCACGAAAAACCACGACTCGCATCGTTGCAGGCACGCCAACTGACTTTGACATCCGCGCGTCAGCACGTAGTTTTATTATAGTATAGAACCACCGAGAGAGAGAGAGAAAGTTCAGTTAAAAGCTGAGAGGAAGATCGGTAGAAGAACGCGAAGCTTTCGATGAGAGGAGCCTCCGTCACACGGAGGAGGAAGTGGAGGATCGTAGAGGTGGCTGGCGAACCGAGGATCATCTTGAGGATCGTTGATCGTTCCTCGTCGTCGAGGGTGTCGAAGAAGAAGGGTGGCGAACCGTGTAGAGAATCGAGGAGAGAGAGACCCAACGAAAAGCATCCAGGTTTTCCCCCTCGGGTGATATGAGCTGGGCGCAATTAAAGCGGTTAACGGAGTCGGGAATACCTGTCCGGCGGCGGGCCAAAACCGGTACGAGCGTTCTCCGTACAATATAGTGCGCTATAGATCGCTCTCTGGCCGCCTCCTACTCCTTCTCCTCCTTCTCCTCCTCTTCATTCCTCGTGGCCGCTGCATGCAGCCTTCAAAAGGTGCATACACCTTCGGCCAGCACGCCGAGTCTGCGCTTCTTCTCCTGTTCTTCTCCTCTTTCTTCCTTTCCTTCCGCCCCGTTCTTCGTCCCTTTCTTAGCCTCTCCGCTGCTCTTTTCACCGCTCCACCACCGAGAAACATGGACGTCTCGTAGCGTCTGTTCGTAGCCCGATACCGATCCCGCCTCACCGATTATTCGAGTATCGATGATACTCGTTCGGATTACCAATTACGAAATCGGACGAGTACATGTACTTCTCTCTTCTCGGAGAGTTCCAGTGTGTCAGCTTTAGGGAGAAGAGACGCACGTCGAGCGATCATCGTATCATCTCTTCCTGCCAGAGTCTCAATTTTCTTTTTCTTTTTTTTTCTTTTTCTCGTGGAAGAGTCGTCGATTTCGAAGGACCAAGTGAACAAGTTTCAACAGATCGACCGTGGATTCAATGTCGCAACTTCCATCCCCGAGAGTATTCTACTGTCAATGTTTGAAAGAATTGCAAAGATGAATCCTTAAGATTCTCACGTCGTTCTCTCCGATCGAAGAATCACGACGATCCATCGATTCGACCTTTCTCCAAGAATTCCACCGTCAATTTTCGATAAGAAAGTCGTCAATCGCGAGACGAAGGAGGAAAAGGAAAAAACTTGCTTACCCAGCAGGAGAGACAGACAGAGAGAGATCAAGTGTTTTGTGGAATTCCATCGGTGTTTCGTCGAGAGTGCGTAACCAGAGCAAGAAGAAGAACATCGCGAGGAGTCGATGTGGAGGGGAGGGGGCAAGCTGGTCTTCCAGGTGGAATATCTGTGCGTGCGGTGCAACTCGAGGGCGGTGGGAATGTTGGGAAGGGCGGGAACAGGGAGGTGATACAGGGAGGAAGGACCGCGTAGGAGAAGAAGAATTTCGTCGTGGAGCGTAGTGGTGGTGGTGGTGTTGTTGTTGTTGTTGTTGTTGTTGTTGTTGTTGTTGTTGTTGTTGTTCGGGGCGACGAGCCGACGAAGAAAGAAGAAAAGAAGAGTAAGAAGAGATGAGAATGTATGGATAAGCGGCGAGAGTGGAGTGTATTATAGGGAAAGGAAAGGAGGAAAATGGGAAGGTCTCGAGATACAGCCATTGAGAATTCTTAGCTCGTTCGTTTAGTTGGGCACAACCGCGAGCTGCGAGAAAGAGAGAGAGAGAGAGAGAGAGAAAGAGAGAGTTTGTCCATGAGGTTTGAACGAAGGACGAATTGTTGAGAAGCCACGCCATGAGAATCCTCAAAACGCTACACTGGTAGGTTTCATGTTTCAACAAGACGTTGACTTCTTCTTCTTCTGTTTCTTCTTCTTCTTCTTCTTCTTCTAAACTTCGTTTCGGGCCAGCCTGAATTCTTCACTTAGCTCCACGTTGAATGACACGTTAACGAAATCTGTTTTCATAAATAAATTTACCGTTTAATGTAACATTTAACGTAATGGTAATATTTATTATTAATAGTCGCTCTGTCATTTGCGCGGTTTTTCACGATCGATTTTACTACGTGCGAAAAGTAACGTGCACAGTGGTAATTTACAATAATGAATCACAGTTAGTTAGAAGTAATATAAAAATTCGAAAATGAAGAACGATCGTGTATAACGTTCATATATCGAGCAGAAATATCGTAAAATATTTTCACGACTGCCACGCAAAAATATCAAATTTCTATAAGATATTATATCACAATGATTTACAACGAAACTGGCTCGTTATATTATTCTTCGTTTTACAATATTATCTAGTTATTTATGTTGTTTAAAATTCCTGAAAATAAAAATGTTATGTAACATTCATTATAAGCTACGGTTGTTAGCAGCTGTGTTATTGATTATTTACTAAAATCTGTGTCTGCAGTAAATATTTTGTAGAAATATGTTCAATAAATCGCGTCTCGTTACAGTGTCAATGGAATTTTAAAATGTCCTATGCAATACATAAAATATGCAATATGCAATACGTTGATAGTGTTTGAAATAAATCTGGAAATGTTATTTAAAAGATATTTAATCAAGTGTTATGTAACATTCATTATAAGCTACGGTTGTTAGCAGCTGTGTTATTGATTATTTACTAAATGATGCTCGTTTTGTATCAATTGTTCCATTGATATTTGTAGAAATGAAAACGGTGTTCACCCATGTTGTAATCATCATGTAGCAGTTAGTGTGTTAAATGGTTTAAAAAGACAAGCGTTCTTTTCTAACGTCGCGATGTCGTTCGGTAACATTCCAGTAGCTTACGAAAGGGTATTTTGTAATTTTTCTAATAATACGTTCCGCCGTTAAATGCAAATTGAGCAGCAGAATGACAAGTGCGTGAATACTTTCATCATGTTGGAAATTGTTGCTTTTGTACGTTAATGAATTGTTTCTGGGAACAGATTTTGCTAATGTGCCACGTGTTTTCACAAAGATATCGTCGAAAAAACTAGGTGTGCCAATATTTCGATTTTCGACCTATTGTAGATTCACGAAAATATTCGGACACTCGTAAACGTACTTTATGAATATATCGTATGTGTAACATACAATGTTTGATCGTAGTGTTTGAATACTTATCGTAGAAAATTTTGGTGAACGTATTGTATGAACTGTACAAGACATTATTAAGTTTCGTTAGGTAACTCGAACGTCATGATAAAAAGAAATTTGAAATAAATTCTGAAGTTGATGATTAATACGTTGATAGTGTTTGAAGTAAATCTGGAAATGTTATTTAAAAGATATTTAATCAAGTGTTATGTAATATTCATTATAAGCTACGGTTGTTAGCAGCTGTGTTATTGATTATTTACTAAAATCTGTGTCTGCAGTAAATATCTTGTAGAAATATGTTCAATAAATCGCGTCTCGTTACAGTGTCAATGGAATTTTAAAATGTCCTATGCAATACATAAAATATATTCATAAACAGTAGAATATTTTCACGAACCAATATGTTTCTGTGCTTTAAGATATTATTTGACTAGTATCACAGAATCAAAGAAACTCCAGTTTCAATGCAAAGCGGTTGTATTTGAGCTTTGAACATTGATTTCCAGAAGGTCAGAAATCCTCCGACTGGTAACACTGTTACCTATGAAATTGAAAATATGAAATTTATATTTTTGTAAACTGCACGTTTATATTTTATGACATGTCTCGAACTTAAAACTGACTTTTTTGATATCTTAAATGAAATGGCGAAAATAACGAATTTACGTATTTAGATCTGGCTAGTCAAGTGACATCAGGATACAGAGGGAAATAAGATGAATAATTTCAGGTGTTCTGAAACGAAGTTTAACCCTTCCTCAAGCAGTCTTTCTACTTTTATTTCTACTCTCTGCTATCGTCGCCACAGGCCTCTCTCGTTTGGCCATTCAACATTTTGGCCGCTTTTATCGCTCGTTGTCTCTCAGTTTTTTAAGGCGATTTCGTTGTTTAGCAAGGCGAAGCGGTTTAGGTTAGGTTTGGATAATTCTACTCGGGATTGTCGATGCTGTTCTTTGTATGGTAATTCATTCGAGGGAACAGCCAGGAGACTTGAGAGTCCGATCGTTTCTCTCCCTTCTTGCAGAGACACCGCTCCGCTCGCCTGAAGTTAAAAAGGTGTCTATGAAGCATCCTGTAATTGAGAATAGAAAGCCGGACGGTAATAGCAGGAACCTGGCTTATCACCTGTTTTATCGAGCAATTTCCACGCAGTGATTTCTGCGAAAATCTTCGTTCGTCTCCAACACGTTGTTGCTCAAAGAAGCATGCTTACGCTCGCAAGGAAAGTTCGGCAACTGGAAAATTCAAACAAATTTAAAACTTTGCACAAATGTAATATCACGTGACAACAATCTCTTTTACTCGAAAATGACTTTAGGGAGACACCCCTCTAAAGAAAACATAACCTTTCACATGTAATCGCGAATACTTGATGAAACTGTATAAAAGCATGATTTCTTATAAGCGTCAATTGAAGCCGAGGTTTTTGATCGAACGATGCATCTTTCTGTTCTACTGTGATAATATGATTTTCAATTTTTACATTCGCGTCAGACGAAGAATTCTGAACGTGCGTCTATCTATGCGCAAGCGTCTATTGCGCATCTGTCCAACGCGCATGCGCATAACCAATATGAAATATGTACCCGTACAATTTCACATGACAATGAAGAAACAATACTCGGAAAGAAAAACGATCGGCAATATATATTTTAATTCAGAGGATCCTCGAATAATATAAGCGAGATGATTTTTAATGTGACAGAGATTTTGTTGACAAAATCTGGACAACGCATGTCCAAGATTTTCAAACGTTGCATTCACATCAAGCGAGTTCTCACGTGCGTCTGTCTGTGCGCATGCGTCTGACTAATATGAAATGTGCACCGCAACTTCATCTATGACAATGAAATTAAAAGAGACGAAAAACTGAAAAGAAAAAAAAAAAACAATTTGACGCGGTACATAGAGAAATCTCCAACTGTTACAAGTTTGAAATATTTTTTACAATTTTCTAGTATATGTTTTCTAGAATATACACTTAACGCTAGAACTATGTGCACACCAGTCAAAATGATTGGTTTTACAATTTTATTTTAAAATTTCTGCATGACCTTTGCAATGATGCAACGACCTTTACAGTGATAACTAAAGAAATAATATAATGAATTTTATTTTATTTTTATTTATTAGAAATCAAAATAATTTTGATAGAAATAACCTCGTCTTAACTGTCGGTAGTTCTAGTGTTAACCTAACCTAACCTAGAAATAATAAAAATACCAAAACTGAAAAACGATTGACAGTACATACATACATGCATACATACATACATACATACATATATGTATGTATGTATATATATATATATATATATATATATACATACATATATGTATGTATGTGTATATATATATATATATATATATATATATATAACATTTTCAAGCAAATAGAAATTTTTTTCAATTTTCTGGTTACCGAACAATTTCTTGTCAGTAGGAATTCACGCTTACTTGCGTGTTTCACGTCACACTGGCGAGAACGTCACGCGTAAAACATTCAAACCTTAACGAGCAGATAAACAAAGTAGCGGAAGCGCATACTCGCGCGTTATTTCAACGTAAAAACGGTAGACAGGTTCGAACTGTACTGTAGGTCAGCGATGCCAAAGTCGTAAAAAGGTTCAGGTATGCGATAATGTCCATTTTCACGACTGGCCGTTCGCGGGAAAATACGAGCGGCAGATATTTGCCAAGACCGATGTTAAATAGTCGAGCAACGGTACCTATATAGCCGAGGTTAGCATAATTCGATTCGGCAGAACATTCAGCTTCGCTATTTCTATGATTAAACTCTCGAGACGCCGAGAAGTGTTTTTAAAAATTCATCGGGAACTTGTAGTTTCTCGGGGAATTCCCAAGAAAATTCTTCGAAGATTCCTTGAACAGTGTTTGCTCAGATTGACCAAGCTGCTTGAATTCAAGTGGATTGCAGCCGAATTATTCGCGAGTCTTGTTTACATCATTTCAAGCTCTGTACTTGTACGATTATTAATTATCCACACATATTTGACTTTATATCCTCTTTCAGATTTCTTTTCTTCGCGGATCAAGTCGCTGTATTGGTTTCAAGTAAATTTATATAAATGCACTTATAGAAATGTTCATCAAGAGGAGCTTTCAATTTCATTCCTTAACACGAAAATAAAGACAATAATTTTATATACTGATACAAAGGGAAACTTGAAGTTTCGAAAGAAGCTTCCGCTCCTATTTCTTGACGAGAAAAAAAAAAAAAAGAATTATTTCTCGATGTTGATACAAATGATATGTAATAAATTCCAGCCGTGATAAAACTTGACGTGACGTGACAGCGTGTTTCTGTCTTTGCTCTTCCTCCTCGGTTTCAACTAGCGCGAAAGAATTTGCCGACACGAACTCTTTGAAATGTGTTCGAACGTTCGAGAAAATTATTCCGAGACCTTAGACGCGCGCGAGAGAGAGAGATAGAGAGAGAGAGAGAGAGAGAGAAATACTACTAAATTTTACAATAATGTAACCAACACAAATGCAAATCCTACTCGTGACAAAACGCGACAGCGCGTGATTTCACGTGACACGAATCCTCTCTGAATAGGAAAAACGCACTTGTTCTTACCTGTACCCGGTGGAAGAAAGCAGCAAGTGCAAGGCCCTGTAAGCGCCTGTGTTTAGATTTGTGCAGCCCTGGCTACCTGGCCGCTTCCGCAGGTATATACATCCGAGCCAGGGACGCGTTTTTCACCGATCGTGTGGAAACGCAGCTGAATGCGAGCGACCGACCGAGTGCCGATTACGTTTTGCCATTCCGATTTTTCCCCATGGCCGCCGCTTGGAATTCCTCGCCGCGAATACTTCCCACGTCGAGCGAATTCCTCCCTCGCCCCGCGCGCGCGTTTCAATGCACGCGAGCAACAACAATCGCGAGCATCGTTTCTTCGCGAGGATCTTCGAGCTGGCTGCACTCGTAAACAGGAAAAGCGTTGCAGACAATCGTCGTGATACACCGTGGTGGTTGTTACGTGTTTCAGAGATTTCGCAAATGATTTCGGCTCGGCTTCTTTCTTGATCTTTAAATTATCCGTCGTGTTGGAGGCATCGGTGAATATACCTTGGTTGCAAAGTTCTTCCGTAGCCGACGACGACGTGATTGCAGCAGTGGCACGATGAAAAATTCTCGACACTTCAAAACTGTCTCATTTTCTCGTTCTATCTCGATCATCTCGAAGTCTTCTTGATATATATATATATATATATTTTTCTTTTACAAAGAACCGAAGGTTCGAATTTATGGAGGGAAAAAATGTATCTTGGAAAAAACGTGGAGGCGACCTTGAAATGACCTTGAGCTCTTCCACACTTACAGGGGAAACTGTTTGTACTAGGTTTTTATCGACAGAGTCAGTTGGAAAATAACGAAGTCGATCGAGTTTACACGGTTCACCCTGTAAGATAGAACACAAAATCTTGAAACACGCTAGCTATTATAGCGTTTGATCGATCGTCATAGCGTTAATAATTCGGCGCCCGATCTCGGTTTTTAGACGATTCTAGAGGATTTCGTTGAACACAAAAGCGATCTCGTGGCATAGAATTTCGAGGGTGGTGGTGCCTCTTTGTTCCACAGAGAGAGAGAGAGAGGAATGGAATCGTCTAGCTTTTCCGTAGAGGTTAGGTCAGACGTCTCGCAAGCAAGGAGTCGTAAAGCAAGATGGAACGGTTTTAGCGAATTCCTAGCAAGAAGAAGACGGCCGAAGAGAGTTCGGGTGCTGAAGAGGCGCAATGCGATTAGGTCTGTCCAGCTTTGTGAAGCTCTCAGACGGCGGGGTACTTCGTGGAAACGATCCTAGGACGAGAATCCCTTTTTAGGATAAAAGTCCTCTGCCCAAAAGTATTCTCCCAAAGAACAAACTCGCCACTTTCGAGAATTATCGGTCGCTTGACACATTCCTCCGAGTAACACTTTTCTCTCATTGTCTTCCGTTCCAGCCTTCCGTTTCGCGATAATTTCGTCGTCGACATTTTGCAAATGAATTTTTGCTTAAATTCATCCCTCTGTTTTGTTCACGAGTTATCCCACACTCAAAGCTATTATTCGAATAATTTGATATCTGAAAGTTTCGTTTATTCGAACAGAATGCTTGACGATAGTACAGATCATTGTAATTATTTTGTAATAATTTATAATGTTATAATTGATTATATGTACACCAATTATTACTTTGATATATAAATTATATGTTCGACGTGTTCCTTGTAATTACAAAAAAGTATGTACTTGCTCCAATATGAATATAAGATTTTACTGAGAAAATAATATGAAATCGAAGTTTCGTTTGTCGAAGATTTCGTGGAGATAATTTTTCCATTTAAGCTAAAAAAAAAAAAAAAAAAGTCAGATCTTTTAATAACTGTCTTAAATATTGAAGTGAATAATATAATAGTATATAATAATATACAGATATGTATAATAAATACAAAGTAAATAATATATTATAATAATATGTTTGTGCAATTCGTGCAAATATGGGAGAGACTCTGTTATATGTTTCATTTACATGTATTAGATAATACTTATATATGAATAATTTCGTTTTACGAAAACGAAATAAGAAAGAATTCAAAGAGAGAGAATGGGAGAAGGACTTTTTCTTTGAACGAACAAAAAAAAAAAAAAAAAGAAAAAAAAAAGAAAATAGAACGCGCGAGAAAGGCGCGAAACGAAAACGGCGTTAGAGGCGAAAAAAAGAGAATTAAAGGAGGAACGCTACGTTGGAGGTCGTTCACGATCGTTTTTTCCTAGAAGTATCCCGTCGAATCGACTAAGTCTGTGCTCGTTGTATTTCCTTTTAAGAGTAAATCCCTATTAAAAAACGTAGCCACCGACTAGCCTAGATATCGTGTTATCCTGCTTTAGACCGAATTAGAGAGAGAGCTGGTCGAGTTTCCCCATCGTTGGAACAACCACGTAGTAGATAAATGCACGTAATACTTCTGTACGTAGCACACTAACGTAAGTGTCACCCAATACGTTTTATCTTTCGCCTACCAGAACCACGTTGGATAATTGTACTCCAAGTATTGTTCCTTACTCCTTAATATAATGGGATTTCCTATAAGACATATTCGTACATTAATATTGATATAATGGAGAAGCGTATCTCTATTTCTTTACTTTATTTTCAAACGTTGCAGGCTCACGAACTTGTTAGTGTCAGCTGGTTTTTTTCTCTTTTTTGGTATTGTCTTCCTGATTAATTGTCAGGTTAAATTACGGTACGTACTTCACGCTAGTCAGGCGCATGCGCGCTAGATGGATTCCCGATTAATTGTCAGGTTAAATTACGGTACATATTTCGCGTTAGTCAGGTGCATGCGCGCCTCTGTATTTAAAATCGCAGCGACAGAGAGACAAAAAAAAAAAAAGCAGTAACGCGTTTCGTTTAATCAAAGGATCTCCGAACTTGTGGAAAATCTCTCATTTACAACGTCCTTGATCGATTGTAACACGATACACTTGGATGGATCGTTGTCTGGAAAGAGGTTAAGTCGAGAGGCAAAACGTCGTGTCTTTTTTCGTTTTGTTTTACAGGTTAGGTTTACACTGGGAGATTCTAGTACGCGATACATCGATCCATTGTGGTTATACGATCGACGTACGTTTTACAGTAATTGAAGAGGCTGCCGCAATCGCTATACTTTTCATAATTTGATCAAACTAACAAGATCCAATTTCAATCTTCTTAACATTTTCAACTTTCACTTCCGAATGCAATTTATTACGTACGATTTAAATGTAGAAGCTGCGAATCCAATTGGCAAGGTATGAATATTTATGCAAATTGGAACGTTGTAGTCGTTCGTTATAACGAGGCACGTTGTTTTAGGTTATTTGTTCGGGCTGCAAGCGTCGAACGATCAGATCGGTGATGTATGTAGTGAGGAGGTTAAGAAGGAAGGAGAGCAACAAACGTCTCGCGGGCGTTCCTTGGAACACGGTCGTTTGAAAAGAGGCACGGAGAAAGCACGTGAATTCGTTTACGTTGGGCGGCCGTGCACATGGCTTCACCGCGATATTGCGTGCGCGTTTTCTGTCGCTTTTGTCCCGCTGGCATTGTCTCGGCTCTCCTCTGTCTGTACAGCCTGTGTGAATTCACGTGGTCGCCACTTAGGTATATTACGTGCCGTGCGTAATGCCGTCGCCACCTCTTGTTCTTCCCTCCTTTTCGTTCGCTCTCGTAACTGGATCCATACTAAAAGGAAAAAAGTAGGAGGAGGAAATCGTATTCGACCCTCTATGGTCCGTAATATCGTGTTCCTCGAATCCGTTCCTGCAACCGCTCACGAAAGTATTCGAACATTGATAATAGAAAAAACTTTTTTACACCGTTTGTATGAACTTTTGTCGCAGGACAAACGATTTGTGCGATTAAAGTTCATGGAATAGAACTTATTCTCCCTTGTTCTGTTAGTGGTTTTTCGTATAGCAACAGTTTAGGATTTAATCAGCAGAAGTTCGTTGACTGAAATTGATAATAGAAAAACATTGATAATAGAAAACACTTTTACACCGTTTGTATGAACTTTTTTTGTCGCAGGACAAACGGTTTGTGCGATTAAAATTCATAGAATAGAACTTATTCTCCCTTGTTCTATTAGTGGTTTTTCGTATAGCAACAGTTTGGGATTTAATCAGCAGAAGTTCGTTGACTGAAATTGATAATAGAAAAACATTGATAATAGAAAACACTTTTACACCGTTTGTATGAACTTTTGTCGCAGGACAAACGGTTTGTGCGATTAAAGTTCATAGAATAGAACTTATTCTCCCTTGTTCTATTAGTGGTTTTTCGTATAGCAACAGTTTAGGATTTAATCAGCAGAAGTTCGTTGACTGAAATTGATAATAGAAAAACATTGATAATAGAAAAAACTTTTACACCGTTTGTATGAACTTTTGTCGCAGGACAAACGGTTTGTGCGATTAAAGTTCATAGAATAGAACTTATTCTCCCTTGTTCTGTTAGTGGTTTTTCATATAGCAACAGTTTAGGATTTAATCAGCAGAAGTTCGTTGACTGAAATTGATAATAGAAAAACATTGATAATAGAAAACACTTTTACACCGTTTGTATGAACTTTTGTCGCAGGACAAACGGTTTGTGCGATTAAAGTTCATAGAATAGAACTTATTCTCCCTTGTTCTGTTAGTGGTTTTTCGTATAGCAACAGTTTAGGATTTAATCAGCAGAAGTTCGTTGACTGAAATTGATAATAGAAAAACATTGATAATAGAAAACACTTTTACACCGTTTGTATGAACTTTTGTCGCAGGACAAACGGTTTGTGCGATTAAAGTTCATAGAATAGAACTTATTCTCCCTTGTTCTATTAGTGGTTTTTCGTATAGCAACAGTTTGGGATTTAATCAGCAGAAGTTCGTTGACTGAAATTGATAATAGAAAAACATTGATAATAGAAAACACTTTTACACCGTTTGTATGAACTTTTGTCGCAGGACAAACGGTTTGTGCGATTAAAGTTCATAGAATAGAACTTATTCTCCCTTGTTCTATTAGTAGTTTTTCGTATAGCAACAGTTTAGGATTTAATCAGCAGAAGTTCGTTGACTGAAATTTGGTTCAAACCAAATGGAATTGCACTTACTATAGTACAGTGGCAGATATATGTATATATATATATAGAGAGAGAGAGAGTTTAAAAGGCAAATAAATAATTAAAAAGAACAATTAAAATGGAACTGTATTCAAAAAGAATAATAGATACCTGTACATATACATTTTTAGACAGCTAATTAATAATGGTGAATAAATTAATTATTATAAATAATTGTCAATTATTATTAATATTAATATATTAATTATTACAAATCAATTATCATTAATTTAGTTAGTATTTTTTATTATTTCAAACGTCGGTTAGGTTTCAAATTATACATTGTTAATCATTGTTAATGCTATCAACAGCGTTGTTAGTGTCTTTTTCATTATTTCAAACTTCTTTCTTCCCTGCCATGTGTTGCGTGAAACATGTATTCTGAAATTTCATTAACACGGTAACGAGAGAGCAGGCAATCAGTTTAAAAAATGTAATTGATTGATTTAACTCTTGAGAGAGGCTGACAGGAACAAGGAGATTTCGTTAAACAATGCGGCCATTTAATAAGTTAAGCGATATTCCTTTGTAGCGTAATAATTGCAGTTTCCATCGAGTTCTCTCTCCACTTGATATCTAAGCGCGAAAGGTTAACAAGCTCCGTCGGTGCTTCTAAAACTGCCTCGACGAGGATAACGAGGTTTAAATGGTAAAACTGTGAAAGGGAAGAAAAGAAATTTGCTTCTCGGGGGAAGAGAGGACCGCGTAGCGGCTGGGTGTAGTCGAGTTTCTTTGAACGGAGGAAATTGGAGGACGGAAGTATCATTAAACAAACTACTCCTCCTCGTTCTCTCTTCTCTGTTCTCGGATAAACGAGCAAAGTTTCGCAAACAGACGTGAAATTTCGGTCGGCCGTCTCGTGAAACTCAGGAACAGCCCGTCAGTAATAATCAGCGATAATCGAACGAAATTTGAAAATGTACCAGATACTGTCCCCAATATAAAAACGCGCTCTCGCCGAAAAACAACAACGAGGAAGCTTTTTGCCGTCCAAACAGTTGCCAGCAAATATCAACCTCTGGGAAAATGTTTTTGCTGTGAAGCAACGCAATCGGGCATTCGGCTTCCCTTTCGATTTTCGATAGCGAACAACTCGCTTGTTCCGCGCGTAAATGCACGTCGTGTGCACACATGTCGAAGTAACGAGAAACATTTTATCACTGTACGGATGGAAATACGGATGGTAATGATCGACAATTTTTGTTATTGGCATTGGAAAAGATTAGCGAAAATATCATTTTTCAAGCAACAACTTTTTTTAACAGGGACTTGCTTCGGTGAGAACGCAGCTTAATCGATTAGACGCCATTTTGTTATATTCTTTTCGAGCCAATTCACATTGTCGTATTTCAGTTTTTTTTTTTTTTTTTTTTTTTTAATGTTATGACTACGAGAGGAAGTTTCGAGAATTCGTCCGATAGTTTTCTTTCTTTCTTGTTCATTTTTCTCTCGCAGTTATTTCGTCTACGTTTACAAATATTCTGAAGCTGAGAAATAAAGATTCAGGCATTTATAACCTCAACGTGTGAAATTAAAATGGAACGTGTATCACGAAATTTTTAAATGGAATTTAAAGTTCGAGCTTCGTGTCTTGATTATTAAATGGATTAAAACCGGCTGTTCGGGCCCGTGAACTCGTTGTTCGTCGAATAAATGAAAATCCGCGGCTCACAGAAATGGCGTCAAAAGCGCGACGGTTGTAATTGCAACGGGCGGACAATCAAGAAGCCGATCGAATGACCGCGCACCTCGATCTATTCGGCTGAAATTTCTAACGCGTTATTCACTCCGCTCTCATTCGACTGGTAATAGCCGAGGCATGAATGTTAGATCACACCGGGTGGGAGAACTGAATTTTCTAACCTCACTTTCGAATTCCACCTCTGCGCCATGTTCTTTTCTTTTTTTTCGTTCTTCTTCAGTTCAATCTTCTCTTACGGAAAATAGAAAATTTTCATTAGAACACACACAGGGTGTACTATATATATGCACAGGGTGTCCGATTTTAATCTATAAATTGTACATAAAAATTATAGTCGTACACGTGCATTTTATAATATATTTATTATGTAATATATATAGTTACACATATATAATTGAAGTAATAGCGACGCAAGAGCATAATCGAACAAACAACGATGAAAAATTGTCGATAATTTAAATTCTTCTGAATTTTCTAACCTCACTTTCGAATTCCATCTCTGCGCCATATTTTTTTCAATCTTCTCTTTCAGAAAATGTCTTTCAGAAAATTTTCATTGATATACACACACAGTGTCCGATTTTAATCTATAAATTGCACATAAAAATTATAGTCGTACACGTGCATTTTATAATATATTTATTATGTAATATATATAGTTACACATACCATAATTGAAGTAATAACGATGCAAGAGCATAATCGAACAAACAACGATGAAAAATTGTCGATAAATTAAATTCAGAACGTTCTTCTGAATTTTCTAACCTCACTTTCGAATCCCACCTCTGCGCCATATTTTTTTCAATCTTCTCTTTCAGAAAATTTTCATTGATATACACGCAGAGTGTCCGATTTTAATCTATAAATTGCACATAAAAATTATAATCACGTATATTATATTCGTGTAGTTACACACTGAAGAGCATAATTGAATAATTGAACCAATAACGATGAAAAGTTATCAGTAATTTAAATCGTGTCAAAATACTTAATCTCATAAATCCACATTTTACAGTGAATATCTTATTTATTATTATTAGAACTTTGTCATTAGCAAAACTTCATTTATTATTATTAAAATTTATCGTTCAACGCTGTTTTTTTTCCAGCGAAAAGTTTCCAAGCTGAAATCTCGAAATTTCATACAAGTGTCGTCGACAGGCCGTGACTTTCGCGAGGGGGTCACGAGAGAGTCAGCAGAGGGTCAGCCCTGTTTTTTCTTTTTTTTTTATCCCGGATGGGAGATTCTAAATTCCCTTCAACGTCGTGCGCGACGGTATTATCTCGTTACTCTCGCGCGAGAAACCGGCATCGGCGCCAGTATTCCCGAATCTTGATAAAAACTTGTAACGGTGGAAACTGTCGACGAAACTGTTCTCGGCGAATCAAGATTCGCGCGGCGAGAACTGCCTCAGCGAGCAGAAACTCCTCCCTCTGTTCGGTGACTTTCTGTGTATACGCGTCCGGCGTGTGCAACTCTTGTTCCGAATCAGATAAAAGAACGTTTCTCGAACGCAGTTCCAAGGTGAAGCGTTAAATGTCAATAAGTCGAGAGGAACTCGAAGGGGGAGCACGATGATGGACTTTTATCCGGTGGCACTTTGTAATTATCAATAGCGTCCACGTTGCGCAAAGGGTGAAATTGAAAGGAAACGGGGGATTTCCTTTCAATTTCACCCCTAGGCAGTGACCACTGTCCCGTAAATTTCCACTTTTAAATTATTTTTTTCGCGCAGCCGTACCAGCCGCAAGTTTTCATCTCTTTCTCATTTAACGACGTCTCCGCTCTTTTTCTTTTTGGTTTTTTCTTTTTCTCTCTCTCTCTCTCTCCAAAGGTGTGCGCGCAACTCACTAGAAATTAATGGATTAACAGTCCGTTCGAAGATTATACGTTATACAGATAATCCGAGATATATAAAACTTACATGTTACTATATATCATATGAATATACAGCAAAATTCCAAGGAAAGGATTTTTTTGTTCAAAGTGTGTTGCTAATTTCCTGTATATATTTTATACCTCGCTTTTGATCATTCTGGCCGCGCGAAAGGTCAAAGGAAATAAAGAAATTAATCGATAATGAATCGTGTATTAAAATTAGATCGAACGATCTAAGGGGGGGGTTAGAAACAGAGTTTTTTCCTCCCATTCGTCGTCGATGTGTATGCGAATCGGACATTGAGAATCTTAGATCTAAATAGTAGAGATCTTAGATTTAAATAGTCATTACACGCTGGTAAGTGGCTGGTAATTTTCAATTGACCTCGATTGCGTGTGTGAAACGCGTTCAGGTAACTCGTTATCTTCTCTCTCTCGGTTAATTCCTTTCTTCCGTAGTTTTTTTTTTTTTTATAAACGTCGAGGCATTTCCCACAAAGGTTCATCAAGACACCGCTTTTCCAGTAATTTCTGCTTGTGTAGACTTATACCTGCCCCGTTTGGTAGACCTTCGGTAGACCCCAGTCGTTTCCCCGGTAGAACTTTTTCGCCCTTGCTAAACATATCCAGGTATAAATGGTTTGCTACACCTTTTCCTCTTTTTTTTTTTTATCGATATGCAACCCATTTCTTGTCTTTCTCGTCTTGTACTATGTTCGAAGCAAATTACTACTTTTTTCTTTTTCTTTTCTTTTTTTTTTTCCTTCACCTGTGTACCTTTCTTCCAGCATATTTACGAGCTGACGCAGCTTGGAACGTTTCAGTGGTTGAAAGGGCAAATAAATGTTAAACCGATAGTTTTCTAGAATTTAATACTTAATATTTGTTAACGGCGTACGATAAGATATTTTTCAGAAGAAAATTTCCTAGAAAGGAAGAGGTTTGAGATTCTAGATTAAAAAAAAAAAAAGAAATAAGTCTGAAAGAAAGAACAAAATTCTTTTCGCTTAAAGCTTCGTTTTCGAGAGGGTTGGAAGATTTATCAAGTGCACTTGAAACCGAGCCTCTTTTCGGCCTGTAGAGAAATCGATCGTTAACATGGAAATTAATTTACGTGCAGAAATAAGTGAAAAATGACGTTTTTTCATTCTAAAGGTTCATTTTCAAGAGAGTAAACTCCGAATGTGTTCCGAATGTTGTGTTGTAAATTGCCTCGGTAATTGCTTTTCGAGCTCGATTTTCTCAAGAACTTGATTTTTTTTTTTTACTTCTTTACGTAAAATTAACTCAAGTTAAAGTACATCTGATAGATTTTCGAAGTCTCTCGAGAACAATGAAACAATTTCATTCTTCATTTTCGACTTACTTTCCCCGATTGTGCCCTATCAGCCTGTATATATCGTTTCCACACATTATACAGAGTGGTACGCTTAAGCGAGATCTAAACCTAACCTAAATATCTTCTACCTAGATATTTAGGTCGCCTCGTTCAAACGGACCACCCTTTGTATCATCGTTATCTCATAGAACAAGATGACGCAAATACAGCTATTTCGAAATTCGACATGGAAAAATTAGGCGGCCAATGGATTTTGAAAACAACGCAGTTACATGCTAAATTAGTATATCGAAGATTGCCATCGGTTGAGAATCGGTGTCAACCACTTTCAAGTTTCCAAGCTGCGCCTGGAAATGGGATCAAGTCCAATACGTACTTACGAGTAAAACAAGTTCGACAACTGGTCTAAGTTTCGTTTCACTTTACTGGTTTTCAATGCCACTCGAGGATGAAAACTGTTTTTAAGCAAGCACGCTCGCAGTTCGTGTATGTTAAAAATATTAATTGCTGTCCATTGTGCGATAGATGGGATTCTCTGTAAACGTCGTGCGCATGCGCGCCAGACGCACGAGCCTCGTTCGATTCCGCGCGACATTCGAAAATCACGGGAGCAGTAATCTTAGAAAATTTCTAAAATTCTAATACATCATGTTGTTATAAACTTATTATTACATATTAAACTTTTATAAAATATATAAAAATTTCTAATACATTATATTGTTATATATTATTATATAACATTATATCCTATTATCATTATAATATTATTGTATAATAATTTAAGAAAATTTACACATTAAATATTGTTGCATCGTTGTTCGTTCATCGTCCGTATGAAACGTGCGAATTTTCTATAATTTTTAAAAGTACTTATACAGGGTGTCCCATACGAAGCTAACCACAATTAGCAATTTTCTCTTAAACTATTCGCTGTGGAGAAAAGTGTTTGAAATAAAACTTACGTTGTTTCGAGGGGGAGATGTTACGATGGCCACGAATCTTGCCCGGATGATCATGCTTCCGAGATTTCAAGATGACCCCCCTCCCCTTTTTCTTTTTAAACGGAACTATATTTCTGAGCTCACGTCAGAGTTTTGCAACTGACGTCAAGATGAATTCAGCGACCTTGAAATCTCGGGACACCTAGACAAGATTTGTAGCTACCTGGACAAGATTTATGGTCGCCATAAGATACGCCTTTCGAGACAACGCATAAGTTTTATTTGAAACATTTATCCCTACATAGCGAAATATTCGACGTATATAACTGAAATACTTTTTCTTACATACAAGTTACAAAGTTAGCCTCATATGGGACACCCTGTATAAACGCAAGGAGTCTGCCGCGAGCGCGACGTTTGAAAGTCGCCATTTATAAGAAAAATAGCCCGATGTGAGAAAAAATCTGTGACCCGAGGCTTCTATGGAATACCGTCTCGAAAGTTTCGAACTTGTTCTCTCGAGGCACTCGATCCCATCTCCCAGCTACGCTCGCCACTTTGTTCCACGGAAACTGGCACGAGTGGGTTCGCTGAATGTCGCTCTATTCACAACACACAGAAGAGTGCGGCGTGTAAAAGAAAGAAAGAAAGAAAGAAAGAAAGAAAGAAAGAAAGAAAGAAAGAAAGAAAGAAGAGACAACGAAGGAGTAGGGGTGCATCGAAAATCGTTAAGAAGGTGACATATTTTGTTGTCGACAGGTCCCGAAGGCGTAGCGGCAGTGGCGTGACGGACATACACTCGCAGCAGCAGCAACAGCAGCAGCAGGAGAACAACAACAGCAGCTCGCGGGACGCGAAGAAGCCGCAGGAGGGGCTGGGTCCCGATGAGATGTGGGCCCCTGGCGGGCTAGGGCCTCACCGGGAGCTACCAGTCGACGTGCCCGACACCCTTCTCCAGAAGGCTTACCCCAACAAGGTAAAGAACAACCGCTCGTCCGGCTATCGGAACGAGTTACGTGGTCGTCCCCGTAGCGCTAGCGACCTCGACCTCTCCCTGAACCTTAAAAACGACACCCTTAAACAACAACAACAACAACCGCCGCGCCCGTCGATTCACCTGGCCGACGAGCGCGCCAGAGTCGAGTCCACGACGGACGTGACGTCGCCCGTCGGCAGGCAGTGCGCTCGAACGAACGGTCAGCCGCCGATGCTCAAGATCGAGCTGAAGATCGAGCCGAAGGACGGGAACCTCGAGGGCGAGGACGAGTGCGACCGAGTGAGAGAGTCGTCGAGAGTGGAAGCAGAGTTGAACAGCAGAAACAGTAGGAGCCCGTCATCCGCGTTTGAATCGCCGGATCTGAAGAATCCGTTGAGAGACTTCGAAGAGGAGGAGGAGGAGGAGGAGGAGGAGGAGAACGAGAACGAAGGTGTGAACGAAGACAGGAGGACAGGGCAGAAGGAGTCCTGCGTGGACATCGAGGAGGACTACCCGTTCGCGAAGGAGGACTATCCGACCATGTTGAAGACCTGCAGCGACGACTCGGCCAGCCCGAGAAGCTCCTCGGGCAGGTCGGACAGCACCGCTCCGTTGGACAGCAGCTTGGTGCTGAGACACCAAGTGGACAAAAGTCGCGGCAAAGACTCGCCCGCGTACGACGCAAGGAGGATAGATCTCGGTTCGCCGTGTAGATCCGTCGTCCCGGAGATGAAAGTGGCGCCTCTGTTCGGCAGAGCCAGAGACAACAGCACGTCTTTCGACAATCCCGCTTACGGGCTGGCCGACCTGCAGGATCTGCAGGGTCTTCTCATGAGGTCCGACGAGGTCTCCGATCTGACCAGGCTCATAGACGAACAGTGTACGATGCCTCGCGATCAGGATCACACGTCCTTGTCGTCGCTCGCTCGCGGCAACGATCAGCAACACGACCATCAACGTGGCAGCGACGAGCAGTTGCTGAAGTCAGAGTCGAGCAAATCGCCGTCCGGCAAGTCGCTTCCTTCGAAGTCGTCGTCGTCGTCGTCGTCGTCGAAGAAAGCGCCGAGGCGGCACGAAGCTGACCGGCAAGCGAAGCAAAAAGGGAAAACCAGGAGCCTGGACGTCGAGGAGCTGATAAGAATTGGATCGAGCGACGATCTGGTAGGCATCGAGTCCGGCAGCAGCCTCTCCTCGTCCTCGAGGCAACGACCAAAGAAGAAGAGGCACCAGCAGATCTCCAGCGGTTACTCGACCCTGAGGAGCGACGCGTCGACCGATCTCGAGCACGTTGACCGTAGCTCGTTTCTCGTACTCGGCGGTAAAACCTACCGCGAGATGGCCGTCGACTGTCCGCCCGATTTCGTCCCCGTGACCAAGTGCCACCCTGTCTATCCTCCGCCGAACAAAACGCCCGCGAGCAGCAAGCACAACACTCTCGAGTCGAGGCGCGAGCGTAGAGACGGCAGGGATAGCAGCTCGGCAGGCTCGACGGTCGCCGGGGACGACGGCAGTCGCGACCTGTGCGCCACGAGCATCGTGGTCGCCTCATCCTCTCCTTGCGTTCGATCGAACGACACGACGGTTGTCGCTGGTAGCTTCGCCAGCGGCGACCACAGTATCGCCGAAGCTACGGAGAACGTAGTTGTTGTTGCTAGTAGGTCGCCTCGTACGCTGGACCGAAGGCACGAGCACGAGAAGAAGGTAAGGTCCAAAGTTAAGAGCCTGCTTTTCGATAGCCTCTTCTCTATCGTCCACCATCAGCCTCGCCAAGCTACGTCTCCGCTTCACGTTTCTTCTTCCGCTGGCACCGCTGCTAACCGCTTCGACACTAGCGCTACTAAAATCTGTAAGAGGTGTTTGGATACCCTTGTCCGCTCCGAGGTCGCCGACAACAACTCGGACAATTCCGATTCCGATATCTGCAATAATTGCTCGAATAACGCGTTCCTATCTTGCTCTGACAACGGCCGGCAGCTTCGACGGGGGCCTCTGTCGTCGAGTTCCTCCCCCGATTTTAAACAGCAAGGTTTTGTTGTTCCGACAGCCGAGCACCCGACGCCAACCAACGATTTGCAGGTGCGTTTCCATTTTTCATCGCCATCCCCGATTTCTCGTAATTTAAATAATTTCGTGATTCTTCTGATTTACGTCCTTTCGTTTGTGACAGTCCACCGAGCCAAGACGAAAGTGTACACATTGATCGAACCATTCTCTGAGTCTGTTAATCCGTTTTGAAATTGAATCTTTCCCGAATATTTCGTGGTAACATTTTGACAAAGGACTAGAATTTTTTGTTTTTTTTTTTTTTTTTGTTTTTGAAGCAAGCTTTAATTTTTCAAACGAGAATCTAACCTCAAATTTTTCAGAGATTCACAGAGTGTATTATAGTAGCTACAGCCGGTATAACTTTTCTGAATTGCATTAGATTAAGAAAGATTTTTTTTGTTAGGATGGTTTCTTTTTTTGAAACAAGTTTTCGAAAATCTAACCTCAAATTTTTAAGAGAATTATATATATATATATATACATGGCTGATTTTTTTCTGAATTATACAATAGAAATAAATTCCATGCTTTTCGAATAGAAAAAAATGGAAAAAGCTTGTCTCGTGTGCATTATGCATTTTTAATACACGGCGCTATATACTCGGTGCTCGTAATGAAAGGATTAAAGAGAAAGCTGTTAGTTTCTTTAATGACGTGATTTCTTTAATTTGTTCGATAATAATTTGTTGAACGATCGTCCATTCAAAGTGTTCTTGTATATTTAACGTTTATTATTGTAGAAACAGATTTAAATCGCTTAGGGAGCGCACTTAAAGGCTCACCTTGCAAGAGAGATTATTTCTTAGATCTTGGAATTTTAAGATCTCGTAAAATCGCGACTGTCTTTCGAGCACGAGAAATCTGTGATGCTTGATATCGAGTAAAAACTCACCTTGAAAATGTAACGTTTCCTTCATTGTGTGAAATAATACCATACATATACATATACATATACTGTGCTTCCTAATAGTTAATAATGTGACTAACTTCTAGCTTTGTAGACTAGCCAACTAACAACTATTCCCTCTTGTAATTACATTTCCTGGAAACTGGTGATTCCCCCATCATCTAGATCGTCCGTCCAGTCAGAAATCACGTATGCGTAGTATTAATTTATAGACTCTGATGCGTTTACACTGTTTAAGCGTCTCTGATCACTCACTTCGCTGCTTTCCAATTTCTCGAGTCGAAATCAGCGGGAAATGTGGTTAGCGTTGTAGTATCTCTGCGTGCAATTTGCCAAGTAAGTTAAACCGTTCGACATTAATTCAGCGTTACACGGTTCATTTCACACGTTTCTAGTTTGCTCTGCTTTTTCGGCTTTGCATTTCTCACCCAATTCGAATGGAAATTTCACTCCTTGTAATTGCGCGCGATTTTATAATAAATTAATTTATCGTAATTTTATAATTATCGTTCAAGAAGAATTTAACGAATTTCACAAAGTAAGCTGTAATTTATCATAGCTGTAATTTTTCTGATAAATTATTGTTGTCAGAAATTTAACATATCCAATAGTCTTGAAGACGAAGCAACCCTAAATTTACTCGGATAGTTAGTATTTATATATTTATAAAAATTTCACAAACGTTCGAAGGATTTGTTTCAGTGTAGCTTAACTCTGGCTAGAATGAAAACTGGCCGCATTCGCGATACGATTGCTGAAATTGCAATGCACGCCGAGCTCACAGTCGACAAGCATGTTAAAGTAGACAAACCCATTGTGAACACCTCTAGCTAGCCATAGCAGCACCCTTGATGCACGTAACTTGCTTGCCTCTTACCGTTTTCTCTCTTTTTCACGATCTTCGCTTCTCGCTTCTCGCGATGTAAAAAAAACGAAAAATAAAAGCAGATAGAAGGTAGCATGGAAATAACGCAGAGAAAACAGCGGGGGAAAGTAAGTTCGGGCGATAAAGTCCGCGGTGAAGAGAAGAGAAATTCCTCGAGAGGAAATACGAAGGGGACGAAGACATGTTTCTTCGGGGTTGCCGCGCGATACATACGCAGCACACGCAGTTTCTCCAGGGATGCTTTAACGCGAGCTGTGTGTTTTTGTTTTTGTTTTTTCTCTTTGAAACGGATTTCTAGACCGGTCTGAACGGGGTGAAACCTGCCATCCCGCCGAGAGATCAGAAGAGGGCACCAGCCAGGCCGCCGAAAGATAATCTACGTTTGTCCACGCAGAACAATAATGTGGAGAGCACCGATAACGCGAACGCCGAGCCCACGCAACAGCAACTGCACTCCATCAGAAAATACCAGGTACGACACACACGCGTCTCTTCTTCTTCTTTCTCCCTTTTTCATTCTCACTTTTTTTCCACTTCTTCTTCCTTTTCGTTGGGAAAGTAGTTTTCCCTCGGAAAGGATCTCTCTTTCTCCTTTTCGATCCCGTCTCGTTCGAGAAGAGAAGAGAAGAGAAGAGAAGAGAAGAGAAGATATATTCACGCTTGCATATCTCTTCGCGCTTGCATATCTCTTCTGCTTCGAATACCTCGACGCCACGTCTCGCGCGCCCGATAGAGATCGGTGAATAATTCAACGCGGAATTAGCGATGGATGTTAGAGAGCCTCCCTCTCCTCTCCCCTCGCCTCTGTCCCCCCTTAGTTTCGAATTCCACGTTCTTCTTCTTCTTCTTCTTCTTCTTCTTCAACGAGTCGTCGATGCACTCGCCGACACGCGATTGCGGTTCGTTCTCTTCGTTGTTACGCGTTCCAACCGACGTTGGAAAGTAACGCTCGTTATTTTGCAAATGAGCGCGAGTTGCAGAGGCGCCTAATCGAGGGGCGAGGGGGTTAGGAGGGAATCGAGAAGGCGATTGAATTCGTGTTCGTGAAAATCGTGTACCGTATTTGCGGAACGTGCGAGAAGTTGAATTTGTCGAGACGCTTTTGACTATGAAGATTCATTGATGATCGAGGAATGTTACGATTTCGTCTTTTGCTTATGTTTGTCGGATGAACATGTAATTACAAAGTTCAGAGTACAATTTACGGGTATTTAAGTATCTATTTTCATCGTGATTTTTGTATGAAATTGAAGTGTAAAATGGACAGAAGGCTAATTAGAAGCTGGTATAATAAAATAGAATTAATTAATATGAATATTAAATTAATAGAATAGATATAAAATAATATTAATGTAAAATAAATAAAATAAATATAAATAATATTGATATATCTATTTTAATCGGGTATTTAAACATCCATTTTCATCGTGATTTTGTATGAAATTAGTGTAAAATGGATAGAAGACTAATTAGAAGCTGGTACAAAATAAAATTAATTAATATGAATAAAATAGATATAAAATAGTATTAATGTAAAATAAATATAAATAATATTGATATATCTATTTTAATCGTGATTTAAATGGATATATTAACAAATAAATAATATCAATATATCTATATATAAATAATATTGATATATCTATTTTAATCGGGTATTTAAACATCCATTTTCATCGTGATTTTGTATGAAATTAGTGTAAAATGGACAGAAGGCTAATTAGAAGCTGGTATAATAAAATAGAATTAATTAATATGAATAGAATAGATATAAAATAATATTAATGTAAAATAAATAGAATAAATATAAATATAATTAATATATCTATTTTAATCGTGATTTAAGTAGATATATTAATAAATAAATAATATTAATATATTTATTTTAATCGGGTATTTAAACATCCATTTTCATCGTGATTTTTGTATGAAATTAGTGTAAAATGGACAGAAGACTAATTAGAAGCTGGTACAAAATAAAATTAATTAATATAAATAAAATAAATATAAAGTAAATAAAATAAATATAAATAAAATAAATATAAATAATATTGATATATCTATTTTAATCGGGTATTTAAACATCCATTTTCATCGTGATTTTGTATGAAATTAGTATAAAATGGATAGACGACTAATTAGAACCTGGTATAAAATAAAACTAATTAATATGAATAAAATAGATATAAAATAGTATTAATGTAAAATAAATATAAATAATATTGATATATCTATTTAATCGGGTATTTAAACATCCATTTTCATCGTGATTTTTGTATGAAATTAGTGTAAAATGGACAGAAGACTAATTAGAAGCTGGTACAAAATAAAATTAATTAATATAAATAAAATAAATATAAAGTAAATAAAATAAATTTAATAATATTAACACTTTACCGACCATGTATTAGCAGTGAATAGTTAGCCGATTAATAGGCTACCAGTCGGTAAAGTGTTAAAACATATTAGCCGATTAATAGGCTACTTGTCGGTAAAGTGTTAAAATATGTTAGCCGATTAATAGGCTACCGGTCGGTAAAGTGTTAATATAAAGTAAAATTAATTAGAAATCAGTATAAAATGAAATTAATCAGAAACTACTGGAAGATACACTATCATACACTGCGTGAAAATGAAACTAAATTAGAAATTAGTATAAAGTTGAAAGAATTTAATAATGAACACTTCACGTTTCATGAAATCCTGGCTGTAGCTTAAGAGGTCTCATGGTTAAACGCGAAAGTAATTGAAACGTTGGCCGGGAGGAATTTCGGTGGGCGTGCGAAAACTATCGTGACGCGGGAAACGCGTGGTATATTCCGCATGAATAATTTAGCGTTGTGTAACAATGTAAAAGGCGGCGAACGATGGATCGTTGTTTAAAAAGGGACGTGTGCGCCAGCCACACACGGCTGGTTGGTTGTGTTTCACGTCCCGGCAGGAAATTACGAGGCACGATAGTTATCGAACGGCCGCTTCGCGATGCGGCCTCTATACTTTTTCGAATTTTCCTATTTTCGCGCGAACCCGGCTCGTTTTTCCCCCTCTGTTTCGTTTAACCTTCCGCCGCTGTGTCGAGTTAACAGTTTTCCAATCGTTAATCGGCGTTAGAGAATCGACTGAAAAAAAAAGGAACGCGACAGGAGTGTAAAAAGAAAAAAAAATTCCCTAGGAAATCCATCGTTCCACCAGCATTTTCTTTGTTAGAATCGATAGGGCTGTATTTAACGCGAGTTCGTATTAAGTGTTGGCACATACACGAATTGTATGAATGTTGTGTGTATAGTTATACGAGACATTTTTGAAATTTGTTATTTGACATTCGACAGTTTCTCTTCGTGCTTTTTCGTTCGCTTGGCAATTTTTTCTAATTTCATCATTGGTTATTGCCAGACTGTGGATGTTTATGTATTTTTCATGTCATTTTATTTATCGTATGTTTATTGTATATTATATAATATATAATATTACTTGGTATTTGTCATATAAATAATATTTATTACACATTTATTATATGTTTATTATTTAAATATATATATATATATTTTTTTTTTTATTTATTATACTTGTATACTTGACTTGACCTAAACTGTTAAACTTGCGTGTAAAAAATATTCTTACCAGTTATTGTCCTTTTGATACTATTCGTGTTAGATAAGAGATTTATTATTTTTTTGCATCGTCGCTAAAAAGGAATTTAAATGGTGGCCCCGTTTAAATGAACCTAACGAAAAAAAAAAAAAGATGAAATCCAAAAAGTAATTTATTTCGTTATAAATGTCGCAATGGATAAATAAATATTATAATAAGTATTACTTAAACACTAAGATAAAAAAGTATAATTATATAAAGTATAATTTATAAATACTGGACAGTATTAAATAAATATATATATATATATATATATTTCGTATAATTTTGCAAATTATATGCATAGTCTGTGGATTTTGAATCTGTTAAAAGTATATGAACATCCACAGTTTTTGCAACATACGCCGAATTTTGGATTATAAAATCTTTCCAACATTTGTCAATTAAATACTTTGAGTTCTACAAAGATTTTTCCATGATAAACAAATCTGAAAAGATAAACTGAATAAATAAACGATATTAAACAGCAAGCTATTAAGAATATATACTTGAATCAGCAAATTAATCTTATAATTAGAATGATTTCTCTGACTAAGTTCAATGAAAAAGGTGAACCTACATTACAAAAACATATCAATGACCAGAAAAATATAACAGAAGGTATAAAATTAATTATTCCTTTATTAATATAAATTGATCCGTCTATTGGTCTGAGTATAGACTAAATTAACTAAATAAAACAATCCAGATGAAACAAACCCATGACTAATTATTATGTAGTATCTTCCGTAGAATCTTAATTTTACCATTAATATTATTCCTATAAGTATAATTCCTATATGAACAACTGAAGAAATTGCAATAATTAGTTTTATATCTATTTGACACATACATATAGTTCTAAGCAGTAATATACCAAATAAGTTAATTATAATATATAATATTACTAAGTATTTGTCATATAAATAATATTTATATATAATATTTATTACACATTTATTATATGTTTATTATTTAAATAAATATATATATATATATATTTATTTATTTATTTATTTATTATACTTGACTTAACCTAAACTGTTAAACTTGCGTGTAAAAAATATTCTTACCAGTTATTGTCCTTTTGATACCATTCGTGTTAAGATAAGAGATATTTTCTTGCATCGTCGCGAAAAAGTGATTTAAATGAACCTAACCTAAAAAAAAAAAAAAGATGAAATCCAAACAGTAAGTTTATCTCGTTATAATAAATGTCGCAATGGATAAATAAATATTATAATAAGTATCACTTAAACACTAAGATAAAAAAAGTATAATTATATAAAGTATAATTTATGCATGAAATAAATGTAGAATTTATTAAATATGTCAGTGATATGCTGATCTTCAGGCTTCTTCTTGCATCAGTTTCAATGTACCGTGTAGCGTTAATTTACCATCTCGAGGGGCGAGAAATTCGAAATGAGAAACGCCAGACAGAGAGAGAGAGAGAGAGAGAGAGCGGTCGCGTCTCGACGCCAGTAATGCTTTCGCTTCAAAAAATTCCCGCGCCGTCTCGTCCACGTTAAGTCAAGTGTGGTCTGGAATGTAAAGAACCCGACGCACAATAGTCTAAGATTACACGGCTCGACGTGTAACGTTACAAGTTTCGATAGGTGGTATAGGGGCTGAGTCAGGCCTCGTGCTCCCTCCTTCTTTATTTTTTTTTTCCTTTCCTTTTCTTCTCCGCCCCCCTTTTTTTCCCTACCATGACCTCGGTCTTTGCTTTCCTATCACTTTACAGGGGGAGTCGGATTTTTTTCCTTTTCTTTTTTTCTTTTTTCTTTTTTCTTTTTTCTTTTTTTTTTTTTTGCTTTCACCTCCCTCGCCCGCTCGTTAAAAACCAGATACCTCGAACACCGCCACCACCAGCTCCTTCGAACCAGGAACAATCCCGTGGCTGCTGAACGATAACAAGCCGCCCCCCCCCCCCTCCCCCTCTCCATCTTCCACGTAATTTCGACGATATTATAGAAAGAAGAATTCCAGCTCTCCAGTGTCTTAGTTTTCTTCCCAGAAGAAGCCTCTTTCGCTTTCAGATCGGCTCTCTACTTTCCCATCGTCGTTTCCATTTCTCTGTGAATATTGCAGAGTGATATAGAATTGTATTCAATTACAAGATTGCATTGCTTACGTGACAGGTTAATGTAGAATTATATTATTAAAATATGATTAACAAATTTCACACGTATCGTTGTGTATTATAAAAGAATTATAATATGCAAAATAATATATTACAATTTTGTTATAATATGTTACAATTAATCTTAAGTATGCTACATTTCGATTCAAAATATTATTTTACAAAATATTTATATATATATAATTTTTTTTTATAAATGTAAGTAACAATACATAAATGAAATTTAAGTGCATCCTATCGTGGATTATCAAATTGAATAACGAATTTCCCTAAAAAGATTAAAAGGCCGCCATATTATTTTATTTTAAATTACAAAAACTTATTTATATTTCAAAATAATAGGTATCTAATCCCAGTCTATAATTTAGTTTTAATATACATTTATATTTTAAATTATGTTTATTAATTAAAATTTCACCTAAAATTAATAATTTAAAAATAATTCATTTTTAAAATGATATTAATAGAATTCATTAATTATTAACTTATAATTAAAGTATAACCGCTATTGCTAGAACTTTATTTATCGTTATTAATTTTAATAATTTAATAATTTTATTTTCATTAATTAATTTAAATTTTTTTATTAAACATATTTTTGTTAATTGATATTTAATATTAATAAATTATATATAAATTATTAATATAATTAATGATTAAATTTATATTATTAATTCATTTGAGGTCAAAATTTAATATGCAATTTACACTAAATATAATTAATTATGTATTAAATATAAAATTATAATATATAATTACATGAAGTACAAATATATATATATATATATATATATATATATATATATATATATATATATATATATATATATATCACATAAAATATCGAAAATACAAACTTATATCAAGTTTGAGCCCGATGTAAATTCCTTTAATTCGGTTCGCAAAAATTTGAAATTACACAGTCAAGCTAATACAATAAAGTTAGGTTAGGTATAATATAAAATTATATTGTTATCTCGTTCGATATGAAATATCGAAAATGCAAACTTGTTACATATCAGGTTTGAGCCCGATGTAAATTTCTTTAATTCGGTTCGCAAAAATTCGAAACTACACAGTCAAGCTAATACAATAAAGTTAGGTTAGGTATAATATAAAATTATATTGTTATCTCGTTCGATATGAAATATCGAAAATGCAAACTTGTTACATATCAGGTTTGAACCCGATGTAAATTTCTTTAATTCGGTTCGCAAAAATTCGAAACTACACAGTCAAGCTAATACAATAAAGTTAGGTTAGGTATAATATAAAATTATATTGTTATCTCGTTCGATATGAAATATCGAAAATGCAAACTTGTTACATATCAGATTTGAGCCCGATGTAAATTCCTTTAATTCGGTTCGCAAAAATTCGAAACTACACAGTCAAGCTAATACAATAAAGTTAGGTTAGGTATAATATAAAATTATACAATTATCTCGTTCTATATAAAATATCGAAAGTCACGAACTTGTTATACTCAAGCTTGGAGCTACGTTTTCTTCGTCTTTTTCAAAAATATGAAATCTCGTCACGTTGCTCACAAATACGGAATTTGCGTATCGTGTACGCGTTTTCTGCCTTATCAACGATCGGTAGATTCGAGCCGTTTTATTGTTCGATCATAATCAAGCGTGGCAAGTCGTTCGCTCGATTTTCCAGCGAGCTGCCGTTCTACCGGATTTGCAGAAAATCCATCGATTAGGCGAAGAACTGACGCTCTCGGGAAGCCATATACGCGTGCCTCGCGACAGTAAAACGGGGCTTCGTCCAAGCATTCCTGCTCCTAGCAGTGCATAACATGCACCTTGGCTGTTACATAAACGCTGGCGAACCGCTTTCTGGAATGTTTTTCTGCGTCATGTCGATGCGCTTTATCACTCGGTGGGCGTTGATCGCCAAGCAAATCGTCCAGCTGATACAACATCGCGTTGATTGTAACTAGATATGCTCAGCAACGTGCTAGAGTTCGTTTTGGCAGCCGTCGTTTTCAGTAATTTCACTAGCCCTAGAGCTAAGACTTTTTACATCGGTCTTTCATCATTTGAACTTGATTTTTAAATACTTGCTTGCTTGATGTAACGTACGTTAGATAAAAAATGTCACCTAAAAATGTTTAATGTGTGACTCCTTTGATCATCACACGTTTCAGGTGTGACAGTTTCATACCCGATGTTTGCTTGTTAAATTTCATGTATTGTTAGGAGAAATGCTCGGGAGAGGGGGTCCGGCCTGTACGAGGTACGTTCTGCATGAGCCGTGATTTATTTATTTATCTATTTATTGTGAAATTGTTCAATGGGAACGGGCAGGAGTGAAGAATTGATAATATAACCGGATAAGGGTACCGGTCTAATATTTTTCCCTGATTCCGGGAATAAGCGTTCCAATATTAAATGTCCTCTTTTCTATATTCTCTCTCTCTCTCTCTCTCTCTCTCTCGGTGTTGAATGACTCTCAATATATGTAACTGTTTACGGATAGCGTTTCCTAAAATTACACAAGAGCACGGGTGACAAAAACGAGGTAAGGCAATTAAATTTGTCCCACAGATCGATCACGAATGGAATCGAGCGGAAAGATAACAGTTTTTTCCCCCGAATTGAATTCGAATCGCAGCAACGTTTCGATTGTCAAGGCAAACAACACGTATCCTGTATCTGCAGTATATTTTCAATATTATATTGTATCCTCGATATTATATATCGTATATGTCTCAAATATGTACGCTTATCTCGAGACTGAGTGCCACTTTTTCAAAAAAAAAGTAAAATCAAGATTAGCGATTAGATTCGATTATTCTACGTGATCCTCTATTCATTTTGAAAGAAAATTACGGATTCAGTCGAGCACTAACATTACTTTTTATTATTGATTTTATAACGAATAAATATTTGAACTTAAATCTATTGGAAAATCATACAATCGAAACTACTTGTACTATAATACCTATATTCATTTTGCTCATAATTTGTTGTCCATCTCTGAAAAATTTCATACTTCATTGACGAAATATTGAATCCTTGTTTCTCGATCGCTATCGGTCATCAATGATACTGGTCATACGAGTGTCCTGCCTTCAACAATCATGAAATCAACTGTCATACGAAAAATGATACAGATACAGACCAATTCCGATTATTAGAATTTTTGGCCCACCCTGTATTCAAACATGTTGCAATCAACGAGACCCCCCATTATGAGAATAATGAAATTGATTTCGAAGAATATTTGAAGGTCGTTGCACCTTACTTACACACGTGAGTTGTTGAGTGTTGCAGGTGGCGATCGTGTTGGATTTGATAGCGAAGCGATTCGAAAGGATCGAAATGTAAACGAACGGGGAATCTGATTGTAGGAGCAGCTGCGGAAACGAAAGGACGAGGAGGAGAGACAGGAGATACTCAATCGGTCGTTGCGCGACTCGACCAAGTTGCACGCGTTGGAGAGCCACGCGACCAGTCTCTCGGGTCAGGAAAATCTCGCGTACTCCCAAGATGAGGTGACCACCACCACCACCACCACCACCGCCGTGGTCGGCCGTGGGACGCACGTAACCGCGAGCGCGGCGCAAGAAGTCGAGGAGCCTCCCCGGCCCCTCAGTAAGTCGTATTTTCCCTCGAGATATATACGTCTGTTCAAGGGCCACTTCGCTCGACGAGCGGCACTAACGACACTCGTCGTGGCCCATTAGGCCTCTACTTATGCCCCGATAATTCCTCCTCGGTTTCCCTCAATTTTTTCGATCCGAACCTCAGGCCTCCTCAGACTTCGTCAAGATTTCCATCCATCCCCCCTCCTCGTCGTCGTATTTGCATTCACCTTTCCCCCCCCCCCTCCGTCGTCTCGATCCACTTGCCTAGGTGTTAGTTATCATCAATGGATTACACTTGGACCTAACCTACAAGTCAGCACTGGCTACCATTTTGCACGTTCTTGTTCATTCATGTTTCATTTTCCTATTTTTTTTCTTCAACTTTTAACCGATATTTCCGTATAGATTATGTTCTATAATGTAGAATATATTATTGAGTGTAACAGAGTATAGTATAGAATATAATATAATTCTATAATATATCTATACATAATATATAATTTTATAATACATCTATATATAATATATAATATAATTCTATAATACATATATATATATAATATATAGAACATAATCTAATTCTATAATAAATCTATATATAATATACATAGAAATATTATTATCTTTCTATCTACAATACATCTATGTTGTAATAATTCTATAATACATCTATATATAATATATAGAATATAATATAATTCAATAATAAATCTATATATAATATATATAGAAATATTATTATCTTTCTATCTATAATACATCTATATGTAATAATTCTATAATACATCTATATATAATATATAGAATATAATATAATTCTATAATATATATACATAATATATAATATAATTTTATAATACATCTATATATAATATATAATATAATTTATAATACGTATATATATATATATAGAATATAATATAATTCTATAATACATCTGTACATAATATATAATATATTTATATATGATATATATTATAATTCTATAATACATCTATATATAATATATAGATAATAATCATATAATATATAGAATATAATTCTATAATACATATACATATATAATATATATATTATTGAGTACATTTGAGTGTAATAGAACATAATCTAATTCTATAATAAATCTATATATAATATATATAGAAATATTATCTTTCTATCTATAATACATCTATATTGTAATAATTCTATAATACATATATATAATATATAGAATATAATATAATTCTATAATATATCTATACATAATATATAATATAATTTTATAACACATCTATATATAATATATAATATAATTCTATAATACATCTATATATTATATATAGAATATAATATAATTCTATAATACATATATGTATTATATATAGAATATAATATAATTCTATAATACATATATATATATAATATATAGAACATAATCTAATTCTATAATAAATCTATATATAATATATATAAAAATATTATCTTTCTATCTATAATACATCTATATAATGATAATTCTATAATACATCTATGTATAATATATAGAATATAATATAATTCTATATATAATACTCTGATATATTTATATATATAATATATATAGATCAACGTGAAGAATTTCGAGTATTATTACACAAGGATTAGAGGAAGAAATTAGAAGAAAGATCACGTATCTTTCTCGCTGAACGGTAGAAGGCAACGGTGGCCCCGCGGCCCCGAAACGTTCGAAGAATCTCTCTAACGGGCGTATTGTTGAATATTTCAGCGTACGGAGAGGTCGTCGCAACACTGGAGAGGCTGCAGCTACAGTTGCGCAATATTTCCGGCGCTCTGGGCATCTCGGGACCTGGCGTCGAAGCCGAACTCGAGGCGGTGCGGACGCTTTTGGTCCAAACTCGATTCGCGTCTGCCCTGGCTACCCATCACGCTCTCAGAAATCGCTTGAAACCCAACAAAGTTCTCAAACATCACGCAGAGGATGCTTCCAGTTTGTCCCGCGACGTACGTACTCTGTGTTGTTTTTTTTTTTAAAAGAATTCTAGTTCGAATTCTAGTTGCTAGTCCATCGCTAGGGCAGGGAAACGTTGTTAGAGTGCAATGAAAAGAAATTGTACTTTGCAGTTTCACAGTTTTGCGGAACTTTTATTCGAACAGGGCAAGCGACTTTCCACACCGGAACTTATTGATGTAGAAATGTTGCAATATATAACTGTATTATAGTGACTGTGGATTCTTTATGCCGCATTTATATATCCTTTTCGATTCGTATTTTACCTAAGGTAGCCAAGTACCTTAGGACGACTCATATATTAATTCCCAACAACGTGATAAGCCTGCAATAGTGAAACAGGAATGGTAGATCAATGTTAATGTTTCAAACAGCGAAGGACATAAAGTTTGTAAAATACGTTTGTAAAAATTGCTTCACGTTGTGGAATAAAATATGGGCATGAGGATGTGCCATTTTTCTGGTGTTACACCAGATTATATATTGCACTATTATGCTATAATGTAGCATACTATATTATACAGATTATATACTATTATACCATTATATTATACCATGTTTGTATACATTATAGTATATTATAATACATATTATAGTATGTATTATACATTACTTACTTTATATCTAGTGTACATTACTTATTATAATTAATCCTCATGCTGTTCTATCACGTGTGACTATTGGTTACTATGATTGAGTGTATACAGGGAAAGCTATCCGCTAATAAAAGTTACGTTTATGTGTCTTTTGATTTGGATAATACTCGATGATTGAACAAAAGAATTTTAATATGACACGATTGAAAATCAAACCGAAAAGGAAAAAGGAAACTTCCGATATCAAATTTGAAATAATTTTTACCTCGATACTTTTAGTTTGTAGTAGACGATCTACGCGTGATCTTCTGAATTTGGATAATACTCGTCGAGAAAACGCACGATTCAGATCTGAAAGCCAAGTGGGAATGACTCCGGCTGTTATAGTTATATATTTCCCTGTAGTCTTCCTTCAATTGCTTCTTCTGAAAACTGTGTAATCCTGTATAATCTCGTTCACATGTTCCAGTGTGTGGAGATTCTGGAGAAATGGCAGTCGTCGTCGACGGCAACAGGTGTTGGCGGAGCGGAAACGATCGCCGTGGTGGAGGAGCTGACCGGGATTTTGACGAACTACGACATGGAGGCCCTTCTACTCGCCCACGACTCCATTATCTCTTACGTGGACGGGCTGCAAAGGAAACAGAGTCCGTCGTCCTCGTCGCCAAGCGGCCCGCCGAGCCCTACCTCCAGCTGGAGAGGCTCTCGGGTCGTAGATAACATTAAAATTATCAGAATCGAGAAGACTAACGAACCCCTTGGTGCTACGGTTAGGAACGAGGGTGACGCCGTTATAATAGGTACATTTCATTCGTTCTGTCGGTAATCGCGCAGAAGTTAAGGTTAATTAACTCCGCGAGGTGGGGATAGCTCGGTCGGTAAAGCATCAGACTCTTAATCTAAGGGTCCAGGGCTCGACCCCCTGTTCGGGCGAAAAAAAAAAAACAGTGTCCTTTAGGAGACAATAGCACGGGAGAGCTCTGTGTGTATAAAAAGGTCCCGGAGCTCTGCCAACGTGCGGAGGACGGCCATCGTGGAGGTTTTTAGTCGGTAAAAATCCGACACTACCTGGGTCTTCCCTTAAAAGACTCAGGTGTCTTATGAAGATTTCCTGCGCGTTAATTAAAAAAAAAGGTCAATTAACCCCAATTATGTTTGCGTAGGTCGTGTGGTGCGCGGAGGGGCGGCAGACAAGTCTGGACTGCTGCACGAAGGCGACGAAGTCCTGGAGGTGAACGGTGTGGAAATGCGCGGCAAGAGCGTGAACGAGGTGTGTGATATTCTGGCCGGTATGCAGGGTAGTCTGACCTTCCTCGTGCTGCCAGCGCCCACGAGTCACAGGAATAATTTGTCCAACCGAAGAGAAGACACCAATCAGGTACTGAAACAACGAAAATGAATAGTAAAGTACTTATCCTACTTTTTGAGTTAAATATTGACTAAATACCAGCAACAAGAATCCTTGTAAATTACAATTACAATTATTACAACCTGACGTAAGTTATGTTGATGTCTCTGAGACGTTTGCAGATTAATACGTATAAAAGAAATATTTGTTTACATGTTTTGACATAGAAAGAATATAGAAATTATCTCTGTCAAGTTTTACACAAACTTAAAATGAATAAATAAATACCATTTTTTGGCCACGTCGAATTTCGTTTAATTTTTACGTCAAGGGATTCATATAATCGCTGTATATAACAGACTAATTGGTTAGCGCTCGTCACTTGTGAAACAGTAAATTCGTTGATCTAATTTTCTCAACGTCGCCTTCTCAGATACAACACATACGGGCCCACTTCGACTATGATCCGGAGGAAGATCCTTATATTCCCTGCCGAGAATTGGGTGTCAGTTTTCAAAAGGGTGACGTGTTACACGTGATCTCTCAAGAGGATCCCAATTGGTGGCAGGCGTATCGAGAGGGTGAAGAGGATCAAACACTCGCTGGTCTGATACCTAGTAAAGCCTTCCAACACCAGTATGTTGATATATATATGTATATATATCCTCTCTGTTGCTTGTAAAAAAAAATTTTTTTTTTTTTTTTTTTAATACTGTCGGACAACGTGAATTTTATTTTGTCAGGCGAGAATCCATGAAGCAGACTATCGCCGGTGACAAATCGACCGTACGCGGTTCGAAGAAATCCAGTACGTTGTTGTGCGCGAGAAAGAATCCAAAGAAGAAGAAACGGAACAAGTTCGGGGCGAACTACAACGACGACGGGTATCCACATTACGCAACGACTGCCATCGACGGTAGATATGGAAGGGATTATATATAAAAGATATCGTCGGAGCTTGTTCTCTGTGTTTGCCAATCAAATATTTACATTTCCCAGATTATGACAGCGAGGAGGTGCTCACGTACGAGGAAGTCGCGTTATACTATCCGAGGGCGAATCACAAGAGACCAATAGTCCTGATAGGGCCTCCAAACATTGGCCGACACGAGTTGAGGCAGAGGTTGATGCAAGACAGCGAACGTTTTGCAGCGGCAATTCCTCGTAAGCGTTTAGGGAGGGGAAATTTCACGCATGTGTACTTTAACACGTTGAATGGGCCGAGATTAGAAATAATTCGAGCGAATGTTCATACTTTTAAATTTGTCAATATTAGCTTCGTTACTACAATGAAAAAATCAATGCAGTAGAACGTTAAAAATAGTTTTATTTGTATACATATAATTCACGCATATTGTGATATCATATTAAAACACTGCAAACAAAGAAAAGGTAAATCAGTGTAGGCTTCACGATGCGTGACAATTTTTTGCTTTCCTTCTGTTCGAGTGTTTTGAATTCTTTTTATAACATCTTTTGCAGAAGCCCGATCCTGGCTTTCTCTGCCATTCTTTTTCATTTCATGGCATAGTTTTCTTCGTGGCCCCCGTATGCGAAGAGATGCAACCCTCGCATTTTAACGCCATGAAAAAGACCTCCAGTAAAATAAATCCATCAAACGAGGTTATATATTTCAATTTATCCATTGCAATATTTCAACGTAATATCTATCTGTATAATAACTGACGTTAATGCATCGGGCAGGTCGTGTAATATCAGCGTGGCATTCAACGTGTTAACGACTATCGCAACACAAAATATATCAGTTCTGACAACGAGAGCATCTGTCCTTTTTATCAGTTAGAGAAAAAGCTTATCCGAGCAGTTACGTTAGACGTGTGTGTAAATGTAACTTTCTTTTGTTGAAGACACGAGTCGCCCGAGGAAGGATTCTGAAGTGGACGGCCAGGACTACCATTTCATCTCGCGTTCTCAGTTCGAGTCCGACATCCTCTGTCGGAAGTTCGTCGAACACGGTGAATACGAGAAAGCCTACTACGGCACCTCCGTGGAGGCGATACGATCCGTCGTGAACTCCGGCAAAATCTGTGTTCTTAATCTCCATCCGCAAAGCCTGAAGATCCTTCGAAATTCGGACTTGAAGCCGTACGTGGTGTTCGTTGCGCCGCCGAGCTTGGAGAAGCTCCGACAGAAAAGGATCAAGAATAACGAGAGTTTCAAGGAGGAGGAGCTGAAGGACATTATCGAGAAAGCGCGTGAAATGGAGGACAAGTACGGCCATCTGTTCGACATGATCATCATAAACACGGACACTGATCGGGCGTACAATCAGCTGCTGACGGAGATCAACTCGCTGGAGAGGGAGCCACAGTGGGTGCCTGCGTCTTGGGTTCAGTAAACGAAAAAGAGCCGTCGAGTCAGTTTGTTTGTTTGTTCTCTTCGCTAGAACGTAAAGCGATAGGCCAGCAATTGTGCGTGAGAGAGAGAGAGAGAGAGAGAGAGAGAGGCTGCTTTAAAGTCTGACTGGAAATGAAGACTTCCAGGGACTGGTTCTCTTACTGGGTGCCTGTTATACAATTTCACGTTTCGTACACGCGCGCAATGAAACTTCTAGCCAGGCTATCGTACTTCAAGTACCGCTGTGGTTTGACGTAGTCTTCCGTGTTGTATATGGTGCCATCTGACGTTCGTCTGAAGATTGTCGCGCCAGCAAGCGTTCCCAGACGGCGTTGAAAATCCCCGTCTCGTTGCGATTTTTCGCTCCTCCAGCTCTGGCTTCCGCCTCGGAGGCACGGCAACGCGAGAACATCGGGATTCCCCGACATTGAAATTGAATCTCGAAGAATCGAACCCCTCGACCGACTAGCGTTGCACTTGTTTTCCTTTTTTTTCTTTTTTTTTTTTTTTTATTCCATCAATACTCTAGTTTTCCTGCGCGTAATTTGTACTAAACATGAGATACCCCGAGGAATGATCGCTACTACTCCGCATAAGATATTATATATATAATATCTTTTCCAAAGATGCGTGAATCTTGAAAGAGATCGCCCTACTTCTTTCAAAAAATCACCGAATATCGTTCAGGATAACGTCGAGCCGCGAAAAATTAAAAAAAAAAAAAAAAAAAAAAAAAGAAAGAAACAAATCAGAAGCGTGATGATTTTGGACGGCAGCAGCCTTTTTCACTACGCAATTGAGTCGAAAGACTTTATCATGCGCTCGTCCCTTGAGAACACGCCACACAGTTTTCACAGCGATCCTGCAACGACGAGAGACGCGTCCCTGCTCGCTGAATTTTTTAAGCCAAAAACGAAACAAAAAAAAAAAAAAAGATATTTCACAGAACACAGCTGTTAAAGACGATTAACGATAAAAGAAACCACGTTTCCTCGTATTCGTAATTTCGTGTGAACTAGTAACTCGAAGGAGGCGGAGAACTCATAAACGTTTCATCGTTCGCCCTAGGCACCCTCTCGTGTTTGTTTAGAGAAATGAATCATAACCTCTAATCCAAGTAGACCTCGTTAATGCGAAATATAGACTTAGGCTCGTGTGTGAACCAGCGTAAACAAATTTTTATGATACTTTGGGGAACGAGACACAGATTCGTCTTTTTATTTTCGTCCTCGAACGAGACTGTTAGACTTTTCTTCTTCTTTTTTTTTCGTTCCAGTTCGACATCAGTACTCCATGTCATGTTACCACACCCACGTGCATTCTCTTTACTCGACTAGCAATAACGCAACATGTATGTACTTCGAGTCGAAGATTCTCGCTAAAAGGCAAAATAGTGAAACATGGTTTCGTGGCCCGGAGGAAAGAAACAAGGAAAATTCTAAAGCAAAAGAGACAGAGAAGAGTTTCAAGCGAGAAGAATTTTCATGGAAATCGCATCGGCGATCGATCGTTCTTTAGTTTAAGGGAGGCGAAACTTTTTCCGAGTGTAGTTTAATTTCGATGTCGTAAACCCAGCTAGCAGCGAAGAAAAAAAAAAAAAAAAAAAAGAAAAAAAGAGAATGTTTCCAAATGAGAGAAACGCGAAAAAAAAAAGAGATACTAATTGCTACCTTTTTAGTCCACTATTTAAAAAGAAAAAGAAAAAAAAAATTACGTTAAGAAATCACGCACGATGGTCGGCGTAATTGTGCCAAGCGTAATTGGGCCGCGTGTTGAAGGAGAACACGAGAACTGAAATGTGCCAAAATATTTGAATCCCCTCAGGAGGAGACCGAAGAGGATTTTGTTCAGGGAAGACGTATTATACAATTAAAATTAAAAAAGGAATTAAAAAAAAAAAAAAAAAGGGAAAAGCAAGAAAAAAAATGAAAGGAATACGAGAGGCAAAGAGATACAGAGAGAGACAGTGACGGAGGAGTTTGGAAAGAGGTTAGAAAAAACACGCTCAACAGGCACGTATATATCTGTCATTATATTGATTCTGTAAATATTTGTGCACTTGTATAGAGAGAAAAAAAAAGGGAAGAGAAGATAAATAAGAAGTTATTGTGTATTATTATTGACTATTATTATTATTATTATTATTATATTATTATTATTATTATTGTATTATTACTATTATCATTAATTACTTGGACATTAATTCTCGTTAATTATCATCGTATCACCCGCTACTCTATTTTCTCGCGTCATTTTTGAGACACAGGACACAATTTTATGCGAATAGAATCGAAGGTCAGTAATTATGTACTTATTAAGTGATTAATCAAAAAATCCTCGACGACGGAGTCTTCATTTCTTCATTCATTCATTGTTTTTTTTTTTTTTCTTTTCCTTTTTCGCTGGGTTCGCGAACCGTGCTCGAGTAATGCGGCGTCGTTAATGCGTTATGCCCGAAAGGGCCGGATTTCCGTAGATAATGCGTTAACAAAACGCGTGCTATGTACAGAGAGAAAAAGTAAGAGAGAGAGAGAGAGAGAGAGCGAGAGAGAGAAAGTGTGAGCGCGGTATGATGCCTGTCCGAAGTATGTGTACATTAATTACCGTTGCTTCCGAGTATTTTCCTCGACAATCTAATTTCATTTTATGTGTAAAATAAACGTACAACTTCAAAGAGGAGATCAGTATAAATGCGTGCATACGTTTGTATATACGTACGGTATATACGCGCACACATACACAGACACACATAGCACAGACACACAGACACACACACACACACACATATGTATCGCGAGAGTTGAACGAGAACCGAATATCAAAAAAAACCGACCATTGTTGTTAATCTCGAGTCAGCTATTTTTATACCTCTCCCTTCTCTACGCTCGTGAAAAAGACACGAAAAACGAAAGAACGGAATCCAGAAATAGTATAGCCTGTGGAATATACGTTTATTCTTTTTTCTTTCTCTTCTTTGTATTTTCTTTTTTTTTAATTAACATTTCGCTAACATCTCTCTGCTTGTCGAAAAATATGAAGTTTCCTTTTTTCTGGAAATTTTTCTTTACGAACTTTACTGTCTTCAGAACGCATTGGACTGTGCAGATCGTTCGTCACGATGTATCAGAAAGTGGGAAGTTGATAGCATTCGGTGTACGCTATGGATATTTACGCACAGAATGCGCATAACGAGTGCATACATACAGAACGTTTCGAAGTATACAACACCGCAGGTGATTACAAGTGACATTCGATGCTTTTTCACGTCACATGAAGGATTATTGATCTAGTATGGTAACTGGCGATTCCATTGAAGTTAAATTTTCTTACAGGACTGCGAGTAAAATATAGAACGGGATATCTCTAAAATATAAAATAGATGTCGAATCAACCATTAAATTTTTCCAAAATGTTGGAAAGTCATTTTGAGCGAAAAATGTTATATATAATGGATCTTTGTTTGCAAGAAAAAGGAAAATAAGTAGTAATGAGTAATTGAATATACCGAAAATACTTTGGTTATCATTTATTTCAACATATCAAGCAAAGGGTTCTAGGAGACTAAATGCCAGATAGACAAGGAAATGCAACCAATCCGCCTCCAAGAGAGAAGGCTCGGGGATCATGCTGAACGACTGCAACTTCCCGCACTTGAAAAAACTCTCCATAAACAATAAATTTAAGATAAAATCCATGAGGAGGCCACGCGAGTCCAATGGATGACTTAATTTTATACGTCACCCCAAATCCTCGAACTAATTCAAATAATCATGTTATTAAAAAACTCAAAACGAATCAACGTAGCTACACAAAACTAACCACCTTAAAGACAACAACAACTAAAAGCAATAAACTGCAGAAGAATGAAGAAAACAAGGAAAATCTAGTTAATTTACGTTGAAAGACCATCACCACGTAGCGGTGAAGTGGTGGAATTAATCGCTAATTTCTGTCCTTGTCGCACAGTAGTGCGCTCCTTCTCTACGTATGTACCGACACCACGATTCCTGTTTTACCGATGCTGACACAGCTTCTGTGAAAGAAGTAAACTTTCATATTTTAGACGAGGAACGCACTAGTATGCAAAAAGGACAGAGATAGTGATTAGTTCCATAATTTCACCACTACGCGGCGATATTGTTTCAACGTAACAACACTAGCGAAGTACACAGACTTCGTCTGTGGTAATTTCATAAATCGACTAGACTCTCAATTTCGAAAAGAACTTATGAAGGGGATTAATCCGCGATCTCCTACAATTAATTTCCCATAATTACATCCACGTGATTGAAGCTTTTATTTTCTTCCTGCGGACCATTCGAGTTAACGAAGTAATCATACCTTAATACAAACAGTTTTACAAACGCATTTGCAATATCTTTTATAATCAACGATATTCGGAAATCATGCTTTCATTATTTATAATCTTAAAGTGTCAAGTGATGAGCAAGAAGAATTTCTTTAACGATTATCTATTATTATAAACATTTTTTTATTAATATAAATAATATAAAGCACTACAATTATTTATATTTATTATATTCAGATATTGGTACGTCTCTCTTTTGGTAAAGTCATCAATCAATATGTTCTTATACGCACGTTACATCAGAATCACTGCGACAATTACATAATTGTTTCAAAGGCCGTTTATCAAATTCACACGTGCAGTTCGAGCGATCGATCATTATTTATGACTGTATAATCTGTAATCAATTGGTTATATGTTTCTCGCAACTTTTCCTTTCGAAAAAGCATTTCATTTCATTTTTTTCCACAGATGGAAGCAAGCATGCACGTATTCGAAAACTTTGATTAAAGAGAAGGCACGTTTCTAATCGTTTCGAATTCTAATCTCGAAAAGAGGAACAAGGTGACGTCGCGAGAAACAGAGAGAAGGTTAGGTTAGTGAAGTTTCAATACACAAGGACGCGACGTGGTCAATTAACCCCCCGCGCTGGCAACTGGTTCACGGACCATAACGAGTGACCGCATGAAATAATTCGCTTTTTTTTTTAATTCGTCGGTATGATATCGGTATGGGTAGAAATTATTACCGAGAAATAATAAATTTATTACTTGTTTTGCCTGGGTTATATTTAAATACACTTAAAACTGAGAAAATATTGCAATTTGGAAACAAAAAGTTCTCGAACGTGCGTGGCACGTCATTCCAGCGCAAGAGGTTAACCTCTTGTGCTGGCATCTAATTCGCGGACCATAACGAGTGACCAAACCGTATGTAATAATTCGTCGCTTTCTTTTTCAACTCGTCGGATATCGATATGGGTAGAAATTATTATTGAGAAATAATAAATTTATTACTTGTTTTGCCTGGGTTATATTTAAATACACTTAAAACTGAGAAAATATTGCAATTTGGAAACAAAAAGTTCTCGAACGTGCGTGGCACGTCATTCAAGCGCAAGAGGTTAACCTCTTGTGCTGGCAACTAATTCGCGGACCATAACGAGTGACCAAACCGTATGTAATAATTCGTCGCTTTCTTTTTCAACTCGTCGGTATGATATCGATATGGGTAGAAATTATTACTGAGAAATAATAAATTTATTACTTGTTTTGCCAGGGTTATATTTAAATACATTTAAAACCGAGAAAATATTGCAATTTTAGGAGAAAAAATTCTCGTCATTCCAGCGCAAGAGGTTAAGGCCGACGAATCTCGAACCAGCGAAAGATGAATGTTTGCAATCTTTTTCAGAAGAAGTTGATAGAGTTGTCGCAAAAATTATGATTTCAACAACGAGATTGCGCATACGTACAATTGTTCCCTCTGTTTCACAAAATCACGATTCCTGCGACTCCAACCTTGAACCACAATTCGCGTCCCATTCTCCCAACACGCACGCACACGTGTGGGAATCATAACCTTCAAAGCTATACGCGTACATTATATACATATACATATATATATATATATATATATATATATATATATATATATGTTCTTTAACAATCGTTCTTAACTCTCCTCAGCTGACCAACGTGTGTTAAAAGCAGCCTGTCACCACAAAAGGGTAACACGTCGACGCGAAACGGATGACAACGGCGATGGCCTCGGCACGCTTCGAATCTTTTCCATTAGTAAACGGCGATTGGAGGATCAATAACTGAAATCATCGTCTGCGCAAGCTGCCGAGAAACAAGAAACTGCTTGAAAAGCTGAAAGGTGGAGCGAGGAGAAAAGAAACCGAGGGAGATCAACGAAGGATTACAAAAACAAGGGGCTTCTACGCGCATAGATAGATAATAGCGTGTATGAAAAAGTACGAAACAGTTTTTACTTCGAGTAATAGACAGGTATACGCGTAAACGTATTGTAACGCAGGATTGTGTATCAAACTCTCAATATAGAGACATACACCGGGCCAAAAGAAAAAAGATCCGTCGCAGTGAAAATTCCAAAGATCCAACGCAAACCAGTTGCGCATCGCGTTCGATATTTCGCTGCAAGAAGCTGTAAGGAAGGTGGTAAGTTAGTAGGGACAGATCGATCGGCGTGGCGTTCGTGTTCTCGGTATCGGCGTTTCGCGTGGTATCAGCCGTTTTCAGGCCATCGCTGTGGCCAAAGAGGGGTGGCTAGAAAAGAGGAAGACTTGGTGGACGACGAAACGGTGGTGGAGGAAGAAGGGGGCAGAGGTTGGAGAGGTGGGGACGCGGCTAGGTTAAGGGGCGTCGGGGACGGTGGTGGGCGTCGTTTCTACGCGCATGTTTCTTCTCCGCGAAACGGATCGATGCTGGAAATAGCTCGGCCCGCAGGAGAGTACGAGGTGAGTCGGCTTCGCTTTCGGCAGGGCCTTCGCAGCTCTCCACGCCTGCCTCCTGTCTCCTGTTTTCCAGACCAGAAAGGGGGAAAAAACGTAAAGAGCGCTAGCTAGAGAGTAACCACCGGTCTGTTTTCTTCTTCGTTTACCGCGAGCTTCCCTCCGTTATCTCGGCGAACGTTGTCCACCTCGGTCTCCTCCTCGACCTCGTTCTTCCTCTTTCCTTCTCTCCCCCTCTCCTCTCTGTCTCTTTCTCTGTCCCCTTCGATAGAGAGTCTCCTCCTCCTCCTCTTCCTCTTCTTCTACTTCTACTTCTTCTTCTTCTTCCTCTTCTTCTTCTTCTTCTTCCTTGCACATTCTCACATACCTGGCATACATTGGTACATCAGTTCAGTTTCATCCTCAGCGTCACTCTTCTTCTGTCAACTCTTCATTCTCTTCGTTCTTCCTTCCTGCGTTCTCGCTCGTTCCGCTGCGCAGTGTGTGTGCTTCGAAACGAAGGAATCTCATCGACAATCGGCCGGCGACCGAGAGAAACACGCAGCCACACACAGAGAGAGAGGTCTCGGTCGCGGGATGACTCGAAAAAAATGTGCGTCGTACCGATGTGGCTGACGAGGCTGGAATCGTAAGTACAACTACAAGCCGAGAGAAGCTTCTTCTCTTTTCCCTCGCCCTCCTCGCAGAACTCAGTAGCAGACTATGTCGTGTAATACATCACCGGAAAATGTGGCCGCCGTGACACGACACCCGCACGCTTGTCCTTCGATTGATCCGCGCGCTTCAAACGCACCAACGTTTCTACGTGAGTAGAAGAGTTTCACCTTACCTAACTCTCGCTCGTCTAGGCTTCCTCTTTGGCTTTAACCACGCCAACGAGGACGCGACCTACCACCGATCTGTTCACCAGCTGCAGCTGAATCCTCGCTGGTTTTGTTTCTAGTGTTTTCTCGAATGGGAGGAAAGGTCTCTAGCTGTGCGGTCTCCTCTCTGCAAGAGAACTGCTTCGATCGTCGAGAGTGTGTCTTGCCTGTAGAATTGCCGTAGAATCGATCGAACGAGCCCCGAGACTGTGTCATTAATGCCAGAGGCAATGTCAGCAATGTCAAACGAATCTATCCACGATGGTTTCGACACGCGCGATTCAGATATCACGGGACAGATTCAACGCGAGCTGGGCATTTCGTGCAAGGAATATCCCCAGACCTAGACATATCGCGGCTTCGTTGCTAAGACGATAAAACGAAGCTGCCCATTGAGACTTGGCTTGGTCGATACGCCTCGTTTTTCTTTCCTTCGATGCCTCCCCTGTTACGTACAAACTTACGTTACCTTCGTCCCTCATTTTCTTTTTTTTTTTTTTTTTTCAATCTTATAAACGAGTTCTCCGTTTCAGGCTGCAGGCTGTGTCAGACGACGGATCTGTGGTCATATAGAAAGCATTGCACGAATTCGTAGTCGAACTCGGTGAATCGCTGTGAAAAGTGACAGGTGATAAAGCTCTGGTCTGGTTGTAGAGCATCGTCCGTGCCGGCATTACGCGTGCGCCTGTCGTCGAGTGTTCGGGGTACTGGAGCAACGCTCCTCGCCGAAACTTTCCTCGATTACGTGCACAGATTCTCTTCACTCCAAGTGTGCAGACGAGTTGCTCTCCGATCGTTTCTTCTTCAATCGAACTTCGCAATGTTATTTTTGCTTTGTTAATTTGACTGCTCGAACTGCATCGAACAGATAGTTGCTGAATTGCTCGTCTTCCACGGGGTCTCGGTCCTTCGTCTTTCCCGTGACTGTTTCTAAATGTTGCGCAATATTCTCGGCGTGGGATGTAAATCATTGCACATGCTCGCGAGAGAACGTATTCCAACGTATTCGTTGCTGGTTCGTAGTTCTTCTTCTTTCACGCTGCGAATTCCTTCTAATTCTAATTGTCGAGATTGATGGAGGAATTTTCTTTTTCGTTTTGATTTCTTTTTTTAGGAGATTAATGGGCGCGACATCTCTCCGAGATGTTGCACGATGGCGTAATTTTCGACTTACCAGAATCCTCGTGTCTTCGAACTTGAAGTGTAATTTGCAATATTGCGTAACCGTTTGATTAATTGCTAGAAGTTATCTCGATTATGTTATTATCTCGGTAATGTTCGTACAAGTTGATCGAATGAAATTAACAAAAGCTAAACTACAACAAAAAAAAGCGAATCGAACAAATAAATCAAAAGGGGCGAATTTGTTGAGGTACGTACGGTACAGTACAGCGCTGCTGGATTTCACATGGGGTTTGGATTTTCTAAATATAAGTCGGCAGGTACGCCATTTTTCTCCTCTATTGGATTTCACTTGGCTAAACTCTGTCCTGAAATTTTTCACCGTGATGCTCTGCTCTCCCATTCTTGTGAGCTAGAGTTTTTGAACAGCTGTGTTGTCTTGTTTCCAAGTTTTCACTGAATTTCACCTTCTTTATCTAAACTTTCACTGAACTTTTCTCTCTCTCTCTCTCTTTCTAAATTTTTACCGAATCTCGCTGTCTCTAAATTTTCAGAGCAAAAAATTGAAGAAATTTCGTAAACTTGAGTGATGGAAGCTAGTAACAAATCTCTAACTGGCATCAAATTTGGACATTTGACAAACACGAAAATTTAATTTTTCATCTAATATCATTATAGTATCACCTGTATAACTTTTCTACAAACTTGACAGTTCCAGAACGCGCATAACATGCAAAAACGTTCACAAAATATTCAAAGGTATTTATTATAATATTTAACAGAAGACAAATTTCTTTAATCTTATCCAAAGTTATTTATTATGATATTTAACAGAAGACAAATTTCTTTGATCTTATCCAAAGTTATGTATTATGATATTTAACAGAAGACAAATTTCTCTGATCTTATCCAAAGTTATGTGTTATGATATTTAACAGAAGGCAAATTTCTTTAATCTTATCCAAAGTTATGTATTATGATATTTAACAGAAGACAAATTTCTTTAATCTTATCCAAAGTTATGTGTTATTATAATTAACAGAAGACAAATTTCTTTAATCTTATCCAAAGTCATGTATTATAATATTTAACAGAAGACAAATTTCTTTAATCTTATCCAAAGTTATGTGTTATTATAATTAACAGAAGACAAATTTCTTTGATCTTATCCAAAGTTATGTATTATGATATTTAATAGAAGACAAATTTCTTTAATCTTATCCAAAGTTATGTATTATGATATTTAACAGAAGACAAATTTCTCTGATCTTATCCAAAGTTATGTGTTATGATATTTAACAGAAGACAAATTTCTTTGATCTTATCCAAAGTTATGTATTATAATATTTAACAGAAGACAAATTTCTTTAATCTTATCCAAAGTTATGTATTATGATATTTAACAGAAGGCAAATTTCTTTAATCTTATCCAAAGTTATGTATTATGATATTTAACAGAAGACAAATTTCTTTAATCTTATCCAAAGTTATGTGTTATTATATTTAACAGAAGACAAATTTCTTTGATCTTATCCAAAGGTATTTATTATAATATTTAACAGAAGACAAATTTCTTTGATCTTATCCAAAGTTATGTATTATGATATTTAACAGAAGACAAATTTCTTTAATCTTATCCAAAGATATTTATTATAATATTTAACAGAAGACACATTTCTTTGATCTTATCCAAAGTTATGTATTATGATATTTAACAGAAGACAAATTTCTTTGATCTTATCCAAAGGTATTTATCATAATATTTAACAGTAATACATAAATTTATCAAATTTCTTTAATGTCTTAAAAAAAAGAGAAATCAAAATTCATAAAAATTTACAGTCTGATTATTAGTGATCTCTGTCAGAGAGAGAGAGAGAGAGAGAGAGAGAGAGAGAGAGAGAGAGAGAGAGAGAAAGGGTATGCTTTCGTCTGTGCAAATTCGTGATCCCACGATATCATTTCAGGGTTAACACTGGTAACAAGTGCCGGTCTCTCAGTTCCGTGTGCAAAAGCACGAACCGCTACCGGTCGATAATCTCTGTTCAACCGATGACGCGGTTCGGGCCAAATTTAATTATCTGAATACCGGAGATAAGAATATACCACGTCTTGTCGAACACATCAATATCATCTTACTCCGCAATGTTCGATCGTTTCTCGGTACGTTTGACGTCGATTTCATTGATAAGATCTCCCTTCGCCAATCGGATAATTAAAAACCCCAATCCCAGAGGGGTTGGTGCTGTCATCGTTGCCTCAATCAGGTTTCTCTGGGAAACGTTGAAAATTTGTGAAACCTATTTTCGACAGGGGATTTCATCTCGACTTTTTCGTTCCTTCGTTCTATCATTAATTCACCCTTCGTTGACCAAGTTGGTGTTTCATCTCAGACATTACATTCCATAAATAATCCTGTTTACTTTACACGGAACAGTATGTGCAACTTACTTAGAAACGAAAAGTTCTTTATAAGTATTTTATGCGTCCAGATGTTGCATATATTTCATTTGTTAAATTTCAATTCGATTCATTGAAATTCTAATCACGACAAACGAAAACCCCTTTCCGATTCGTTGATATATAACGTAAAAGATTGCAGAAAACGCACGCAAAATCCATATAATGTAAGATGAATAAAATAATCTATTGTATATTATGTACAATATTTTATATATTATATGCAATAAAATAACGTATATTATATCCATATATGATACACGGGAACAATGAAACAATAATGAATAAAAATCATGCAAGATTTCAAAATACAAAAATGGCATTTATCACAACATCCTATATTTAGTAGAAACAAGGATATGAGTTCACATGGAAAAAAAAAAAATTGAAAATCCGCGTGAAAAATCCACAGTCTGCCAATCTACTAACACTACTGATACCATTTTAATTGTTAATTGCAAATTTTAGGAATTGTCGCAAGAAAAAGAAATGGAAAAGAAATTGAAGACTGAATGAGAAACAGAGAAAACTGACGTTATTTATGGAATGGTTTGGCAAGATTCGGAAGAGAAGAGAATTTCCTTCGTCGTTGTTGTATCGTCGTAGAACTAGAACAGAGGTCGTCGAAGATGAGATTGCCAATTCCTCGGCCGTTTATCGATTACAGTTTCCTGGGTCGCATGCAGGTGCATGCTGGTGACGGTATCGGTTTTATTTGGGGTGAGTCGCGATGGTCGTCGAGTTTGTTAGCAAACCAGCCCCGACACACGACCACCCTGCGGTAATCTGGAGCACGTGCTCTCTCCTGTTCGCCCAATTATCGACGAAAACTCTGTTCACCGCACTATCGCCGGTCACTTTTAGTCGCTCGTCGGCTTCTGACTTTCGTCGTCTCGTGTCTCGATTTAATTGTCGCTGTTCGCGTGGATCGTGTGGCTTTTCATTATTCACGAATATTTCTTCAGCAGGGATTATTTCGTCAGGAGTTCGTTCGTTGAAAATGAGGGAAAAGTCGATGGAAACGGTGTTTCAGTTTCTTTGAAATGTATATTTAGAAAAATTGAATGTGAATTTTCAATTCTTCAGGGATGATGAATGATTCGATGGCGACGATGACTTCAGCTTCTTGACAACGTTTCACAGATTTGAATTATCATTTATATAATTGTTCCATGCAGTCTATTTTGTTCTAGTTATTCATTTGTAGAGTTTATGTAAATTGTAAGGCATAATGTAAAAATATATATACAGTGTTTCTTAAAATATTTCTGTATCTGTGGTTTAGAAATTTTCAATAATTTCTATACATCTGAATTATCATTTGTATAATTACTCTGTATAATATATTTCGTTCTAATTATTTATTTGTAGAATTTATACAACTTGTAAAACATCCAAGCGCACAGCGTTGAAGCAAGGTATAAAACAATTCTGTTCCTCTTTCAATTAATTCCATTTTTAATTTCTAATTACTTCTTTCTTTTTTTTTAATTATACTTTCAGAAATGTGAAGTTGCATGAAAGTCTCTGTAATCTATCGTTTCATCCTCGATGGATTAAAGGCAAATTCAAATTCTATCGAAAATTCGTGCAACATCTGCCGTTGACACGACTCAATTATTCAGATAGTTGACTGAGCACAGGGTTGTTCCTATATTTCTGGAAGGATAATCTCAATCGTATCGTTGGATACAAACTGGAAAATAATAGAACTGTAGATACACGCGTCGTTGATGTACCACGTTGTGCTGGTGTTAATTAAATTCACCATTCGCTACGGATTAATATGCTAAATATGTCCATCGCGTAAGACTTTAAGCTTCTTATCAATGATATGGATAGTGGTGTACCAAGAGGGGAGACATTTGCGTGTTACACAACTTCGTTTGAACTTGAGAAGGTATCACAGGAATATCACGTAAATATACAGTGGATCGAAAAAATTGGCATTGGCATTTCTAATTTCCTTGAAACACTCTCAGTTTCGTGAAAACGAATGATACGTTGATAAAATCTGGTTTCCATCGACACACTGATTGCACTGCATAGAAAAATAATGTTGTACAATAGTAATTTCTAATGACGAGTTCATACAATAATAATACAAACATAATACAGTAACATAATAAATAAATAATACAATAACATAAACATTCGGAAAGGAGTTTTTCTTTTCACAGTTCTTTTTTCTTTGAACAGAACATAATGCAATTTTTTCTGATAACGTTCCACCATTAAGTGAATATTAACACTTTACCGACCGATAGCGGTGAGTAATAGACGATTAATAGGCTACCGGTCGGTAAAGTGTTAATATCGTATAATAATATTTGTGTATATTAATATACGATATTACCGGTCGGTAAAGTGTTGAAATATATAAATATATTATTACACGATATCCACACTTTACCGACCGATAGCGGCAAATAGTAGCCGATTAATAGGCTACCGGTCGGTAAAGTGTTAAGTGTTGAAACTATGAACGTGGCAATACTTTTTTGATTCTCCAATTTCTATATTACTTGTATCATTATTGAGAATTGCCACTATGCACGTTGCTTTTACATGTAGTGAACTACTTATGGAAACAGATTTTGCTAATACATATCATTTGTTTTCATAAAAATATACGCCAAAAAAGATTAGGTGTGCGAATACCTATTGTTTGATCCACTGTAATACTTTCGATAACAAAGAATTTATTTTTTTTTCGTCTTTGTGATCAATTATCAACCCGTTAAACCAGCGCAATCAGTATTTCATCTAGTCAGTTATTTTTTTCAGTATCAGAACTGCGAAGAGAAGCTCCAAGAAAATTCGCTTAATATTTTCTTGCAGAATTCGAAAAGATCGATACTTACGTATAAATTTACGTTATCTTATAAACTCCACGGTGGATGGTATTTTTATTCCGCGAAGACGTCAGTAATTTATAAACGTACGAAGAATGAAACTCGAGAGTGTGCGATCTCTACAGCGAAAATTGAATGTGAACTCATTGACCTAAAACCTGGCGCGCGGTGATAAAATAACAGAAAAGAAATTTTTTTGGCATTTCCTCAGCCAAGATTCCTGTTATCGACGGCCATTGTGAAAGGTCAACAGGAAGGGTAAAATGGTCACGAGTGTACGACACTGCTGATCGATCGGGCCGTGTTCTGGCAACGATCCCATAACGCGTGCACGACCGTCTCTAAATCGGAGATTTTTACTAACTTTTTAGCCAATTGAAAAATCCCCGCCCCTCCCCAAAAAAAATATATGACGATCGTTTTCTTCTCTCTGTGAAATCGAACGACCTTTGCTTTTTCAATCTGTCTCTGTCATTAGAGTTATTTATAGAATTTATAGTAGTGTCAATCAGTTCATGAAATGGTATTAGCTAGCTTCACTTTTGAGACAGTGTATAGCATAATTAGAACAATAACTACTGGTTTTGTAAAAATCCTTTCTTATAATGTTACTTATAATGGTGCAAAAAAAAACACACACACACACGAGAGAAATGAATGTACTTTTATACACGTTAATGCTAATGACAATGAAATATGGTTTGATGAAACCTATAGTATTGTATGCCAGTTCAGTTATTCATTATATTATACAATATATAATATAGCAGTGACTCATGAAAGTATTCGAACACCTGTCATAGAAGAATTTATTATTCATTTGTATACTAATATATATGTTATTCATGAAATATATTCATGCATTGTTTCGTGTACACTATTGTTATATGAAACATTTTGAAATTAACATTGTGATGGGAGATGACTATTTTGCTAGATATGCGTAGTATGTACCGTGTAAAAGTTACAAGATATCTGCTGCATACATATATTTACACTAAATATTATTTAGAAAAACAATTACTATCATTTTATTATCCTAGTATCATCATCTTGTGATAAGTGTTGAAGATAGTCCCATTGAATATTAAAGTTTATCAACTCAATTGAGGACCAATATATTAATACAACATTTCATTTGCAATTTCTTCAATCAATTTCTGTTATCAAATTCTACTGATGAAACGAAATTCAAAGAATTTGCTAGATATTTTCTCATTACTGTATCATCACCTAGCTTTTACAAATGTATACAAAATGACTAGAAGTAGATAGAAGAACATTTATTGTAACAGATATAGCAAATAAAACAAATATCTGTTCAAGTTCTATTTCTATATGATAAAATGCCTAAAACTCTGCAGTTTGATTATGACAAATTATTGCTTGATCTTTATAATGGATAATTACTTGTTTAAATACTTTTTACTACAAAATATATATATATATACTTGTATACATTTCTATATACATATGTACATTATTTTTCTATATACATTTCTAGATTTGTTTGGAACTTGACCAATGTCTTGACCAACCCGTGACAATTAGGTCTCGCCGTGTGAACAGTGTTAATGAAATTTCAAAATCCTTTATATAACGCGCGTGCAACATATTCGCAGAGAGTTCCTATAGGCATTCGAATATTTTCACGAGCAACTGAGTGGCAACAGAGAGATCAACGAGCAGAAAGATGAACAAGCACATAGGGAATGTTTCGCCGGCGTGTGGATGCTTTTAAAAAAAGGACCGGACGAATTTAGAGCGCCGGTTATAAAGTGCAACCGACTATATGAAGATCGTTAGTGTGCAACAAGTATTCGACGATTCGGCAAAGTTTGAGAGCGTTTATGAACGCTCGCGTGGGTGTGTGTTGTCATCTCACACGCATGTCGTCCATATCGTGCATGCCTCACACTTGAAGTTGCTTCCTCTCGCCTCTCGATGACCGATCGATGATAAATCGACGGTGTTTCAGGGTTACGTAGAGTGTGTCTAGAGTCTAGAGCATGATAACTTTACTCCAACTATCATATCTTTGATCCCTGTGATTCGTTTAGAATTGCAATCTGCACGAAACTTGTAACAACAGCAGTAGCAATTTACATTTAAATTTCCCTTCTGATTCTGTTTTTCTTTCACGTTTCATGTGTCAGAGAAACTAATACAATCCTCCTATCAACATTTCAGAAGCTGAATTGATCGACATCAATTTTTTATATTGTAAAGAATGATGAGTAATATTAGACAATATAGCAAATTCATTCGTGCCTCTGTGAATATCTTTACCTTCATGTTTTGTCAAATTATTTTAAAATTCTTGAGTTATTTACAGTTTTCCAAGTATTGAAATAGTTAATGAGTGCTATAACAATTTCAAACTGGAACGAAATTGTAATTGAAAATTGGAATGTATCAAACTTGTAATTGAAAATCTCACGAAACAAGTCTATAACTCAATGTTGCAATATTCGCTTTTTCACCAATGTGGTGATTGAACGATTCTATATAAATGTTAAGAGATGAACAAACTTATTACAGAATCTAATAAATTCCAAGATAAGTTTGTTTAATAATAGACGTATGTTCTTCTCCTTCACATCACAAATTATTGTTTAGCATATATTTTCAACTGGTTAGCAACATCTAGAACCTTTGCACTGAATATATTTGGCTCTACTACAAAGACTATCATGACTGACATAATACTATCAAATAATATATAATATATGTATATACTAATATCAAATAATATACTATAATATGTGTGACTACTATCAAATAATATAGAATAACATGTGTGTTGACTACACAGTGTTGTAATCTTCTATATATATTTCTAGATTTGCTTGGAATTTTACCAATATAACCATGATATAATCAGATCTTACTACTACAGTTGATAAAGTTTCAAAATATAGTGTACATAATGTATAATATAGTATAATATATACTGTGATGAGTACACAGTGTTGTAATCTTGTACGTATATTTCTAGATTTGTTTGCAATTTGACCGATATAATCATGAACCAATGTAATCAGATCTTACTACAGTGTTGATGAAGTTTCAAAATATAATGCGCATAATATATAATATAGTACATATGATCTATCAATAATATTCTCAAATAATACAGTATAATATACACTGTGGGGACTACACAGTGTTGTAATCTTATACGTATAGATTTGCTTGGAATTTGACCAATATAACCATGATATAATCAGATCTGACTACAGTGTTGATGAAGTTTCAAAATATAATATACATAATATATAATGTAGTACGTATAATCTATCAATAATATTGTCAAATAACACAGTATAATATATAGCGTGGTGGCTACACAGTGTTGTAATCTTATACGTATAGATTTGCTTGGAATTTGACCAATATAACCATGATATAATCAAATCTGACTACAGTGTTGATGAAGTTTCAAAATATAACATACATAATATATAATGTAGTACGTATAATCTATCAATAATATTGTCAAATAATACAGTATAATATATAGTGTGGTGGCTACACAGTGTTGTAATCTTATACGTATAGATTTGCTTGGAATTTGACCAATATAACCATGATATAATCAGATCTGACTACAGTGTTGATGAAGTTTCAAAATATAACATACATAATATATAATGTAGTACGTATAATCTATCAATAATATTGTCAAATAACACAGTATAATATATAGCGTGGTGGCTACACACTGTTGTAATCTTATACGTATAGATTTGCTTGGAATTTGACCAATATAACCATGATATAACCTGAGTGTCGATGAAGCTTCAAAATATATCTACGAAGAGTATTAAAGGTCTTAAAATGATTATATGAGTAAAATTTATTATTACAACAACGTGATACTATTGCTATATATTATTACGTCATGTCATATTATACATGTAAAAAAAAAAAATGTTCAGAATGCAAAGGGTCAATAGCGTAGTATAGCCAATTAATTAAAGGTTGGAAACAGAAATTAAGAGAGAACGATGAAACGATTGGTTGCAGAGGCCTCGCTTGTTCCACGGTAGCTCTTAGAGGATGCACAAGCTAGCCAAGGGCCTGAAGAAGAAGAAAAAGCAGAAGAAGGGCAAGAAGGGGGCAGAGGAGGACGAGTTCGACCCGGAGGAGCTCGAACGTTACAGGCGCGAGCGGGCGGAGGCCCAGCAGAAAGCCGAGGAATCCGGCGAGCAGGCCAGCAACGCCAGCTCCGACGAGTGGAAGAAGTTCGAGGCGTTGACCGCCGGTGTCGACTCGATCCTCAAGAAGACACAGGGTGATCTCGATCGTATAAAGTCCACTTCCTTCTTCCAACGGAAACCGCCGCTAGAGGACGAGAAGAGAGAGAAGGAGGAGGACGAGGAGGAGGAGGATCAAGAGGATCCGAGTAATAAAAAGTCGTCGAGAAAGTGGGTGGGCTTCGACGAGGAGGGCAATCCGATCGAGGAGGAGCCACCGGACTTCGAAGGGAAGAGTAAAAAGAAAGAGGACAAACCTCTGGTCAACGAGGACGGTTTCGTCGAGATCCCCGACGACGACGATGAACGCGCCGAAGACTCCGCCGAGGAGGATATATTCGACACGACGTACGTCGACGTTCTCCAGAATATCGACGTTCAACTAGCTTACATACCCGACAGCCCGACCGAGGAGGAAACCGGCGACGATCCGTTCGACACTACAAGCGCTGACAAGGTCTTGAAAACAGTCGACAAAAAGGGGAACAAGTTAGTGAGTTTAGGGAACGCGGTAGAGGTTCTGTCCGGTCGGATTGATTACGTCAGCTCGTGCAAGATCACGAAGGGCAGGCGTCCGAGACTTCAACAGGACCTACTGTTGGACGATTTCGAGGAGCCCGAGCAACCGGTGGACGGTGGTAACCAGGTAGTCGGAGAGCCGGTGCAGATAGAGAAAACCTTGCTCGACGACGACAGCGATCTTCCGGACATTCCTGTCGATCTAACCAAGCTTCCTCCCGTTCTGCCAAGGCCGGCGAGCCCGGCTGCGAGCCAAGAGAACGTCCCGGAGAACAAGTCGTCATCCGATGTCGTCGGACCTCTGGATATTTCCGAGTTCGAGCTGCTGAAGGAGAAGACGATCTTGGAAGAGATTCCCGACTTGGACGACGCGGAGTTCGACTTAGAGGCGGCGCCAGATGAACCGGTGCGCCTCGAGGAGGCTGACGATCCATTCGAGTCCAAGGAACCAGAGGCTGTAGACTTCCAGTCCGAGATCATCGAGGCGAGCTTCGAGGCGGCCACGTTCGTCGACGAGGAAGACCCGTTCGACACGACCTTCGCCGAGAACATCCTTCCCGGTAAGGCAGAGTTGAAGTTCATCGAGAAAGAGCTCGAGGAGCTGCCGGTATCGGAGGTGACGATATCGTTGACAGATCCCGCGGGATTGAACCGAGACTACGAGACGGGATTGCTGAAGGAAGAGAATGGAACGAAGACCGTCTGCAACGGTCTGCAAGGTAAGAAGGATCTCTTAGGAGGATCTACCACCGATCTCAGTCAACTCGCCGACGAGCCTATTGCCCCGGTGGAGGATATAAGCTACGTGGATCCGTTCGACACGTCCGCTGTTAAAGAGATCCCTCCTGGCAAGACGGAGTTGAAGTTCCTCGAGAAGGAGCTGCTTGGCGAACAACCAGACGCGATTTCTAATTCGCTGGACGACGAGGATTTCGATCCGAGGAAGGACGAGCAGCCGGTTGATACGGCTGCTGTCAAGGCACCGGCAAGGCCACCTCTTCCAGCAGCGCCTGTCAAGCCAGCCTTCGAGCTCGAAGAAGAAGAGGAAAACACCGGCAGCGGGCGAAGATCATCGAGGCCAGAAATACTCGAGTTAGCACCGTCGAAGGCTGTCGCCTTCGAGTTGCCCACACCGTCCAAACGACCAGATCTACTCGCGACCACCGACGAGGAGAAAGCTCTGCCCTCGAAGCCTCTCACGCCTTATTACTCTCAGAAGTCCATCGACGATTTGTTACCCATACAGGAGGAGGAGGCCGATGTCGATCCTTTCGACACCAGTTTCGTAGCCAAGGTCGCGCCCGGCAAGACAGAGCTGAAGCTGATCGAGTCAGAGCTGTTGAAACAAGAGCCGAGGTTGCCTCACAGCCTCAGCGACCACGAGTTCGATCCACGCGCCGAAGAACAGCCCGTGAGAAGGCAGAGCGATTTCACGGCCAGCACGATCCGGCCGAGCAATCTGAAGATCAACGAGCTTCAAGAGTCCGTGTTGAAGAAGTTCGAGGAGCAGAATAAACCGAGGTTGCAGCAGAGACAGGAGAGTCTTCTGGACGAGAAGATCGAGGTGGACGCGAAGCCCCTGACGCCGAGGATCGAGTCGAAGCCGATCGAGGAGGAGGAGATCTCCTACGCCGATCCTTTCGACACATCCATCGCGACTAACATCCTTCCTGGCAAGACAGAGTTGAAGATCCTCGAGAGCGAATTGGAACAGATCCCCGGCGAGATTTCTGTTCGTCCTGTGCCCATCGCGTTGACGGCGATCATCAAGACCAGCCTGCCCTGCGAGGTTGATCCGGACTTCGACCCGAGGGCAAACGAGAAGACGAACGAGTCCACGGACTTTCTGTGCATCGACGATCAAGATCCTGGAGCGAAGGTACTCACGCCATTGCAAAACGAGAAGTTCGGCCTAGCGGAGGACGTGGATCCTTTCGACACGAGTTTCGCCACTCTGGGGCCGGGGAAGACCGAACTGAAGATACTCGAGTCCGAATTAATGGAGAAATAGAGAAGCTTCTTCTTCTTCTTCTTCTTCTTCTTCTTCATCATCTTCGTCTTCTTCTTCTTCTTCTTACTCCTACGAAAGACTCTCTGCTAAAGCTCTCACTGCGCAATTCTCTGTCAGAAAGTATTATTATATACCAAAGAATATTTTAAGTAACGTTTCAACCTAGTCAATTAACCTTTCGATTAACCTTCGTCGAGCAACATGGATTCCAAGGGAGGGAACCCGTTCCTGATGGACGACTACGGGGCCGAGCCCAACGACAACAGGATGGCCAACCAAGCGTCGAACCCTTTCCTCCAGGATTTCACGGACTCGGGGACAACCGGCGGAGGGGAGAATCCTTTCTTGAATTTTGGCGCCGACCAATCTTATCAATCGTCGGCCATCACCGTCGACTCGACGAATCCGTTCGCCTCGTTCGCCACGGAAACCACCGCGCCTAGCACTGGTTTCGAGGCCACCGACGCTACGACCGCCAATATATTCTCTACCGAATCTAGCAACATTTTCGCGACAACTGACGACGAGTCGAGCTCGAATCTGTTCGACGCGCCGATCTCCTCTCAGGCGAGCGACGAACTCTTCGGCCAGGAGTTGCAGTCTGCACCTCCGCCGTCTCCGGCGGTGCCTGTGACACCACCTCAAGCCAAGAATGGCAGGCCTGCACCGTCCAGACCTCCCCCGCCGAGACCTCAACCACCGACGCCCCCTAAGAACACCAAAGACTTGATTCTGTCAGTCACCGGAGCCATGGATGCTACGTCTAATCATCTTCTGGATCGATTGCAGGTGTGTTCTGCCTTGCCATTGCTCTGTCTTGACAAGGGGACCCTGAATTTTCATAGAAAATATTTAACCGGTATTCTTTTGTTTCTTTTCTTGTAGCGAGTAGTTGTTGTTCTCTGTTCGCAAACGTGTTTTAAAACGTTCAACGTTAATATATTTTCAGTTCTGAGAAAAATAAATTTATAATTCAATGCATTTTTAATAATTTTTCTTTTATAGTTACAATCGGACATACTTGGAAATTTTTTAATTCCATTGGGATCCCCAGTAAATAATGTTAGCCTCTGATTATTATGTTGATTTAATATTAGTTTTCGATTACCGCCATCATCATCATTGTTATTATTAAATGATATATTTTTTCCAAATATATCCACCGTTGCCACTATATTAATATCGTTCGTCTCCATCCAGTTGATTTTACAATTTTTCTTTCAATTCAATTCATCAGAACAACAATATTTCATCAATTTTAGGATTCGATCTTATCGTTCGATGCTTGCTTGCTCCTTTTAAATTTAAAAGACACGTTTAAGACACGATCAGTCCGGATTCGATTATGTTCCCCTTGTCTCCAGTGTTTCATTCCTCGAATTTCTCAGTCGAGTTTCATCTTGAATCATCCGTTTCAGGCAACGAGAACACCCAGTCCAACGCTGATGCACTCCCCGTCGCCAACCCCGGAGCACAGTTACGCCGACTTTCTCGACGTGGACTCGAACGTCCCGGACCTGATGTCCGACGACAGCAAAGCGGTGCCAGAGCCACCAAAGAACCGCGACATTCTGGATCTGTTCGATGCCCCGAATACAGACGACACCACTATATTCTCCTCGTCGATGACCACCGAGGACACCACGAATTTGGTGGCAGGGGTGCCTCTGATCAGTACCACCATCCAAGAGAACCCATTCGTCAGCATCACGGAGCAGGAAGCGTCGCCCACACAGGCCGAGGACAGTTTCAAGTCAGACTTCCCGGAGACAGCGTCTGTAACCAGCGAGAAGAGAGCCTCTATAGCTTCGACGACAGGTGTTATCGGAAGCGACAGCGAGAAGGCTGGCATCGATTTGGATTTCGCTGCAGAATCGCCCGTTATCTCGGAAACTGTGCAGTCGTCGACCACCGGTGCTGAATTGTTCGCGACCAGCATTACCCACGAGCAACTAACCGCGACGACTGCTGAGTCTGCGTTCTTCTCTGTTGCCGACGCAACATCGTTGTCTTCTGGACCGTTTGCAACCGCGGCGACGTCCATGCAAACGCCTAGCACGCAATCTCTGTTTGCAAGCACGGAAATCGCTGTAGCTACCAGCGAACCTGGCGGAACGTTCGCTTCTGATTTGCTTGGTGATTTTGCCGAACCTATCAAGGACGGTGTGACCAGTCCGATTCCTGCAGCTGAGTTCCCTGCAAGCGAGGCGTACAAGCCCGAGGAACAGCTGGATAATTTTGCAGCAACTACGAAAGCCATTGAGAGCACCGGCGACGCTTTCGATATCTTTGCCTCGAAGTTCGATAAGGCTGCAGAGCAGGAAACCAGCGGCGGCGATCCTTTCTTGGACGCGTTTGGCGGCGGGCCTACTGCCATGGACACGTCTAGCGATGGTAAAAGAATTTCTTTTTTACCATCTTTCTTTCACCATGAAATGGTAAAATGAAAAGAGTTTGTAAATTGAGTAACAAGCTTTCAACGGCGAAAAAATTTGTCCTATTTATTTAATTTTATACTCGGTTTTTACGTGTCCGTTTTAATCTATATCGTTTCAGTTTTCTGCTTGTTAATTGAAGAACAAGCTTCCAACGATGAAAACTAGAAAATTTCTCCCATTTGTTTCATATGTTTGATTTTACATTCATTTTGATCTCTGTTCAGTTTGGGGTGACTCGTCTGCGACGGGGTCAGAGACAGCAGTGACTGGATTCGGAGAAGCTGATGGGTTTGATTCGTTCCTGAGTATGACTGCCCCCCCTCCAGAACCAACCGTAAAGAGAACCGAGTCTGTAGAATCGGATGCGGGACCAGATTTCAGTGTATTTATTAAGTAAGCGTCGACCAAGTCAAACGTTAAACGTCAGATTAACGAATAATATAAACATCAATTATTAATTTATATTATTCCTGTAGACCTAAAGAGGATGACCAGGGTGGACTAATGGAAGGTGGAGCTGTCCCTGCGTTAGCGCCACCGCCAAAGAGTCCGCAGAACACAGCTTACGCCGACACCTCGCCACGATTCAATCCTTTCGATAAATCAGGATTCGCACAGGATGCTATCCCCACTGCAGAAGTTGTTCAACCTGCTGAAATCACCAGGACAGATTCTCAGGTATTACAAACTTTGATGCTTTCATTGTTGTGTGACGTTGGTAAAAAAATTGGAAGGTTCTTATCAACGTCTTGTTTCTTTGAAAGAAACGATTTCTATTGATTAAAAAATTTTAATAAAGTAATCCCATTGTTATCACCATATATATGTAAACCAGAACTTTCTGGCCAATTAAATTAATTTTTTTATTATATCTATACATATACTGTACTATACTGTACTATATTGTACTATACCATACGCTATATACTATTCTTCTTTTTTGTTATTTACTTTGGTATACACGCGCACATTTATTGTTATTTATTTCCACCTGATACCAGGAAACTCCTCCAACACCCCTGTTCGACGAAGACGTCAGCCAACCTTTGGAAGATTTCCCAAGAGTGACGTATACCGGTGACGGTTGGGACATGCATCTACGCCAACCCAACAAGAAGAAGATCACCGGCCAACGATTCTGGAAAAAGATCTTCGTGAAGTTGGTCTACCAGGGTGACAATCCTGTGCTCCAGTTGTTTAACAGCAGGGAGGACAAGGACCCCTTCCAAGAATTACCTCTAGTCCCTTCTTACTCGATATCTGACATCGGGGCGCAGCAGTTTGACCAATATGGGAAAATATTCACGGTGAAGTTGCAATATATTTTCTACAAGGAACGACCTGGAGTACGACCAGGCCAAGTGACAAAGGCGGAAAGGTTAACGAATAAATTGAGCCAGTTCGCCGCGTACGCCATTCAGGGTGATTATCAAGGGGTGAAGGAATTTGGAAGCGATCTGAGGAAGCTTGGTCTTCCCGTGGAACACGCGCCACAAGTATATAACTTCTGTTTTATATTAGAATCGAGCAGCTTTCTGTAAAAATGGCCCTGACAATTTATTTGCTTTGTAACTCATAGAGGAGACTCGAGTCAACACAGTCTTTAATACCTTTAGGGCCGTTTCTCCAAAAGAAAAGCTTCCGCTTGATTATTGAAATAATTTAATCATTATCTAGTGACTTTGATTCCCTTCTTTTCTGCACAGATCTCTCAGCTGTTCAAGCTCGGATCGCAGAACTACGAGGACATGAAGCAGTTCTCTGCCGCGATCGACGAAGCTCTGTTCAGATTGCCGGCACATCGAGATCGGGCGCTCAATTACAAGATGGAGGACGTGCAAATTACAGTCGTGGACGAGGTGTACGTGGAACAGAACGCGCAAGGCCAAGTTGAGAAGCAAATAGCGCGCGTCCGATTGTTCTTCTTGGGCTTCCTTTCCGGTAAGATTTCACCAGCTGCACCCATCGTCATTGCGTGTTATCACGTTATACAGACACGTTTCTGATATTAAAATTCTCAACTCGGTCGGATTCTCAGGAATGCCCGACGTTGAGTTGGGCATAAACGACATGTGGCGCCAAGGCAAAGAAGTTGTAGGCAGGCACGATATAATACCGGTGGTGACCGAAGAATGGATCCGTCTGGAGAACGTCGAGTTCCACTCTTGCGTTCAGCAGGACGAATACGAGAAATCTAGAATTATAAAGTACGTTCCTAGTACCAGCGAGAGAGAAGAAAGATTTTTCTTCAAAACAGTGAGATCTTGCCTGAAAAAAAAAAAAAAAAAAAAGAAAAACGACGGTAACAAACAGGCTACTAACAAACAAACAACTGGCTGGCGATTAACACACCCTGACTAACCCTTTTTTCAAAGGTTCAAGCCACCGGATGCATGCTATATTGAACTTATGAGATTCCGAGTAAGGCCTCCTAAAAACAGAGAGCTTCCCCTCCAACTTAAAGCCGTGATGTGCGTTACCGGTAACAAGGTAATGCCAATTTTCATCCAACGAACGAACTTCTCCACGAAAACTCAACACGTTTCCTCCTGTTAACGAATTTCGATATTTCATTTCTCCCGCAAAACCACTCTGACCGCCTCCCCGGTTTCCTCATTATTAACAGGTAGAACTAAGGGCGGACATTCTCGTGCCGGGATTCGCGTCGCGAAAACTGGGCCAAGTGCCCTGCGAAGACGTGATGGTCCGTTTCCCAATCCCGGAATGCTGGATCTACTTGTTCAGGGTGGAGAAACACTTCAGATATGGATCGGTGAAGTCAGCTCACAGGAGGACGGGAAAGATCAAGGGTATCGAGAGATTTCTCGGCGCGGTTGACAATCTGGAACCACAGCTGATGGAGGTGACGTCAGGGCAGGCGAAATACGAGCATCAACATCGTGCTATTGTCTGGAGAATGCCTAGGCTACCGAAAGAAGGCCAAGGTATCTTCTTTGTTACTGGCTGCTGAATATATTTACATGTATATCTTCACGTTTCTCGAAAATTTTTCTTCAGCGAAAATATTGTATAAAGTATTATTATAAAATATTATAACATAAAATAGTTTTGTGATATATTATATTGTGAAATAATGTGATATAAAATAGTTTTGTAATATATTATATTATATATTATTGTATAATATTCTGTATATAATATAATATATATATAATGCTATATATAATATTATATTATTAATAATATATTATATATTATATTATATTATAAAACTATTATAACATAAAATAGTTTTGTAATATATTATAAAATATTGTATTATATTATAATAATATATTATAATAAATTATATTATTATATTATAAATATAATAAATTATATTATTATATTATAAAATATTGTGATATAAAATAGTTTTATAATATATTATATTATATATTATTGTATAATATAATATAATGTATATAATATAATTATTGTATGTTATATATAATTTAATATTAATATTTAATATTAATATTATAATTTAATATTATATTATAAAACTATTATAACATAAAAGAGTTTTGTAATATATTATATTATATATTATTTATATAAAATATATAATTATATATTATATATTATTTATAATATTCTATATATATATAATATATAATATAATAATTATTATATTTATATATAATATAATATATATAATGCTATATATATAATATTATATAATAATAATATATTATATATTATATTATACTATAAAATTATTATAACATAAAATAGTTTTGTAATATATTATATTATAAAATATTGTGATAAAAATAGTTTTATATATATATATATAATATATAAATATATATATAATATATATAATTATATAAATTAATATTATATAAATAATTATATATATTATATATATATATTAATATTAATATTTAATATTAATATTATATTTAATATTTATATAAATATAAAATAGTTTTGTATATTATTATATATTATTGTATATAAAATATTTTATAATATTATATTATATATTATTATATATATATATATATGATATATGATATAATATATAATATATAATATATCTATATGATATATATCTATATATATAATATATAATATAATAATTATTATACGTTATATATAATATAATATATATAATGCTATATATATAATATTATATAATAATAATATATTATATATTATATTATACTATAAAACTATTATAACATAAAATAGTTTTGTAATATATTATATTATAAAATATTGTGATATAAAATAGTTTTATAATATACTATATTATATATTATTATAATATAATATATATAATATAATTATTGTATGTTATATATAATTTAATATTAATATTATAATTTAATATTATATTATAAAACTATTATAACATAAAATAGTTTTGTAATATATCATATTATAAAATATTGTGATATAAAATAGTTTTATAATATATTATATTATATATTATTGTATAATATAATATATATATATAATATAATTATTGTATGTTATATATAATATAATATATATAGTGTTATATATATATTACATACATAGTGTTATGTATAATATAATATATATATTATATTATATTATATTACAAAACTATTTTAATATAATATTATATATAAGCTATATACAAGCTATTTTTCGAATATCCATTCTGCACTTTGGTTGCCCATTTTAACGCTAACAAATCTATTACCAACCCGGCGTGAACATAAATATAGACGTGACTATATAAATAATAATAACTGACAGGAGCATACACGACGCACCAGTTGATCTGTCGAATGGCCCTAACTTCCTACGATCAGATCCCCGAAAATCTCGCCGAGTACTGTTACGTGGAGTTCACAATGCCAGCGACCCAGGTGTCCCACACGACGGCAAGGAGTGTCAGTTTCCAGAACCACGACGGCGACAACCCACCGGAGAAATACGTGAGGAATCTGTCGCGACACGAGTACAGGTAATGATCGTCCAATAACGATGAACGTCATCTATAATATTCATATATATTGTTCTATAACATCTATAACGTATAACATTCTATAACATCTATAACGTTCCAAAAGAAAAAAAAAAAAATATATATATATATAAATAATTATTGATATACGTGTATATCAGAGTTGGAATCGAGCACACGCAAGGAGAGGGGCCAGGGGCATACGTGTCGGCGACGTACGCGAGGAAAATACCGGAAACGACGCCGGAGACCCAAGGGGAAGCGTCAGACGCTGGCGCCGAGTCGGATTCCGATTCCTCCGAGTAAAAAAAAAAAAAAAAGGAAAATTCAAATCAGTCTGGCGTAAGGTGAACCTGTAAACACGTGCGAAACTTTTTAAGGAGAGATTACTCGTTAATGCTAAGGTGTATACAGAAAGCGAAACGATGCCTGTGACCGGACGTGTTATGGCGTTTCGCGGATCGCTGCTCGAACATCGAAATCGAAATTGAACGCTCTGTATTGAACAAGCTGTAGCGGAATAGGTAGATGCGACTGTAAGGCAGAAAAAAGAAAAATATCCTGGAAAGCTTCGTGAAACGCACATTATCAGTATTAAAAGGATATTGCTGATCGGTTGATGAAATAAATCGTGGTTGAAAAAGAAATCGGTTGGCGAGCCGCCGCGAAACGCCAGCGTGTTCGACGCGTGTTCATGTAACGCATAACAGTTAAACGAATTGTACGTATGTGAAAGGAGTAATTTGTAAGGGTGGACAATACCGATTTTACGTTCAGTTTAGCTTGCTAAGTAGTAATATACGCACTCGCGGTGAAAGGCTTTGCTCTGCTCAGGCTATTTCAAAGGCGGATTAACGAGCTCGTCAGCTGTTGGAGAAATTGCAGCAAAAAAAAAGAAAAGAAAAAGGAAAAATGGATATATGTAAAATTTGGATAAATAACACAGTTTTCTTCTCTTTCTCTTGCGATTTCAATATAATTTTCGCGACATGAGAAAAATATCGCGTAGACGTTCGGTTAGTTCATTGTTCACGTTAATTTTGACTTGTTTCAATGCTAGCGGTCCAAGTGTTTCGCTTATATTTATTTAAAAACGTTAACGATTGCTATGCGTATCAACACGACGGTCAGACGACAATAATTGTTAATTAAAGAAAAAAAAAAAAAAAAAAAAAAGGAAAAAAAAAGAAAAACGGAAAAAAAGTCGTTACAATTCGGTGGAACGTGCAACGCATACCTTATCGTTTGAGCTTGCAGATGATCTATATCAAGTGTTATCTAGTCGTTCCCGAAAGTGTAGTTTATCCAGATTAATCGTCGGTTATTAGACACGTAAGCGAATAACGATAATAAAAGAAAGAAAAAAAGAAACAGGTATCTTGGCAAACTTTTTCGCCATGAGAGGCGAGGCGAGGGGAATATACATTATTATTTGTATAACTATAGTTATTAAACGCGACGCAATGGGAGACTGCAATTCATTGATATCTAGTCTTTAATGATCATTTCGTTCTTTGCACCGTTATTTGAGATACCGAGCTGCAAGAATATGTTCAAACGCTTTGCAAATCGTTATTATATCGAAGACGTAGTTAGTAAGTTTTCGTTTTCGACGCTTTTCTTCTTCGTTTCTTTCCTTCTTTTCTTTTTTCTTCTCTTTTTTTTTTTCTTCTCAGAGAAATTTCATACCATAGTTGCCGCGTAAAAACGCGGTCGCTAGTTAACGAAAAAAAAAAAAAAAAAATATACCGCGTGTAAAAGTTATTCGTGTAAGGCTAAGAAAACAAGAAGAAGATCTATTTAACTATGTAATAGCGTGTAAGATGAACGATGCGATAATTTTACATAAGGGGCGAATCGAAGATCTAGACACGTAAGTTTCCGTTGAGAGAGTTTCTGTCGATTTTTCAGTTGGAAATTTTTCATTCCTGCAAAAGGGAATCAGGAAGAGTCTATTCTAGTCCTTAGCTCGTAAGACGATCGTATGACACGTCAGGTGGTTTTATTCACCGGTCATACGTTATGTTAAGTAAGCTATTTAGATTAACGATAAATCCTAATCGATTTCGCGTAGAAAGAGAACGACATGCCAAGTAACGTATAGATTAGAACTATAGCGCTATTAGTTAACGTTGTCGATTATAGATTGTCGCTCTGATCCGTGTCAATGCGAATATCGAGTCAGATTGTTCAGAAAATTCGTAGCGAAAGGATAGACGAAAGTGAAAGATTTAGATAGAATAACAACGAGACGTTATTTCCTCGGGGAAATTTTCGTCTTTCGCGCCAGTGAATTTCTTCGAAAAATGATTTTCACAAGTTTTTTTTTCGAAATAACATCTTGGCTTGTTGCCTCCATCTTCCGAATAAATTTAAGCAATGAAACGCGATCGATAATAACGAGATTCTACTTTATCGAGAGTGATTCGCTGATATGAAAAAAAAAAAAAAAAAGAAGAAACCTTTTCACTTATTTTTATCAATGAATTCTTTCATCAATATCCAACTGCGTGAGCTGTATCTCTTTCAAACGCGAGAAATTCCTGAAGTGCGATCTTACGAACTTTTTGAATAACCTGATCGTGATCTTACACACGCGTTCTCGAATTTCTTTCAGCCTGCCCGGGTCAAGTATGTAATGTAATCACACACGTCAGACAATACCGCTTGATAGTGCCAGCGAACTACTTCTCCTAAAACAGAGATAGATTAATACACTTGATTAATGAAATAATCGACAAGACTGCGCAATACATACATGCATGTACACTCGCATATAGAAATCGTTGCGATCCCGTACTTTGAAACAGTGCAAAGCTTTTCCACTTGCGGACGGTCTGTTTGCGTTGGTACATTAAATGAATTCCCGAGAGGATATTTCGACGATTCGCGCGAAAAATTCGACTCGGGACTTGACGTTTCCAGCTCGTGATCTCAACTGCGTGTAATATCGTACTCCATAGCGTGCGGTAATCCAAGATACGGCATTTTGTGCATCTAAAACGGAGAGATTCATTTAACAAGCACACGATGCATGTATAGATATCTTAGGAACGGTATTTAAAAATTAGAAGTTACGTGCGATCATCGGCAAGCCTATATTGATGTTTGAAGTGTGTGACTGAACGATGAACGAATGGACGAAAGCAAATAGGGGGAGGGGGGGGGGGAGAAGCGAGTTCGAATCTTTTCGTCGCTGCGAGGAGGTCGTAAGGTAGGAGGAGATCTCAATCATGGACACGAACCCAAAATTTCCTTCTCCGTTTGTTCACGCGTTATCGTAGAAGAGAATTGTTCAAGGGATCGTCGATTCGACATTCGTTCGTACGAAAGTACGTGTATTTTATCTTCTATCGTCGAAAGGCGACGGACTTTCGTTGAAAAGAATGATTTACTAATTACACATCGACAACAATTATTTATTCCTTGTACGAAAATGATGTCTGTTGCTCACGTACGATTCGAAGAGAATTAATATTTCGCATTTTGAAATGGAAATCTGCAACTGGGTTTCTTTTGAAATTGTCATTGCATGTAAGGTATGTCGATAATGTAGATCCCTGTCTCGAATCTGTACGACCTCCGTTCGTTGTTGCTCCAAAAAAAAAAGAAGAAAAAAAAACCATCACTAACCCAGGTTAAACTTATTACGCGCGTTTACATGCATATAATTATTAAACTATAGTAGATTTTAGATATAATCCTGTTAACTCGGATCAGTAATGATTAATTGTAAAGGAAGAAATTAGTAGCGTCGTTGTTGTTCTTACAATTATTACTAAACGAAAAGAGAACGAAACAAACGTGAAAACAAAATGTTCTGTACAGGTGAAGAGAGTCTGTAAAAGTGATTGCAATTAATCGAGTCGTGCTAAGATCGATAAACTAATAGAATTTAGAAACGAACGTCCGTATTGTAGTGTGAAACGAGCAATGAAGGAACAAAAACCCCTTGAACATGCAGTTTTGCCTTCCCGCGCCATTTTTTTTTTTTTTTTTTTTTTTTTTTGGCCGCTGCAACAACAGCGATCGACCGATAATATAGTTTCGTCCGTTTTTATCGATCGTTGAGAAAAGCAAATTTTTCATAAGAGCTGAAACTATTAACCGTGTGACGTATTCACTTTATTTTTACTTTATTTGCATCGTTTCTTCCAGTTATCAATCAATATAATATCAACCTCTTTACCGAGTACAATATCAACTTGCAATACCAACGAAGAACAAAAGTCGAGGAAAACGTCGGTCGTTTACGAAAGACAGAAAAACCTTAGATGGCATGACTACTTTAGTTCATCACTGGTGTTTATGTCATTTTATTGTTTAATCGACATTTCAGAGATTCCATTGATGCTTAGTACGATATGCACGAACTTTAATCTCAAAAAGCAAAGTGAAAGGAGTATGAGGAGAGAGAGGGAAAAAAAAAGAAAAATGTTTCATTACGATTGTTACGAATGATTTAACGATTCTTACGAATAACTTCTGATGGCATCGAATCTTGAAGTATAGGAAGAAAAAAAAAAAGATCGAGAGTGTGAAAACATTCCCTAAGAAAAAAAAAAAATCGAGATATAGAGTAAGACATCTCTAATCTCTGATCTGTAATTTATAAATATATAAATATATATATATATATATATATATATATATATACAGAAACACATGTATGTAATGTCGTAATGTGTAATTATACGTGTATGTATGATCTGTAATTGTGATCTAATAGTAACCAATTGCGATGTATACAATATGACAAAAACAGAAAGAAAAGATGATCAAGGAGGGAAAATTTGCTTCTTGATACATATGTATTATAATTTCGCAAACACACACACACACACACACACACACACACACACACACAATACATACACATACGCGCGCGCGCGCAAAGTGGACAAGAAAATGACAACTTTCGAGAAAAATAGAAACAAGTGTAATACTGTTAGCTAATGGTATTATTGATAAATTCTATGTATCAATAAATAATATAACATTGTTTAAGGGATGAAATTGGGTTAACGACAAGTCGACAAGTTAATAAGAATCTCATTATCGTGTCTACGTACATTTATCAATTCAGATTATATTGGTACCGACATCATTCAATTTTTTTATAAAAAAAAAAAAGAATTACTCATATATTCCAGCTTTCATTAAACTTCAATCCAATAATTTCTCATCATAGGCATCTTTATGATATCATCGAATTGTTCGACGCGTTGATACATAAGCAGCGACATATACCACATCGCGTTGAGTTAAAAATTCACATTTCGCAACGTGCCTGTAAAGTTTTCATTCCATTACGTTAATCAATTCTTTTTCCCTTGACATTGAAGCTCTCGATGCGTCTCATTGGAACACAGTTTCATTGAGAATACGTTTTTGACTATCTGTCAACGCTATAAATAAGAAAAAAAAGGTCTCATAAAGTGCACATTAAAAGTTAAAAAGTACCATTAGTTATTAATCAAAAATGTCGTATTCGACGAATGACTGATCACTGTACATTCGTCGAATATTTTTTTATTTATCACGTCGCCAAACGGAAAAGAAGTAAAATCTCGTAAATTCTATGAGCGCTGACATATCATTATTAACAGTTTCGTATAAATAAATAATCATCAAATATCATTGGAATATTCCCTGTTGACCACGTTATTCTAATTCAATACACGGTACAATATGGCAAGTGCATACGACGCTGCGCGACGCTTCTCGTCTATTGGCAGAGCGCGCGAAGCCACGTGACCACGTCGAGGAGACGCGCATGCGCAGTGCGGCGCGCGTTGTGCGGGAGGAGCAGATCGAGCTCCCGCCACCTCCACCGCGGTAACTAGTAGCGTAGCTCAGCTGTTTCTGTTTACTAAACAAAGGAGCCAGAAACCAGTTCAACGGTGGACAGCGAGCGGGACACGTTCGTGTGTCCGTCAGCGGCACCGCATCTTTTCTAACCCTTTTTTTTTTTGACCAACCGACCAGACGATCTCGCTTCGTGATCGTAGACGAAAATCGCGAGTGCATCTAACCTCCAGGATATTCCTCCAGGAAGCCTCGTCGATTGCCAACTGACCGGACATCCGAACGGTATCGGAGGACCAGAAAAAGCAAGACACAGCAAGACGAGGAAACAGTGAGTCTGCCTTCTCCTACAAAATAACTGTCTTGTCTGTCTTGTCTGTCGCACGCTCAGTTGCAGAGTGATCCTTGACCCGATTTTCTCGTGATATTCTTGTACTGCGTCTTCGTTCCGTTCTCATTCAGTCTTTCCAAACTCGCACTCGACGATCGATTCACGCCAGGTAACACGCTACTTATTTATCTCGTTCGTTCGTTACATTGCCAGTACAAACATATCTTATCAATCGTCGTAACTAGAATCCAAGCCTCGAGTCCCTGTTACAAGATTCGAACGTGTTGCGCATTGAAAGACGATCTGTACGATATGTCAAAGGCATAATTGAGATGGTAGGTAACGATAGCAGAATGTACATGGCGATGCTTCTCTACCGAGGTAATCATTTATCTTCGAAGATTAGGCAATTTTCCTGTGAACTTGTTCGAACATTACATAATCATTATCAGCTGCTGTGTACGCGAGCAATCTATTACGCTTCGGAACTGTGTGCTTTGACAGCTGTTAGCCTAGTATTTTCCGTCGTTTCCGTTGTTCTCGCGTCATTTCTTTCTCTCGGCCCATCCGTTTCGACAAAAATCACTGATGAAATTGCATCGTGAAGTTTGTCAAGGGCTGGTTTAGAATGCGTTGGAAAAAGGGTTGCCTGATTTATCGACAGTGGAGGCAACGACATTGATCACATTATAGGTGTCGTTTAGACATAGTTTAGATATAGTTCAGGTATAGTATATTGTCGCAATAAGAATATACGCACGAATGAAGGGTGATCAAGTCATAGAGAAGAGCAAATTAAAAGTTTCTTTATTAACCTTCAAGGTTATGTATGTTTCAGCATACATTGTATTCGAATGATAACAGAGCGTGAAAGAGGATCGGACAAAGAGGAACTAATCGTGAGAATTGCGTCGTTTGCTTGTCTACTAACCTCAAGGCCAACGCAATTGAAAGGAACAGTACTTTATCACGTTCGTTCGGGCATAAGGAAGCGCGAAATTCATGCAGCATTGAACGGCAGCGCTTCGAATGCAGATTTTACGCTACTAATTTCTCATTCTTCAATTCTCTTTGATTAACTCGTTGATTGTCACGCTTTTTTTTCCTATTTGGAAATTATAAGACTTATGTACACGAGAATTTCTTTTAATCGAAAGATATACCCGTTATGTCCGGTTTAAATATTTTAATTCGTTTTTTCGATTGGAAACGTTGAAAAACGTTTTCGAATTGAAAACTAAAAACTAAAATCTACGTATAATATGTAGCATATATATACATTTTAAGAAGACAAAGTGTCAACGGATGAATCATATTTTAACACTTTTTTCCTGTATTTAAAACGTTACAAAATGGGAAATAATTAGCGTATTTATATTCGGTGGTATTAAAATTTCAAATGGTTTAGGTTAGGTTTCTCCTAAAAGATTCGATCTCTGTAGAAAACATTCTTCTTCCACAAATGATATTTTCCAAATGGACGAATAATTATTTTTTCCTTGACAAAATTCATTTATCAACGAAATATACACGAAAAGCTTTTTAATCATTTTGCATCGTGAAATCGATTAAATAATTATTGGCGATAACGCGTCGTTGTCTTGTGAGAAATTCGCTTCCGCGAATGAAAATCTCCGTTTCGAAGAATTCTATCGAGCCATTTTATTCGCTGTGTGTTTACGCAGATTATGTAAACGAAGGCGATTCAACTCCACGAATAACGCCTGCGTAAAATTTACGATTATAGCGCGTTTCTACACCGAAAATATTCCTGTAAATAAATGATTAGAAAGCAGCGTGTTCGATTATGCTTTATTTAATCAGTTTACAAATGGATCTCTCAATTACACGTACATCTCGCGTACAATGTATCATCAGTATCAACGAACGTGTATATATTATACATTACGCATATACTACGTACATAAGCGAAAATATTTTCCTGTATTTAAAACGTTACGAAATGGGAAATAATTAGCGTATTTATATTCGGTGGTATTAAAATTTCAAATGGTTTAGGTTAGGTTTCTCCTGAAAGATTCGATCTCTGTAGAAAACATTCTTCTTCCACAAATGATATTTTCCAAATGGATACGAATAATTATTTTTTTTTTTTTCCGTTTCACGAATCAAACTGTCCTCGCTAAATTGCGTTTTTCGTATGTCTTCAGTCGCTGCTTAAATCAGAAAATTCTTTTACAGTGACGAAAGAAGACGAGGACAAAACGTAGTAGAGTTTCGGAGAAAGTGAGATTCCGCTTATCGTGAGGAGTTTCCATATCAATTTGAAATGATCACGAAGATTCAGAGAGATCGTTCTGTTCACGTTCAATTGTTGATCCGTGTCGTGCGAGCGACCAACCATCGCCGTCAGTTCGGAAGGGCCCTGATACCAATGAAATACGCATATACATACTCTTGGTACATAGAACGACACCGGTGTATCAACGGGCCTCTCGGTTTCACACACACACACGCACACACGTGTGATAATTGCCGCTCACCGATGCGAGGCAGGCTCTTAAAAAACCGAGAAATGAACAAAGAATAGGCGCGCACAGAGTTTCCCAATCTCGTTCTTCAGCGTCTGTGTTACGATTCAATCTGTTACTTAAGAGTACAAAACTACTGAATTCCAAATTATATAAACAATTACAGAAATTAGTTGATTTATAGGAACTGAGGAAATCTCAATTAAATAAATATTTATAATAAATATTAAAATAAGGTAAGAGTGTATCATTAAAATAAAGTATACTAACAGATACATTTTCATTTGGATTTAAAAATTCAATTATGTATAAATAATTTGTAATATGAGACATCTAGTTTAATATAAAAACATCAGTTTTGTAAATTGATAATTAATGATAGCTTTAGATGTCTAGTAATTTCTTGTAATTGATTAGCTGATTTTATAAAATCTTTATAACATACTATAATTGAGTACTCAAGCAACAACTATATTTAAATTAAGTTAAGTTGTAGAGTTTGATTAATCAAGTTTAAAAACACTATATCAAATATAAATTAAAGCCAAAACAATGAGGCATTTTATTGTTAATAAAATTAATGAATTATATAATTATTCTAATTTAACAATTTGAATAACATAAAAATATAATATCTAAAAATTTTCAATTTCACTAATATTTTCAATATTATGCTCTTTGAGTATAAGCTATTTAAATCTGCTATATTTAATAAATAACTATTGTTGCTATCAAGTAAATGTATATAAATAGCAATGAGTAAATGGACAGTTTTATTTTAATCATTAATTTGTAATTTATTAATGAAAGAACTATTATTAATGAAAGAAGTCACTTAAGAAAAAAAAAAAAAAAGAGAGAACGAAATGATAACACACCTAATATTTTTCATCGTTTCAAACGATAATTAAACATATCTTTATGATTCTTTTCGTTGACCAAGTAATTCAATAAACTTTGAATTATCTATATTATCACATATATAGTTATATATGTATAGATCTTATCGTTTTAACAGTGAAAATATATATTGCACGTGGCAAATGAAAGATTTCACACGTTAACGAAACGGAGCTAAACTGTGTACTCTTTACGATTATATAAATTATAGCGTATGCTTTTATATTAGTAAAAATCAATTGCATTTCTCAGACTTAATAGAGCGTCCGCTAAATTATCCGACAGCGGTTAAACGAATATTGTAAGTGTCGGTCCGGTGGGACCGACGCCAACTGAACGAATAATGAAGCGTCGGTCCGCACCGGCACCGTCTTTGAACGTGTTATAGAACAGGGGAAAAAACGGGTTGGGAAACGCTGACGTGTATTCTATTGACACTGCTTGGTACTGCGTGTGCACACGCTACAGAGATAGATCTGCTAAGCGTATATCGCAAATACTTTGATGTAGAGGTATATAGGCTGTAAGCGCGTGGCCGATGTATCTACACACGTGCATAGTGCGAGCGGAATGAACGGCAACCTTGGGCAACCGAGTAATATTCCGAGAAGCGGGAGAGCATGTTGCGCAGTACGTGTACACCAGCCAGCGGCGACTTTCGTCGATATTTCCTTCTGCTAGCTTCGCTCTATCTAGCTTTGCTCTTTTTGAGCAAAAAGAATAGATCTCCGTCATGGATTTTTCTTAGTAACTCTTCGGGTATAGCCGAACACGATCTTTTTCTTTCTCTCTCTTTCTCGTGTCTTCATCTTGAGAATCTCTCATTTTTATCTAAACCCCGGCTAGAAAGCATCGTTCATCGTTTATTATTTATATCACACCGTTTCAATGAAAAATCATCGTGGAAACGTTATATGGGCAGAACCGATCTTGAGTTTTTTCCCCGCTTCATATCTCTCGTGGTAACTTTCTAAGTCTTTAAACTTACCTGTGTAAAGCAGGAGGAAGTAATACGACTGTTATTGGCTACAATTTATTCCATGTAACTGTGGCTAAATAGGGAAAAGAATCAAAGTGAATCGAAAGCATAGCGTTTTGATCGACGTAGTGGTTCGATTGTGGTTGGTACTTTTCGAAGTTACATACCTTTCTCCTCGAAACTAATCGCTTGTCGGAATTCACACGCGAAATTGAACCTGTCTTTCCAACTGACCCACTACCGAGGCAGTTTCTGCTTGACATTTCGTAACAGTCATTAGTTGTGTATATTTAGCCGTTACCACGTGTGGACGTAACGCGTGAATTTCTGTAATATCCAGAGAGCAAACAGTTGTCAAGTCGCTTACTTGCTCGCTTTAGTTTAACTTGTTAACTTTTTCCTTGTAATCTTCTTCAGTAGTCTCCGTATTTTGCGTTATATTAGATACGAATGTTTCAATTTGATTCTTTTATTTTTAGCTAGTTAAAAGCGTTCGGCACTTGAATTGCTGAATATCTATGATATGATAGAACATTTGAGCATTTTAATTCAATCCATTCTTAGTAGTTCTTACAGTCGCCGCCAGAGGGACAAGATAATAATACTACCCGTGATGCTTCAGTAGCTTTCACATATTGTAAAGCTAACCTTTCTTTCTTTTTTTTTTTCTTTCTTTCTTTCTTACACGGTTTTTAGTTGAACTCGTTCATTTTACGAGCGCAAATAGCTCGCACGTAAAATCATCGGTCGAAGAGAAAGTAACGTGTTCGTATTTAGCATTGTAACTCCGTTCCGATGTTAGACCAGTTAACAAACGAGTTGCGACTACGTGATGCAACCCGACGCGTTGTATAACCTCACTAAATCGGTTTGTATATTAGTTACCAACTGGAAAACTCTTCATGCACCTTACGCTTGCTATCAAGATTTCAATGTGAAATCGCGCTTTTGAAAATTATCTAACGGTTCAACGAATTCTTTCCAGACTTTGTGATTGGACAAATGAGTCGTTCCTGACCTATGCTTCCTAATCCTGTTCGAAACGGAAACATCTCCAGGGATTTTCCCAAGCCATCCCAAGGGTATCCAGTGACTAATTCCATTCTACCTGTTGTTCCTGGATTCCCGTCAGCAATGGCAACGCGAAATCTTACGTACCAGATTCGCTCGTAGGACATTAGGCTCGAATGCTTTAAGATTCACTAATCACAGACTGCAAAAATCAAGATCTTGAAAGCATTGAAATTAAACGGTAACTTGTACGTTCAACTATTATAAATTTGCCTTGACGATTCAGAATCAGTATAATGCCAGTATTTATAGTATTGCAGAGATAAATACTTGAAGCAACTTTGACTCGTCCTCTACAGCTCCTCGATTCTCATGATGTAACGCACCAAAATATTCTATATCGATATGGACCGAAGATATAAAATCAATCTTGAGTATCCTCAGCTATTCGTTGACTATATCCACGTTTATATGCATCCGTTTATTGTAATCATATCCAGGCTTGCCATATTTTCATTCATCGAGCTGTTAAGCAAATAGTGCGGAAACTAGGAAAGAAATCGATTGATGCATTCGATATTTAACCCTTTGCTCTCGACGAACTTTCTTTTGCAATTTATATATACGAAGCTTTCATCGCTTCAAGCGAAATGATATAGCATTGGAAATAATTCAAACGATGTTTAACACGAAATTTTGTTGCTATCTTTTTAACGTATCGTGATGTCGATATTCAAATTTAAAGCAATCAGGTCAACGTGCATTATTGCGGACTTGCTAGAACAATAATATACAAGAGTTGACGATACATAGTTTCAATCCCTGGAAAATTAACGTCCTTCGCCGTTTTTTCAACTTTCTAGTTTATGTGAATTATATTACTGTCCGAATTATTCTGACGAGTGTCAATTGACTCGGGACTGTCTTCTTGAGAAACTTCTTCCTCTAGAGATAATTTTGTTCTTCTTATGTCGTTATATATTTCACTTTGTAAGCGCGTCTGTTCAGGTATTACACTACTATACACCATATCGTACAACACCAAATGTACACGTTCGTTATAATTATCAGCAAATTGATGAAAAAAAAGAGGAAAGTGTTAGATTTAAGTATAATATCCCCTCAGAAGGGACAGGGTCGAGTGCAAAGGATTAACCCATTCGCGTGGCAGTCATTATGTATATTTTGTGGACAAAGTACACTTAGGCAATGCAGTGTAGAAATAATTCAAAAAACACTGGAAAGCTGACTAGATGATACGGCGTGGTGGTAGTAAAGAGGAAAATGAAAAATATAACGTGTTACTATTTATTAATGATAAATTTTCCAAAGAAAAACTTCTTCAGTAAACAAACGAAAGATTGTATACACACGTATCGATAGTTTATTTCAGTACGATACTTTTTGAAACATTCTGGAATACGTAGAGCTACCAAGCAAACTTCAACATTCCCAAGTAGTTATTATCGCCACAAAAATACACCACGCGAATGAGTTAAAAGCGATGGAATGCTGTTCGAGCACATCGCTAGTAGCCCAGCGTGTACATAGTAACTGCGCTGACTCTAGCGAGCTTCTCGTTGGCAGGCCGGAGAAAGTTAATTTCGCATGGCCGTTGAACCGATATCGCGATTACGCAGGGGAAGCCTACGGGGAGTATAATGTAACAACGACTATTATGCCGGTCCACTGCCGCGCGTCGAGCGGACCTTTGTCTCTCCGATTTTCCACGGGGATGAAACTGTTGCGTGCGTGTTCCTCTGCCCTTCGTGAACAAAGTGGATAGACGACTAGTTGCTCGCGATGTAACGAGGTAAATTTGCGAGGTAGAAAGCGCGGAATATACGAACAGAAAATTGGTGTCCATCATCTCTCAGTCGTGGTAGCTTTCAACCACGGCTGGAAAAGTTTCGCGTAAATGAAAACGACGCGAAGTTGGCCAGTGTCCAACGCGCGCCCTCTGGGAACGCACAGCAGTTTTTCTTTCGGCCGCTGGCACGTCGGATCTCCGCCAAATTGACGCAACGTTTCCCTCTTGCCCGCCCTCTGTCCGGCTCTCCGCGATATCCCCGTAATCGTCCTAGTCGCAGTTCGTTGCACTTGTACGCTTTTAGTCTCTCCTTCTCTCGGTCTTTTCGAATAGAAACTGCCGCATTCCATTTCACGGTTCCTGCGATCCCCCTACGTTTCCCCTTCTATCGTTCTAGCTTCCCTTTCAATCGCGCGACATTATTCTCCCTGTCGCGCAGATTCGAATACAAAGACGATTCGTAGATCGTAGATTGTACTCGTGCGAAAGCATCGGTCAATTTGAATAATCGCGAGTCGACTCGCTGTGTTACTTATAATGACCCATATAATTCAATGTTCGGTGAAAGTTGAACGCGCTCGAATTAACTATTGTTGTAAACCGATTTCGTCAAACTATAGACTATATATTCTATGTAGCTATAGCATGTAGCAATGCAGTCCTACTGTTTCCTTTGTCGTGACTGGTACCACTCGATCAAATCTTGCATCACTCAAACTCTATGTTTATCTACATCCAATGAACAGTCGGTAAAGTCGATAACGTTCGACGTGCTTATTAAGCGCGAGATAAAAGTTAGAAAAAGTTCGATTTTATACATTTGCAACAAGCGAATACTTAAATGTTGTGAACAAGTGTTTGGTAGTTAAAGAACAACTTACGTATCTTCGTTGTATAAAATACAGAGAGCACGAACCATGTTCCTACAGGTTGCTCGTTCCCACACCTTCAAATTGATCGATCGAGCGGCTCGATCGGTGGGGAACCTAACCAAGTCGCGAAACGAACTTGGAAACGAACCTTTGTCCAAAGGCAACGCGGGGAATGAATCGAATCTGAACTGCGCCGCGAATAGTGTAGAATCGCGTGGGCGAAGCCGACTTCGTTCGGTCGTAGAATCGTTTTCCAGCGGCGACAAGGGAACCAGTACCGGTTTTCCGTTGCGCAAAAAAGACAATATCGCGACCTTAACGGATATGGTCAGACCAGATATTCGTTCCGCGTGTTCTTCGACGTCGAACTCCGGGCGATCTGCTCGATCCGCGGAGTTTTTTTTCCTTGTCTCTTTTCGTTTCTCTTCTTTTCTTCTTCCTTTCCTGGCTAACAAAAGCCACGTTGTGCGTCGCAGAGACAACTCTTTGTCCGTTCTTTGTCCGACTATAATTTGATTCTCTCTCCTCGGATGTTGACGAACGGGTCAATGGTGTGTTAGAGCTGCATCTGACGCTTAGAAAAATAGATGCAACGTCGATCTTTGAATATTTGGCTTTACATATTAAATCTTTGATTCTTTGGACTTTGCAACTCTCGAGTTAAATTTTTTAATTAAGACCTGAATGCTTCAATTTGCAATGTACTCAGTTGTCCTGTGTTTCAAAACATACTTATATTTATTTGTAGTGTTTATAAAGTGTTATAACATAGTATAAATACTATAAATACTATAATGTAGTATAAATAATATAAGTACTATATTTAGCATATGTATATGTACTAAAGTGTATAATAAACATATAAAATGTATGAACTATTTAAAATGTATAATAAGTATATAAATATTTATTTACAGTATTTATAAAGTATTGTAATATAGTATTTATAGTATTTATTTATAACACAGGTACTTAATATTCAATATTTTTCTGGCCATGTTAGATATTTCAAAAGATCTTATAAAATATTTATTTATAGTATTTATGTAGTTCAAATACTATAAATATTAAACTATATATACCAAAATATATAATAAATATATAAATATATGAACTATTTAATAAATATTTAATAAATTATATTTAATAAATATATAAATATTTATTTACAGTATTTATAATATTTCTTTATAACACAGATACTTAATATTCAATATTTTTCTGACCATCTTACATATTTCAAAAGATGCTAAATATATAAACATATATAAAATATATGAACTATTTAAAATGTATAATAAACATATAAATATTTATTTACAGTATTTATTTATGACACAGGTACTTAATATTCAATATTTTTCTGACCATCTTAGATATTTCAAAAGATGCTTATAAAATATTTATTTATAGTATTTATGTAGTCCTATACATGGTCAGAAAAATATTGAATATTAAGTACCTGTGTTATAAATAAATACTATAAATACTATATTACAATACTTTATAAATACTGTAAATAAATATTTATATACTTATTATACATTTTAAATAGTTCATACATTTTATATATATTTATTATATATTTTAGTATTTATTTATGACACAGGTACTTAATATTCAATATTTTTCTGACCATCTTAGATATTTCAAAAGATGCTTATAAAATATTTATTTATAGTATTTATGTAGTCCTATACATGGTCAGAAAAATATTGAATATTAAGTACCTGTATTATAAATAAATACTATAAATACTATATTATAATACTTTATAAATACTGTAAATAAATATTTATATACTTATTATACATTTTAAATAGTTCATACATTTTATATATATTTATATATTTATTATATATTTTAGTATTTACTTATGACACAGGTACTTAATATTCAATATTTTTCTGACCATCTTAGATATTTCAAAAGAAATGCTTATAAAATATTTATTTGCAGTACTTATTAAAATTACAATACATTGTCAATAGTGTTTATCTATAACACATGTACCTGATATTCGACTTTTCCAAAACCGTGACACGATTGAATTCCAATTTGTAACGTTGAAATGAAACGTTAAAGTCGAAGATCGTGAGAGATGATGTGAAATTCTAAATCTAAAGGTTTCTTGATCGGATTGCAGAATGCAGTAAATATGCCGTCGTTGCTGGAAGCGCTGGAGCTGAAGTACGGCAGTTCGACGACCGACTGTTCCCTCACGGACGAGGAGACGGAGTCGAGCTCGCCGAAGGCCGCCCTCTCGGTCAGCATCTTCATACCGAAGAAGTCGCCACGTCACACGGTGCCCGCGTTGCTCGTGCTGCAGGACTGCGACATCGAGTCGGCCGGCAACGACGCGGAGAAGCTGCGAAGCAAATGCAAGAACGTCGAGGAGCTGGACCTGGCGCAGAACAAACTGTCGCAATGGACCGAGGTGTTCGGCATATTGCAGCACATGCCGAAGATCAAGTTCGTCAACCTGAGTTTCAACTGTTTGGCCGAGGTGTTCGACATCAAGCACGGCAGTTACGATCTGTTGAAGAATCTGGTGTTGAACGGGACCAGGGTGACCTGGTCGACCGTTCAGGGATTGATACGCCTGCTTCGTAACCTGGAGGAGCTGCATCTGTCCTTGAACGAGTACAAGACAGTAGATCTAGATTATCAGACGCCGGAGAACAAGAACGCCTCGGTGAAGAAGCTTCACTTCACCGGCAATCCCGTCGAAGTGTGGAACGAAATCTCCAAATTGGGCTATATATTCCCGAATCTGGAGAGCCTCGTGCTGGCAGAGTGTCCGATAAGGTCGTTGGCCCTCGTAGACAATAGGAACTCGAACGAGGAGCAGCTGGAGTGTTCCAAGAAAGAGCCGGAAAACCTCAGCGAAGACAATGAGAATATGAACAGTCTGGACACTGGGGAGAACACGCCGGCGGACGAAAAGGGCAACAGGATATTTAGCGAGGGGAAGGTGAATTACGACAGATCCGAGTCAGAATCGGAGTCCAGTGGAACGACCATTAGGTCCTCTCACGATCCATTCAGAAAGCTTAGGTTCCTAAACTTGAACGGCACCCTGTTGTCCACGTGGGACGACGTGGAACGATTGGCCAGGTTCCCAGCACTCAAGTCTCTGAGGATTCAGGGCTGTCCTCTCTTCGAGGTAGGCAGATCCTTTTCCACTTGCTCGCCATCGTGGAAATACACGCTCCGTTTATGAAGATTAAACACATTGTTGACCAGTCACGAGTTAACTCGTGTTTGCACTTGCTTTCTTTATTATAAAAAAAAGAAACTTACTTTCATTGATAATTAGATTCTCGTCGCAATTTCACTGTTACAATCATTTCAATCACCACGGTGAAGAACTTTTCAATGAATTATACGTTATACGCAGACGTTATATGCTTTGTCTGATTGTCCGTATGATTTTGAAATATATCCTAGTAATGTGGAATCGGCAAATCTGCAAAACCTGTTGTGTACTGTTACACACAGGTGATCGCTATACAGTTTATCACGCCAAAAGAAAATTATATTATATATTATATACATTATACTAAATATTATAATATTACATGCTAAAATATTATAAATTATATGTCAAAATACTAAATATTGTACTAAAATATTAAAAACTAACATACCAAAATGCTAAATATAATATAATATATATTTAGTATAATAATATATTACAATATATATATTATATTATAGACTGTATAGTATAGTATATATTATAGACTGTTTCACTTTCATACTAATTAATTAAGAAATAATAGCCGGGTGACATGAGATAGCTTGCGCGTAAAATTTCCGGTCAACAATGTGTCGTTAAGACACTGTTGATTTCACATCCAGACAACTGTATTTTCGCGCATCGAAAAAAAACACGAATGTGTGTGTGTGTGTGTGCAGAGAAGTTTGGAACAATCGTTTAAGTTCGCCATAATATTTATGAACGGAGAATGTATTTCTGGAACGGTGTCTCGAATCCGACCCAGCGGAGGAAGTTAGAAAAACGAACGAGTCGGCAAAGAAGCCGCTAAGATGTAAAACCGTTAAGACAGCTTGATCTAGTATGCGCCACTTCGGACCGGTCCGAGTTTAGCTGTATCGAAGATAAAACGTTGGCATCGAACCAACTAGTTTATTACGTATATATATAACTTTTGATAGAAAGCTTTCCGCTCCGCTAGACCACGCTCCACTGTGACTTTTGAAAACAAAACTAAGAGGAATTAAATAGGCTTGGTCGGGTCTTGTTGATCGACACGCACAAGGTCGATGCAAGTTTGCTCAATTCGCCGTACGCGTTCGCTTTGAAAATGTTCCTCGCGATCGCGTTTATCGAAGTAAGACGATCCATTTCTAATTAAAAGACGAATTTTTATCTTGTTAGTTGCATGTAGTTTTAAATAGGTTGCCCAGTGACAAAGTACTCGATCGCTTTGTAAATGAATTAAATTGCGAATTATATTTATGAATTTAATGAATTAATCGTATGAGTAATACGATGTATTAAATTATACATGTTACATATATAGTGAATATATATATATATATATATATATATATATATATATTCATATGTATAACATGTGTAATTACAAATAAATAAATATATACATATTCATTGTAATTAATTATATATATAATATTTACATATTTTATAATATATAATATATAATTTATAATATATAATATATATTATATATTATATATACAATATAATGTATTAACATACTATTATATATATATATATACTCATATGTATAACATGACTATATATATATATATATACTCATATGTATAACATGACTATATATATATACTCATATGTATAACATGACTCTATATATATATATATATATATATATTCATATGTATAACATGTGTAATTACAAATAAATAAATATATACATATTCATTGTAATTAATTATATATATAATATTTACATATTTTATAATATATAATATATAATTTATAATATATAATATATATTATATATTACTATACACAATATACATGAATTAAAATAGTATTATATATATATATCTACATAAATTAAATTACACATGTTATACAAAACATTTTGAGATTTTATCAACACAGTTGTAAGACTCGTTTCAATTATTGTAATTCAACTTCGGTTGTTAAAAATGAATGGATCGAATGAAATCAGAAGTTAAAAGTTGCTGAACAATTGTAGAGTCCTCGAGAATACACGGAACACGAGAGGCGGCAACTTTTGATCGCCAGGCTTCCAAATGTCGAGACATTGAACGGCGGCGGCGTGATATCCTTTCAGGAGCGCGAGGACGCCGAGAGGGCCTTCATTCGCTACTACATGGACAAACCGGAAGCGGACAGGCCCGAAAGGTAAAATTATCTCACCGCGATTCTCTGCGCTTAGCGGCAGCGCTACGACTTTTTAATTCCCTCATTTGCATTTAATTCCTGTTTCTCCATTTCTGTCCTGATTTTCATTTACTCACCTTTGTCCTAGTGTCGTCGAACCGAATGTTAATTCTATGATTAGGCAGAATCATTACAAGAATTAATGAAAAGAAAGAACGAAATAACTTTTAGAAATATAAAACACGTTCGAGAAGTTGGAAATTCTTCTTTCCTCTTAACACATTGCTGGCCAGTAGCTTTATCGCTAGCTTTACCCAGTGGCCAGGTATGTTTTTGTTCTGAAGGTTTTACATCAGTGTTAGAGGCACGTTTTTTAAATTAAATACCTATTGCATCGTGAAGTTATTTGTTACATATTCTTACGAGTTAACATGTTTATGAAGTATGATATACTTTGTAAAACACTGTGCAACATGAAGTGGAACTAAACAGAGCTGGCAAAATGTTTCTCTCCTCTCACCTTTACTTTTACATACTTTGTAAACTTTAGTAGGATATTTCTTTTTATCTGAATTTGTTTGCTAATCATCCTTACAAAGATCAACATCTTCACTTGAAATATCTGATAAATTGTGAGCAAATGTGTCTAGAGTTTTTTCACGTTCTTCATCGCTGTCCATGGTTACTAAACACGTTTAAAGTGTCAAACTGATATAAAAGTCCAAGTTACTTTTATTACTAAAGCCGTGAATTCTCTTCATCTGTCCGCAATGTGTCAACAAGAGTAGAAGTTAAATTGTACATCTAAGCTCATAAAAACTATGGTACAAATTGTGTACTTGTCATTTCGCTGTTTGTCATGTCGTCGCTAATAACCGTGAGTTAAATAGTTCATTTACAAGCGTCAGGTCACTTGAAGATCGTTGAAAATTGAATACTCACTGGTGAATAACAGAAGACAGATTGCCCAGTTTGGCCTCGGATCGGTTTCGGTACTGAAATAACCTTTTACCCTACCCTTATTCCCCACAGTTCAGTTTCCATTTCGGTCACTGTTTCGAATGTTTCTATTCTAAGTTTGAAGTAGAACCATAAAGTGTCTATTCTAGTTTCACGGCCATAGTTGTGTCGCATCCGGTGGAACGAATCTCCGCCTGACCCTGTTCCATCTTTGTTTTTCAGGTACTCCGAGCTGGTGGCTATTCACGGAAAGCTGGACCCTCTGGTACACGTCGACCTGACGCCCGAGAAGAGGGTCAAGGTCACGTTCACTTACGGAGATCTAATCGAGGTATAAAAGTCCGCCGATTCGCCGGAGAAAAAACCCACTGATTGAATATTACGCGAATATTTGGCTTTTCTTAAGCCAAAATAATAATATAATTAATATAATTAATATTCCTGATTCGTCGAGTTTTTATTCTGCGCGCTTCAGCGCAACAGAGTTAAGTTTTGAAACGAAGAAAGGTGTGGCTTCTTCTTCTTTTTCTTCTTCTTCTTTTTCTTCTTCTTCTTCTTCTTCTTCTTCTTCTTCTTCTTCTTCTTCTTCTGCGCCGATCAGTTGAACTGCTTATATAAATATCATCGACTGCTACTTGTAGGTTCGGTCCATAGACGTGTACAGAACGGTTTTCGAGTTGAAAACCAAGCTGGAGACGATGGTGAAAATCCCGGCGAATAGGATGAGACTGTTTTACGTGGATCAGGTTAGCTGCCCTGTCAACCTATTGTCTTATCAGCTTCTCTTTTCACGCTTTGCAGAACGTCTGGTTTCTCGAGAGACCCTGCAAAAAGCACGAAATCGCAATGTAAGAATCATCCACCTCGCATCCTGTCCGCATCCTGTCCCTCCCCTGGCCCTGGGTTTTAATTTCATTAAATTCCTAACAATTACACATGCGCAATAATCGCATATAAGGTAGATCGGTTTCAAGCAGAATCTCTTTCCTGAACTCTGCTTCTTTTTTTTCTTTTTCTTTTTCTTTTTTCTTTTTTTTTTTATCTTGATAAATTTTCGTCGTGTTCAGGTGATGAAGTCGCAGTACGGACCGGAAGAGATGCTGTACCCGAACAAGCAGCTGTACCGATACAACATCCGCAACGGCGACGAGATCATCATCGACAGCAAGTTGAATCGCTTTGTGTCGACGTCCTCGACCACCGCGTCTTCCATTCGTTCATGAAGAAGAAGGTTCTGCAGCGAATCGTCGGACGACACGAAACATACCTGACAGAGAGTTGTCGAGATCTGATCTCCGTTAAGAGATCTACGAGCCGAGACGGTCTCAGCTAAGACCCTAGATCATAAATCGTATTATCGGAGGGACTCGGGACTTTTTTTTTATATATACACGTACATGCCGAGTAATTGTTCTCTAGAAATTATATTTATCGATTCTTCAGGGTGGTTTGAGAAGCGCGACAGAGCGTTTGTAACGTTAAGAACCGAGAGGAAGAGCGAGAAATGCTTGCCACGAATAGTGTCGCACGTTGAACGAGAAGCTTGAATTTTTACAATACCGTGCGGGGATACGCTGGACGACACATCCCGAGAGAAACGGGGGACGACAATTTTCACTTACACATACGACACACTGTATATTCTGTATCATCTGTTTTTATGAAAACTGGAGAGCAACTCCAACGGGCGGTGGCGTTTTGCCAAATGAATCTAGCGACTCTTCTTCGAAGCTTCGCACGCTAATTGTGTTTAGCGTAGATCGCAGTCGAGCCCGTCAGAAAAACAAAAACGAAAAAAAAGAAAAAATAAAATGTAAACTCAAGCTTAGTTGAATAGCATATCCGATTGTTTTTCAAGTAGTGAACGTTGACCACATTGTGTATCAGACGAAATCTTATTAGTGACTCGATTGTATTAAATTCGAAGGAGACGTGTGAAAAGAAAAAAGAAAGAAAGAAAGAAACGTAGAGCTAAATGTTGCGAGCGCATTGGTATCGATTAGAGACGAACACGTTAATCGATCACACAGTAACGGTACTTTCAATTTCTCAGCCAAATTCACCCGTGTTAGAAATGTTACCTAGTGAGCTATTAAACTCAATTTATTAACGTTTTACAATGATAGGAGGGGAAGAGGAGAATTGATCGAATTAAGTTTATAAATGAATTTTTAAACCGTGATGTGTAATTCGCATACTTTGGGGACAATGCAATGAGTATCGGTGGAAAAACGAAGAGACTCAAGATTGCCGAAGAAAGTGAAAACTATTTTTCTAGATCGCAGCTAGACACGAAGGAGGCGCCACGAAGAAGAAAAAACAGGAAAAAAATAGAGAATCATTTCGACTCCGAGGATCAAAGTTTTACACAAAGTGTGTCGTGAAACGATACTTATTCCACGCTGAAAGAACACGACTCCAACTCGAAACGCAACATACACTCTTTTGTGAGAGTAGAAAGTAACAACCGATTGTTTTCAAATTTTTTTACAAATTTACTCACTCGGTTCAGCATGAAAGAGACAAGCGTCGCGGCTTCTTTACAGATAGAGGATAGAATGATCTAACATAATTTCCATGCATTTTTACGTACTTAAGCTTGACAGTCATCAATGAACGCCATAACTGCGAATTTAAGCGCAATGAATACAAAACACTGGGTCTAAGTTTCAATAACTTTAGACAATGTACGGTTGTTTTTCAGTGTATCCCTTATCATGTGTGAATTCACGTGAAAGTGTAGGAAGAAGAGCGGTCAGATGCAAGAAGACAACGATATTGCGCGTTTTGATTTATTCTGCTTGCTAGGGGAAGGAAGGGGGGAGACCTTGAAGAGTCATTTAGTGCCTGCCTTTTATTAGTATACTTCTAACACTGCCCTTGTAAATACCATGAACTTGCGAACCTGCGATGTATCCTCGTCGACTCTTCATGGTAGTGCGTTGATCAATCCGGTGTTTCGCTGTGATCAACTCTCTCTGCGTTGGAACGTCTCTCGGTTCTGAAAAACTGAAAAACTGAAGGATTCTTTACGAGTTTTTCGAAGAACTGGTTAGAACTAACTAGGTATTCCAGTGCAGAGAATATAGTGATTATAAAAGAATTATGAAAGAGAGAGGGGGAGGGAGAGAAAGGAAAGACCCGTGTGTCTAACCCTGGTGTAGGCAACCAAATGCACAGTCATCGAATTTCTATATTTTTTTATTATCTTCCCAGTGAGAAGGTATCGTCGCAATCTAAATAATTTTATGCAAAAGTTCGGCATCATCGTCAACGCTTTAAATCTGTTTATTTGTAATCTTTTATCATGTATGTTTTTGTTGTCTAAATAAGGGTCGACGAAGAGTCGGTCGACGGCTCTCGTAAAAGATCAACAACTGCGATTATCGCGCGCGTTCTTGATGTTGGATTTCAGGGTCGTCGAGAGTCTAACGAGTCGTGTGTCGAATCACGAGCGAAACGCAATGACCCGGAGATCTCCTCCACGCCCTGTGTGTAATATGTGTCTAGTCTCGGAAAAGGAAACTCTGCATTGTTCTCATTTTGTATAATACGATCCTTTTTTGTGCTGGCGCAAATATGTACGTACTAACGAAATAAAAAAAGAAACTTTCATACGAGACGACCCTGAGTGTTTCCCTTGCTCGATCGTCGATCGTCGATTATTCATCATTCATCGTTAACGTATAGAATATCGCGTGTTTAATTCAAGAGACTAAATTGTATTTCGAATGGGCGAAATCGATAGAAAGAAACTTGAAGATGATTCAAAAAAGCGAGTTGTACTTCACAACCGTGAGAGAAGAACGACCAACGTAAGAAAAAAAAAAAAAGAAAAAAAAAAGGTAAACAAATGATGTAGCTTTAAATCTTTGTCAAGCGAGGGAGGGAGGAGAATTTATCGTGTGATTGTTCCTTGGTTATTGGTTGCACAGGCTATTTTGGCAAGGACTGCGACCGCATCGATCGCGAATGGTGATTGGCGCCGCCAAACCTAACCTAAACCTAACCTAAAGGTCGCCATGTTTATCGGACGACGTACATGGACAACATTATCGACCAAGCAAAGGAGGACTCGAATTCGAAAATTCGTAGCTAACTCGGAGTTAGAAAGAAAAAAAAAAAAAACGAAAATGTTAAAATATACGGTAAAGAATAAGTAATTGAAACGTCAACGTGTCTGTATTACGACGACGAAACATTACTTTCCAAAGGGTAATTTTACCAATAGCACCAGCCCTGTGCTTGCGGAGGCGCGTACATTTATCGGCTCGCGGGTATACAGAGGTGGATACGTAAACTCGAGTACCCCGCTAAGCTCGTTAATTGCAAACGTTGGAGTCCACTAAACAATTTTACACGATAATTGCACGTCGTTAAGAACGAAGCTTCTCTCTCTCTCTCTCTCTCTCTCTCTCCATTTTTCCCAGTTAACAAGATAACAAGGCGGAGAAGAACCGACACAGTTATCCAACTTTCAAACGTGGACGAGAGGAGAAGCTAGCAGGCACGTTAGGCGTTAGGTGTGCAATTTTATCTGTTAAATTCTTTTATTTTGCCAGTCGGTCTGTCGAAAAAGAAGAAATCCTCCCGATCCCCCATTTCTCACGTGGGAAATTCGTTTCTCTCATTTTCTATCTATTTCAGATCGAGCCTTTCTCGTCGAGCTACGATCGATCCGAGCGAGTCTGGTTGTCCACGACCAAACAACGTCGTCGCTGACGAGGTGTTCAGCTCGGTTACACGGTGCATGATCCGATCCGGAATAACAGAGCTGTACGAGGTGACAGCTCGTTACGAGGTGTTCCACCTTTTTTTCCTTTTTTCCCCCCTTTTACCTTTGAAAGTTTACGACCGAGCTGGATCGTGACTAATCCTACCCTACTGGGAGGGCGGAGGGAGGGGAGTGCGCCCCTACCACTGCCCGCTAAATCCACAGAGAGGACTGCATCGATTCCGGTGCCCCCGTCTGTACCTCCGATTTTCCTCTCTTTCTTCGTTTCTCGATTCACCGGCGGATCAACGGACGCGCCGGTGTTTGCACAACCAACCATCGCAAGATTACAGTTTCTCTCGGCAACTGTTGAAAAACTGTGAGTTTCATCGAGATTTCATTTGAAAACACGCGCGTGTTTTCTAAAAAAGAAGATAAAATTCCAAACTTCTAAGAAGCTTTTTCCTTTTTCCTTCTGGTCGGAGGGTCAAATTCACAAAAAGAAAAAGAAAGAAAAAAAAATGAAGCGGAACTCGCAAGATGAAGACCGAACTGTACCAAAGGAGAGAGTACAGCCTCGCCTCGGTCCCGGTCTCTCGGGACAATTTCGAAATTGGCGGTGAAAGTGGCGGTGGCCCGAAGCTGGCGAGGCAGCTACACCCCTGGGTGGGAAGTAGGCAGAGTAAGGTAAGGGGCAGAACGAGGAGTGTGTGCGCGGTGGATGTAGTGCGAGCATGAGTAGGACGTGGGTCGTCGTGTGTCGCTGCAGAGGGCCGAGAGAGCGTGTCTCCTGCGGAACACAGTTGGCACGGACCGTCAAGATGTAAGCTGACGGGGGCAGAGAGACGCGTGTGTGACCGCCTGGCCCAGGCCACGAGAAGAGAACGTGCCACGAGAGGAGGAGGAGGAGGAGGAGGAGGAGGAAGAAGAAAAAGAAGAAGAACAGGGAAGAGAGATACGAGATCTCAAACACGGGGCCCGATCCGGGAGGATGGAGTAGAGCGGGAACCAGGAGGATCGATTGCTTCCCGATTGTTGGCATGGAGGACACGACACTGGGGTAAGTAGAAAGACACAGAGAGCCACGTTATATATAGGGGTTGTGGATCGTCGACGACGTTTCTTCCCTCTGGTTTCAAGGCGGTGCGCTTTCGTTTCACTTTCAAATTTCAACGAAGTCCATCGTCGATTCTTTTTCTCCATCGGTTGGTGTTCGGCCATCGATGATACATGGGATTGCGTTCACACTGTTGCGAGGCCAGGATTTCCGACGATCGATTCGGACCGACCCAGCGATCTATCTTCCCTGTGTGCTTGCTCCGTGGCTTCGACGTCGCTCCAACCCACCCCCTTAGACTTAGCTCGAGGTCATCGTTGCTCCCGAATCAGAACCAGGATACCATCGTCGCTCGATCGTTGCGAGCTTCGTTCCCTCTCTCTCTCTCTCTCACTCTCTCTCTTTCTTGTCTCTGCAATGATAGTTATCAGTGTTCCGATTACAGTTTCATTATTATTTGCTATATCCACGAACCTGCGTGGAAGAGGAACGGTGGTAAACGCTGGTGAAGCCCAACGCGGTTGCGAGGCTTTCCCTCGCAGCGTCAAACAAAGAGAGAAAGAAGGTTGTTAGCAGCTATTTAGCTGAGGGCTCTAACCGAAAGCGCAGAGCTTTCGAGACTCGCTCGCCGCTCTGTGGCAACGCTCCGCTTGAACGCGCGCTGGTCTCTCCCCCGTGCTTTCACGAGCAGGCTTCGCGTCCTTGCGATCGCGCCGTGGCCGTTCATCCCCTGGCAGATTCATCTATTTTAACAAAAGCCGTTTCTTTTCTCGTTACGACGAGTAAGTAGCAAGTAGGAAGAGAAAAGGATCTCGCTCGAGGACGAAGCGAGAAGAGTGGCTTTCCCTCTTCACCGATCCAACACAACCAACCCTCTGTGTCCTTCCGTCATCCACGGAGGAGTGCGACGAGAGAATGAAATTCTCGCCTTCTCCTTCGCTTCTCCGTTTTTTCACTTGAGCGTTTTACTTTCAAGCACCAAGTGTCGTTTGGAGAGAGAGAGAAAAAAAAAAAAAAAAGAGAGAGAGAAAGAAAGAAAGAAAGAAGTCTTCGCCTTGGTCGTCGTTTCAGCTCGAAACGAAAAGCTTTCTCGTTAATGGCCCCTACGGTGACTTTCTCGCTCCCCCCTCCTCCCCTCCCCTCGAAGATCCGTTCGTCATTCACCGCGAGGGAGGGACGAAACGAGGACGTGTCTGTCGGTCGCGTGTCCTGAAAGCGTGCTCGCCTCTCTCCGCCTGAATAGTCGATGGGGTTTCCACGAGGGGTTATCGAGTAGCGGTGCTCATCCAAATATGTATCGTCAATGGGTTAAGGAGGAGCAACCCTGAGAAACTGTTCCTCTTCCTCTGGGAGGCCCCCCCCAATCGTCGAAGCCCCCCCGAGTGTCGCTTCGACGCACCATTTGTTTTTCAATTCCAGTCGTGGAGGAACGATTTCCGGTAGTGTACCTGTGAAAGCAGAGAGAAACATTTGCATGGAGAAACGGAGGGAAGAGGTGGAGAGAGAGAGAGAGAGAGAGATATGATTGTTATTTAAGACTGACAATGAGTTCGCAAAAGGTCACGGGACACAGAGTCCTGTTTCCTGACGAGTGATCGAGTCGTGAATGCCTCGAAATGTGAAACGAAAGGGCAGAGGAAGAAGAAGATGTGTTTTTCGGCTGGGGGAGTGGGCGCGGCTTACAATATTAATAGGCGTCGATTCGAAAAGAGGTACAATTCGATTAATCAACGCTGATTGATCGAGCGGGTGGTGCTCGACAGGTGGCGAAAAAGAGGCGATGAAGAGGACGAAGGGAGGGCTCCAGTTTCGAAAATAGCCGGCACACGAATCGTGTGACACGTTTGTGACGTGGCTGATCGATTTAAACGGCTCGTTGACATCTTATGTCACTGAGAGGGGAACGTGACGCGGGAGACACGGGAGAGAAACATGTGAACACGGATCGAATGCGAATGAAGAGAGCGTGTAGAGCTCTCGACGATTTCAACAGCTACGATCCGATTTCTTGAAATCGGTGGAGAGAAATGTGTTTTCGTTAACGATCGACAGTTGAATAGAAAGTTGTGTCCTCTGATCTGATATGCAGCTGATACTTGATGCCAATCCATGCCAGTTCATTGTTAAAGTACAGTTCAGTACGATTTAACGAAGAATCGAGATTATCTATTCTCAACAAGAAGGATATCGAGCAACGTACAGACAGAAGAATGTCAGAGAAGAGACTTGAAAATCAAGAAGAAGAAAAGAGAGCATTTTAGAAAAATTTCTACTGTTGAGTGAAATCTGTAAAAATCTGTGTCGATAAAATAAAAGAATGACATACTGAGATTTAAGACACTCATTAATAATTGAAATACAATTTTAAGTGCAATATTAAATTTAGTAAAATATGATGCACGAATGAGTAGAATTAAGAACATCAATTTTCAACAAGGAGGATGTCGAGCAACTTAGAGACAGAAGAATATTAGAGAAGAGATTTAAAAATCAAGAAGAAGAAAAGAGAGCATTTTAGAAAAATTTCTACTGTTGAGTGAAATCTGTAAAAAGGTGTGGATAAAATAAAAGAATGACATACTGAGATTTAAGACACTCATTAATAATTGAAATACAATTTTAAGTGCAATATTAAAATATGATGCACGAATGAGTAGAATTAAGAACATCAATTTTCAACAAGAAGGATATCAAGCAACGTACAGACAGAAGAATATCAGAGAAGAGACTTAAAAATCAAGAAGAAGAAAAGAGGGCATTTTAGAAAAATTTCTACTGTTGAGTGAAATCTGTAAAAAGGTGTCGATAAAATAAAAGAATGACATACTGAGATTTAAAACATTCATTAATAATTGAAGTACAATTTTAAGTGCAATATTAAATTTAGTAAAATATGATGCACGAATGAATAGAATTAAGAACATCAATTTTCAACAAGGAAGATATCGAGCAACTTAGAGACAGAAGAATGTCAGAGAAGAGACTTAAAAATCAAGAAGAAGAAAAGAGGGCATTTTAGAAAAATTTCTACTGTTGAGTGAAATCTGTAAAAAGGTGTCGATAAAATAAAAGAATGACTGAGATTTAAGACACTCATTAATAATTGAAATACAATTTTAAGTGCAATATTAAAATATAATGCATGAATGAGTAGAATGAAGAACATCAATTTTCAACAAGCAGGATGTCGAGCAACTTAGAGACAGAAGAATATCAGAGAAGAGATTTAAAAATCAAGAAGAAAAGAGGGCATTTTAGAAAAATTTCTACTGTTGAGTGAAATCTGTAAAAAGGTGTGGATAAAATAAAAGAATGACATACTGAGATTTAAAACATTCATTAATAATTGAAGTACAATTTTAAGTGCAATATTAAATTTAGTAAAATATAATGCACGAATGAGTAGAATGAAGAACTTCAATTTTCAACAAGGAGGATGTCGAGCAACTTAGAGACAGAAGAATATCAGAGAAGAGACTTAAAAATCAAGAAGAAGAAAAGAGGGCATTTTAGAAAAATTTCTACTGTTGAGTAAAATCTATAAAAAGGTGTCGATAAAATAAAAGAATACTGAGATTTAAAACATGAGATTTAAGACATACTGAGATTTAAAACATTCATTAATAATTGAAGTACAATTTTAAGTGCAATATTAAATTTAGTAAAATATAATGCACGAATGAGTAGAATGAAGAACATCAATTTTCAACAAGGATCAAGCAACTTACAATTAGAAACAGAAGAATATCTGAGAAACTTGGAAAATCAAGAGGGAAATCGTTTCAGAGAAATTTCAGAAAGAAAATCGTTTCGTTAAACACTAGAGCGACATCTGTGAAAAAAAGGTGTCAAATCGGAACGAAATCGAGAGAAAGTCCTTTTTTATTTTTCAGCGACGAATATTTTCACTCTCTGCCTGTTCCTGAAACCGCGACAGATAAATGAAATTTCGATAAGCTTGAGATCCTCTCTCCGGATAACCAGCGACCAACAGATGATAAATATGGCTAAATATGGCGAAACAGCTGCTCGAAACAATTCGCGCAATGCGTTTAAATCGCGTCAAAATTGGGAGGAAGAATCGACGTACGGGGTGAAAAACGGCTGAACAAAAGGATACACACATACACGGGGAAACACACGCACGCATATACACACGCGCTGTGTTGGAGAATTTCGAGAGAATCGGCTCGAGTTCTCCTGATATTGCACTCCATTGAGTGATTTTTCGACGCATTCCTGACCTGGATTAAGCTATCAGATCTCCACGCCGACTAACCGAGTTCGCCAGCTCCCCTCGATTCGACCGAAAATAAACATAAGCAGTTGTATATCGCAAGCATCCGGAAAAGAAATCGCAGAGCCACCTGTGAGACGTGGAGATGAATCCAGAACCAGTGACCGAAAAACTCATCGGAAAGTGCATCAACCATGTATTTACATTTCGGTACGTGTGCTCTCTCTCTCTCGTTAGAAGAAAAGAAAGAGGAAAAAAAAAAAGAGATAAAGAGAAAGAACGAAACTCATTCTTACACGTATTACGCGAACGAGTCTGTCGATTCGACGTCATTCGCTCAACGCGCGACGAGATTCCACGCGAATATATCGTGTCGGTGACGTTCGACAGGAAGGAACAAATGAATTCGCTCGTCCGTCACTCCTCGTGATTTACGACGACCCGTCGTCGTTTTTTATTCTCCGATTGCGAAGGTTCCGCTCTGCCAAGAATTTCGAGCAACGACTAATGTCAGTTTTATTCGTTCTTTTTTCCTTTTTTTTTTTTTTTTGGTTTCTTCATTCCTTTATTCGAGACTCGCCACTTTTCGAAAAACCGAACGTCGATCCCCTTCCGTAGTAGCGTGTGCAATTAGAAAGAGGTTGCAGAAGTGGGAAATTTGCTGAAACGTGGCAGCACGCAAACGTTAGACGTTTAATGGTAAAGTGTTAATTGGAACAACCTGGCGAAAAACAATTCTTCGTTCTCCTCCCCTGCCTGGTTGCTCTTCGCTTTTCCCTTTCCACTCAACGTGGGTGAATCTCGTTTTCGAACACTCGGCGGGCGAAACGTTTCTCATTCGGCGACTAATAATTAACCTTTCGCCGCGCTGCAGCTGCAGGAAATTGAGTCGAGATTGAACCGAGGTCTTTTAAATTCTCTCTCTCTCTTTCTCTTTCTCCATGTTCTCTTCCGTTTGTTTTTCTAATTTCTGTTATCGTTAACGCCAGACAGGAGCGTGGTTTTAGGTTAGGTTTACGTTAGATTTGCAGACGATCGTCACGCTGTGTCGCGATAAAATCGATCGGCCGGTAAAGAGAGCGTGCGAGAAAATATCCGGATGGGATCGGAATTTTGAAAGCCGTCCGAGCCGCAAGAGGACGTTTATAAATAAACCGAACACACGTCGGTTTTGCTGCGCAAACTGTTCAACTTCGACAACGCTTCTAATATCGCTTTTCTATAAAACTCCGTCGAATCAGTTATAATTTCTCGATATTTACGAAATATCGCTTCGGTGATGTACGTACACGTACGTGTGCGCGTGTAAAACAAGAGATGTATGTATGATAAAGAGAGATAGATATATATATATATATAAATAATATATAAATAATAATAATAAATAATATATATATTTCTAAAGATTATATTATATTATCTCATATTATAAATTTTATATATATATATATATATATTTCTAAAAGATATATATATCTACATATACATATTTTTCCTGTCCTGTTTTCGCGACGACACGCTTCCTCCAATTCACGCGTCCATTAACGCGTATCGTTGCTTTGCGCCTGTTCGTACGAGCAAAAGATGCCACCAATTTACGCTTCGTCAATGACCAGGCGAAATTCTCGCGCGGACGTGAGTCAACCTTATTATTTCTATAACGTTAGAGTGATTCTTCGTGCTTGGAACAGACTCAGACTCGCGTGAATATTCTTTTATAATATTGAAGATATAAAGTATATATCTTCCGAGTATAATATTGAAGAAATGAAGAACTTTAAGAAACTTGTTAAACACACGTTGTACACTGACACTCTTATCGCGCAATTATAAAAAACTTTAACATTCAAAGCCGTCAAAGTCGTGAGTGCGCATAATATGAAAAAATATGTATATGTAGATATATATATCTTTTAGAAATATTATATATATATATATATAAAATTTATAATATGAGATAATATAATATAATCTTTAGAAATATATATATTTATTATTATTATTATTTATATATTATTTATATATATATATATAAAATAGACAAAGTGGAGTGCTTTTCATAACATTTATAATGTAATATCTGTCTGCAGATATTCTACTTTTCTATTGAATTTCATAAATTTGTATAAAAATCCACAGTCTATTTATTAATACTTGGAGTTTTGTCAGTCTGTATATTTGTTTGTAACAATTTGACTGAATTGACTGTTATGTCTTAATACAGACATATGAACGATTCTTCTCACTGGCAGAAGTGTCAACTTTATTTACAAACAGCAAGTGACAACAAAATTTAAATTTAAATTCACAAATAAACTACATTAAATGCATATAAAATATATGTATACAATGTGTGAAATTAATATAAGTTTGATGTAACTCGTTATCTGAAGTTTTTACAATTGTAAACTTTCTGTTTATTTAGTTTACTGTTGTCAATCGTGAAATAAAGTTAATATTTCTGTTAATACAACGAGTATTGTAATATAATATACAGCAATTGATTCAATAATATTATCATAGATAAATATGTAGAGGGAAATGATTTTTCGAACATTATAGTCACTGAACATTAATGAAAATAAGAATTAAATATTAAAAATTAGAAATATTAAAACTAAAATTAAATTTAATGTCAAATATTAAATTAAATTAAATAATATTAATAAAATCACTATTACATCTTCGAATAATGTATAAACCTGCAATAGAGGAATAATATCATATAAATCTGCTGTAATAATATCATTTCGTAAATCTTTCAATTCTAAACAAATTCTTAAAAAAACAATATAAAACCGCAAGTACATAAGTAGTAGATGTTCTCAGATAGCATTATTTAAAAATGCGCTGTCATACATAAAAATAGTAGAACTATAATCTTGCATTTTAATGTAACGTAGAACAGCAGTGAACTACAATATTCACTGTTGAAAAGTCAATAAACTTAGAAAAAACTTAGTAAACAGGATAAAAGGAGCATAAGTGTGTTATGAACTGTTAGCATTTGAAATGTTAATCGCGAAAGTTGTGGAAGTCTGTGTCACGAATTGTTTCTTCAACAGACATTGTTTTCTTAAATAGTTGAAGAATGTAGAGACATGGGGAATCTTACTATAAATAGAACTAGCATACTTCTTTTTAATTTCGCTGGTTATGATCTTTATTGTTATCTTATAAATAGACTGACTAGATCTTTATGCAAATTCACACTTGTAGCCTATTGAAGAAATGAAACATAAGTAGAGATTCGTTTCATTCCTAAGTATTATACTTTGAATGTTTATATGTATTCTTGCATACTCTGTGAATATATAAATATGTAAATTTATACAGTATATAATTATACAATACAATATTATTGCATTGTTATATATATTGTATAAAAATATATATATATATATACATAAATATTATTGTATTTATAATATAATATACTAATATTGTGTGTGTGTGTGTATAATACACACACACACACACACACAATATTAGTATATTATATTATAAATACAATAATATTTATGATATTAATATAATAGTATAATATTGTATATTATATTATACCATACATATGCAATATAAAATATAAAAGATATTCAGAACAAAATTATTCACAATAATATTTAATCTTAATTTGAAGTTTCATTTCTTCAGTTGCGTTTACGAAAATTATTGCAAGGGAAAGAAAGAATTCATCTTGAAATTCATCTCAAACCGCAGCTAAGATTTTACCTGAATTTGATCACCGTAAATCACGTTCTCTTCAAAGCTCGGATTGAATGAAATTCTACTTTCCTTTTTCTCAAAGATTCCTCTTCTACCATCTGGAATCGTAATCCACAACGTGGCACTTTTTCTCCTCTCTGTCGTAAAACTGGGCTGTTGAATGTTTAAACGCGCTATTAACGATCGAGTCAATGGTAAAAACCGCAGAATCTACCTCCTATAATGCCGGTACACTCTCATTCAAGAATATTAAGACACTTAACGTAAGATTGGAAAATTATTTAAGAATTATTGTCTGGTTATCTGAATTCAGTTGGTGAAAGTAACAGAATTCTGAGCAAAAAGGAATAAAAAATTGATTGGTAACAACAAATAAAGGAGATATTTTTGAAATGAATAAAAGAATTCAACATTGCAACAATAAAAATATTATTTTTACACACATAATATATTTATAACTGGTGTCTACAAGTAAAGGATCCAAAAGTAAGTAGTGTCGAATTTCAACATTTCTTAGAAGATGAAAATTTATTTTTTAACATATAACGTAACTTCATATTTTCTCATTGTGTGAAAACATATGTAAAGCTCTAGAAATTTTAATTTTAATTGTAATTGGCAATATGACAGCCAGTGATAACGAGCACACACAGAAACATATAAAAAAACGTTGAACTCAGAATTTGTTAGAATTGACATTCCCGTTAAGTGTTGTTGTGTTGTCTTTAGTGTCTTTTCGTCGTAAGCCTATTTATAACTATATTTATAAAGAGTGTATCTTTCAAGTTGCAGGACATTTTATTGTAATAGATAGAAACTATAAAACAAAGAGTTTATATATTCAACGTTACAATAAAAATATCATTTTTATATAGACAATATATATTTATAAATGGTGAATACAATTCTTGTGAATAAAATGAATATCTCTCGAGTTATAGGAAGTTCTGTTTACAATCAATTGATACATTTTAGAAAGGGAATAAAAGAGAAAAAGAGAGAGAGAAAGGAAGAACTATTAGGTAGTTTAGAACTTACGTTAGATAAAAATAGGTAGAGACTAAAAATCTAAAAACAGATGGTCTGGCTTAGAACTTAGGTATAGATGGAAACTAGAATTTTCAAGCGAATGAATTCATAGTTTCAACGTTACGATAAAATCGTCATTTACATTTTATAAATGATATCTACAATCAGTGTTCTGATAATTCTGCGAAGGAGTGTATCTCTACAGTTATAGAATGTTCTATTCTACCATACTTTAATACATTTTAAAAAAAGAATGAGAGAAAAACTTTTGTGAGAATTATAATAATATATATAATAATAGAAAATATGTAATAGAATATAACAGAATATAATAGAAAATAGAAAACTAAAATGGTCTGATCTAGAACTTCGGTGATGATAGTTAGATTTAGGTTAGGTTTGAGTTTAGATGGAAACTACAGAAGAATTCATACGTTCTACGTCACATGACAAAAACTTCACTTTTACGCACGCAATACAGATTACAAACGCATTACAGTATCTACAAATATTCTGGTATGAACGTATGAAGGTGTAACAACCGGTAGAAGAAAAATCGATGGGAAATAGGACGGAATGAAAGAACGGAGAGAGAGGTACGTTCCTGTACGCACACCGTAGGGTTAAAAGTGAGGAAGTTAACGGGCGACGAAACAACGCGACCAAGGCAGGTACCAGCAGGCTTTCGTCGTCGGCTTTCATTATCCATCGGACACGGTTGTTCGTTTGGCCGGATGGAACGATTATCGGGTATCGGCAGCCGGCACTCTCCTCCTTTCCACTTTGTGAAAAGAAGGAAAGAAGCGTAGCGTCTATCTACGTGCGCCTACCTATAACTGATACGTCGTGTGTAACCGCTAACAAGGCTCTTCTATTTATAACCGCTTCGAGAAACCTCGAAGCTCGAGCTCTCTGTTTTCCGATTTTCTCCGCAGCCGCGGCCTCGCTGGAACTGCGCGTCCGTCGATCCGAGAATAGAGCCGTCTAGCCTCTAGATGGAACGAATCTGGTCTGCTAACGTGGCTGGCTGCTAACGTCGTCTCCTCCTCGCGTCTATTTACCCCCTATTCACGACAAAGACGATTGTAGCAGACGATTCTGAAGGAGGTTCGTTTGAGACGGATTTGTGGAGAACGTAGGATGTTAATGACGATCTCTTCCTTTTCGATCGTGAGGATGGAGACGGAGGAGGGTGTAGAATCTTACTCGACACTTTAGGGGGCAGTACTGTGGAACAATGGAAAAGAGATGGAAATGTAGAATAATATCCGCTTTCACTGAGTTTTAATACGATCATTAGATTATGGATTTTTGTGCATTTATGAAAAATTTATAAGTCCAGAAATGTATATGATATACGTAAAAATATTCAAAGTATAGTGTTCCCTTTGAATGTTTAGTCTTATAATAGTCTTATAATGTAGTAAATAGTCTCATAATCAATAATAATGTAATTGTTTTACTTGTTAGAAGTATCCAACATATTACATATATTGAATAAATACATCAGTATTCAACATCAATCATCAAACAGTATATGTTTTTATGAAAGTATTCTTAATTTGTCAAGTTTGTTCACACAGTCTTGCAACTAATAATAGAACAATTGATTTATTTATTACAAATTCAAAGAGGATGATATATCGCAGTACATTGAATAGATACACCAGAAAGTACGTGTATGTTTAGAAATGAAGATACTCTTAATTTGTTACATGTTCTTTGTTCGGTATTAAACTTTTAGACTTCTGGTAATTTTAAACATCCAAAGGTTTTAAAGAGACTAGAGCAATCTCTACTTAGATTGTATTTCTTTAGTGAAATACACAGAATATTAAGTTTGCATAAACATCTATAGCAGTCTAAAAATTTTGCCAGGGTGTATTGGTTACGTGTCTGATGATATATATATATATATATATATATATATATATATATATATATATATACATACATATTTAACTGAATTCCACAATGCTCACGGTGATTAATGACAATATACATATTGTATATAATAAAAATAATAACAATCGCTATTAAAGTGATCACCATTAGTGTATGCATGTACGTTTTCTAAACGATCAACATGCAAGTGGTAAATATATTTATTAGCAACCTGTAAAGTGTTGTTGACACTAGACATTAATATCGATATATTGTTTTGGGAATAACCAGAAATAGCTAAGCAGTTATTCTTGTATCGTCACAGCAATTATATCTTGAGAGTTCATACTTCTCAAGTTGAATGTTATCGTTATATCTGAAGGTTATGTCCGAAATCTAACGTGAAACGCTTGACGTTGTTCTTCGAGGAATAAACGAGAGTAGTATCACTTCGCACTCGAGCGTAGCAGTTTTAGTGCAGATCAGACCAATATTATAGTATTGAACTATTGCCCGGAACCGGCGTTATCAGAGAATGCAGACCAAAACGCCAACTAAATCGTCTCGATGTTCGTCTGGATGGCTATTAGACCTCTCTTGGTTCTCTCCTCTCTCTCTCTCTCTCTCCCCCTCCCTCATCAAACTTCATTTTCCCTTCGGATAGACGTTTCTCAGCTATTGGCACTATTCCATGCTCTTGCAGCCACTCTCCGTACGCATTAACCATCCGTGCTTGCCTCGGAGTCGTTAACCTTTTCACAACGTGATAAAACAGAGGAATTCAATGAAGGAACTCAGAATGAACGATTCATCAAATTGTCAGTCGAATGAACGAATAATTAATGAAATTATTCGGGACGAACGACTTGTCTCCTCTCGAGATTTCTTGCGTTTCTTGTATTTAGAGAACAGTTGTCTCTTTTTGTCAGAATTTCTGGCATATTCGTCACGTGCCAAGGATACATATTTTTAGATATTGACAAAAAATTCTCTGTTTCATCCTAAAATTTCTTGCATTATCTTTCTGACGTCATATACCAAGAATACATGTTTTTAAATATTTATGTGACACGAGTATTAATAATATTAATGATAATAATATGATATTATGTATCATATTAATATATCAATAAATTAACATGATAAATGTATTAATAATATTTAAGATGAGAAAACATTGCTGATCATCAAGTTTGCAAAGTCTGTAATCAGAAGCATATGGTCATTAATCCTCATTATCAGAGTTTAATAGATCGCTTACTTCGTGCAGATTAGAAAAGGGAAATTAGAGGAATCCTTGCGTGTAATTTTAATTTTGATAATTCGGAAAGTCTGTTATATTCGTTTAACTGTTGAAAATTTTCTGCAATTCAGTTACGCTTCAAAAAATTTCCTCAGGTACGATAGTTTTCCCGATGATTTTCCTATAAAGGAAAAAGAAACAAAAAAAAAAAGAAAGAAACGCGTAAGGGAAAAAGGTGTGCATGAAACACAAAAAAGAAGTTCTACCTGGTCTAGACAAATGTAACTGAAAAACGAACGCCACAGACCGTGAGCTAATGCCTTTGAACCTGCCCGTCGAAAAAAACGGCCTCCGCAAACACGGTTGGCTCGGTCATGTTATCGAGCTCGATCCAAGCTTGGTGTATACACCCGTCGCCGAGGCAAACGGAGCACGAAATTGCGTTCGAAAGGATGGACTAGCCGTCGGGTCTCGCCGCGAGTAGTAGAGGTCGTCGCTTCAGTAGTAGAGGTCGGCGCCGGTTAGACACGCATCTGAGCGTCGATTCGTTCCACTGGATGCTGAAAAGAATTCTACGTTATTCGATTGTTCTTCGAACGATCGCCGATCATTTTGAAAGATTGCCTTCTTATTATTCTAAAATGTTCAGAATGGTGTTTCGGACAGATTGATACACGAAGTATGAAAAATTTGGTACGATAAGATAAATAGCAAGAAAACTGACGATGATTGGGCGTCTGACGATTCGTTTCTTTCATTGAAGCAGTAGAGAGAATTTCGTGCAGATTTCAGATACAGAATTTCTTCTAAATATCTTCTAAAGTGTCGTTTTACGTCAGCGATATTTAAGTGAACGAAGTATGTTTTCTGTTCTTTTTGTTGCGCGATTTTTAAATGTGGCATTCGCATCAGGTGGACGCGCATGCGTCTGATGCGTACATATCTGATGCGCATGCGTATAACGCGCATGTGTCTAACGCGCATGCGCGTGACGCTTATAGGAAATCCTATCTTTGCATCGGCTTGATACGATGAACAGCGATGTTTTGTTTTCCAAGATGCGATTTTTAAACGTTTCGCTTTCGCCTTCTCCTTTTTTCTTTATCTTTCATTTTTTTTTTTACTAAAAAGTAAATGCACTGCACGTTAAAACGTATTGCACATTAACTTGCAGATTAAGCAATTGACAACGAAGACAACAGTTGAAACAACGCAAAAACAATTGAACGAGTTTCTAGTGTAGACAGAAATTGTATCAATTGGACGAAACATGTTTCTATGTTTCTATATGCGATTTTATATTTTTTTAACGACTCCGATACGATTGATTCTCAATTTTATTTGTCAGTTATTGCATTTATCGTATAATCAACTTGTCCCTTGTGTCAGTATTATATCATACAGATATTTCCAACATATAACATACATTTTGAATATTTTCTAACATATAGCATATATCTCCGATATAATATTGCAAATAATTTCTAACACGTAACATATATTTTCAATATTTTCTAACGCATGTATCTTCGATATGTTACAATATTACAAATAATATTTGCTCTCTCGATAGGCACTTATCTTTAAAACTTGCACTCTTTATTTTGAAAATTTTCCTTCTGAGGCCTTTAGACCATTCTTTGCCGATTGAAAACGATCGATGCCTCGTTCCCTCCTCGAGTCAATCTTCGTCCTCGTGGAAATTCGACGACGTTCGAGAGGAAAAACAGTGATGGAAATTGAGATTGGAAGGGATCTCGAAATAAGTAGGAGAAGTTCGAAAAGGTCGGACGACGATCCGTCTATATATCGAGCTCGGTAATATCCTTAAAGTTGGAGAATTTGGCCGGAAGCCGAGCGGAACCACGATGGATTTCCACTGGATTCCAACGAGGGCGGGATCCATTCCACCAAAGTTTTCCACCGCTCGTTCTTCTAACTCGTTCATGATTTATCGCTACTTCTATCGTGATCACAGTTTGAATTATGAAGAACTCATTCACGGTTCACACGGACGATTAAACACACGCGAAAAGCATAAAAATAATCAATAGCCAGTGTTGTTGTAACTTTATAAAAAGGAAATCATGCGACAATCGACTTGGTCTCATCTTAATTCTTCAGACCTCTACTTTCACAATACTGAATTAATTTTTTTCAAGCATGACTCTGTGCCTTCTAACGAGTGGGAAAATGAGAGTGCTTTCTTTCTCGAAAATTGCGAAAATTCAAAATTGTCTCTGAAAACGACAAAAGAAAATTTTTTCTGTGACCAAATCAGTTTCAAGAATGAAATCTTTTTATAACAAGTCCTCGGAATTTTCTACGCGACTTTTTCTCAGCATTTTATTGAACTTTGAATTGATCGGGATTAAACGACGAAAATTTAGGAAATCTTAACATTTCGTCTTTTAATCCTGATGCTCAATAGTTCGATGAATAGCACGGTGGAAAAAATTTGTAGTAAGTTTTAAGAAGTCGGTATTCAAAATAAAAGTTAAATATTTAAATTTGTGCAATCATAATAAAAGTTAAATATTTAAATATTTAAATTTGTCCAATCGTCATTCTTAATGTACATTGTATGTAATATAATATAATGTTGGTTGTGAAGCAATTAAAAGACATCAACTATCATTCTTGATATATGTGTATAACACAACGCAATATATAACACGCATAATGTAATATCATATTGATCGTGAAACGATTAAAAGAGACATCAAGTATTTGCATTTGTGCACCATTTCTTTGATTGATTATGAGATTTAAAGATAGCTACGAAAAATATAAAAACATCTGAATAATCGACGTGATCCTTAGAGGGGTATTAACGAACGAGAGAGGCAATTGTTTCCCAACTGATAATTAATTAACGAGATAAAGAGGGGATGATAGTTTGGTGAAATGAACCACAAACTCGCAACGAGTTAATCAATTAAATGGTTAGTCCATTTCAAGCTTGTTCTTTCTTCGTGCGCCAGAGAGGAAAAGGAAGCTCACAACGTAAGAAAGGTCGTTGATACGCTGAGCCAATTAGCAACGAAGTCTCGAGGGGCTCAGACTGAATCTCATGCTTCAATGTGTTAAATACACGGTGCAAAACCGTATACTACCGTTGCTTCAACGATTTTCTGACTGTACAGCGACTATTATTCTTCATATACAATATGTGTATGATATAACACAATATAATATTGATTATGAAACAATTAGAAAGAAGCCAATCATCATTCTTAATGTACATTGTATGTAATATAATATAATGTTGGTTGTGAAGCAATTAAAAGACATCAACTATCATTCTTGATATATGTGTATAACACAAGGCAATATATAACACGCATAATGTAATATCATATTGATCGTGAAACGATTAAAAGAGACATCAATTATCATTTTTGATGTATGCGTATGATACAGTATGATACAATGCAATATATAATATACGTAATGTAATGCCATATTGATTGTGGAACAATTGAAAGACATCAACAATAGACAATATGATGTGTATAATACGATACAATGCAATGCAATATATAATGTGCATGTCACTTTGATCGTAGGACAATTTAAAAACCTGTCATTCTTGATATAAAATATATGTAACATATATAATAAAATAGAATATACTAATATGTATATATGATATAACGTGCAAGAAATAATACGCGTAATACAATATTGATTGCGAAACAATTAAGAGAAAAGAAGAGACATAAAAGACTGAGAATCGATATTAAAATTTATTCTAACTAACAAGAATGACATATATCTGCATTGTAATCATTTGTATAATTGAGAGGTTTAATGGAAAAGTGGAGCAAGCGTCACTCATCGATGAGTTATATTTCTCCACAGTTCTCCGGAATTAGTCTATTTATGAGTGAAATAGATTTTAATATAGATAGAATTAGACCTTCGAAAGATTGATATACAATGTCTAAAATTCACAACAAAAAATAGAAAATTCTTCCAAAAATAATAGAATATCTTGCGCTACTACTTTCATTTGTTCATGAATCAACACTGAAATTACCAAAGTCGTTAAACGTATGTTATAAGTGAAAAAAACAGTTTTTGCAGATTCAAATGATAAACAGAAGCTTAGTGTATAATATTATATCATAAAGTTTTTCCATTTCTTCGTTTCAGTGTCTCTGATGGGAATTTTATGGTTCAGCCATCGATAGCTCTAATTGGTCAAGGTTTCCTTGTAAAATCTTCCTCGAAGATTTTAAATTAAACGGTGTATATACATTCAAGAGAAATTCCAAGATTGACGTCAGGCCACCAAGATAACCTACAAATAACTTCTAATAACCTACAAATAACTGATAAAATATTCCAACAACCTATAAATAATTGACAAGCCATTCGAATTGATCGTTAATTATCCAAAGATGAAAGACACAACAATGAAATGCCCCGATCCACAGGATGCAAAATAGGACGTTAAACGTCAAACGTTTCTCCTCCGTTAAACGAGGTTAAAAAAAGGAAAGCTCATTTTATAGAATCGTTGCAGACGAACGAGCGGAAAATTAGCTCGGTCGAGCATCCGAAATGAAAAGTCGAAGAAACGAGAAACTATTCGCTGGGATATATCTCTTTCACGGTGTGTTTTTGTTTTGCGTCGTCCAGTATCCTGGCAAATGGACACCGGCGCGTTCGTGATTTTCGCGCGAACGTGACGATCGTTTTAAATCCGGCCTCGGCGAGTGGTGTTTCGTGGCCAAAATTAAATATATATATATATATATATCCGCTTGTTTCCAATTGTGGATCTAGTTTCTGTCACGCGCAGACGAAAATTCAAGAGAAATTGGAATTTCGTAAATGTCAGGCATTTGAAAAATCAAATCGTGGCGGCAAATTTCAATCGCAACTATTTATATTGCAACGTTCCCGAGGTGAAACATCTCAATTGGATCACTGTGAAACTGCGGATTTCTGAGGACTTCCAAGAACGTAATTCGAAGAAAATAGAACATCGGTAGGAAACCGTCAAACATAAAAAGCACTATATTTTGAATATTCGGGTATTTTCTCACGATGCAACATCGTAGAAATACGTAAAAATTCGCAGGCCAATTGTTATCGAGTATTTCTAGTGTTCTTTTCGTCGTTAAGATAATCGATCTTCCATTCTTTCACTTGCTGCCAGAACATCGGAATGCATCGTTAAAACGATTCTAAATCATTTTAGGTTAAACACGTGGCGTCGTTAAATTTGGGAAAATGGCGTCGGGTACACTTGGGGAAATGCCACTTTCACGGACGGGTTTGTATCGTGTAGTCGACTACACGGTAGTTGGTGTAAATTTTCGCGGTAAATTTTCTGCCGGCCAACTTGTTGACACTTGGATGTTTCAAGGGGAAATTCTCTTTTTGTAAAATAAAAAGGCTTTTGCAAGATTGCACAGTTTTTCGTTTTCTCTCTCTCTTACCGTGGAAGATTCACTTTAAGCTGTTCACTCATAAATCTAACCTATATAAACATAACCTGTATAAAGGCTGTAAAGTATTCGAAGGACGATGCCTTTTCCCGTTGGCTTTCACGAGACCGCGAGAAAACGAGGTAACAAGGTCAGGCGAAGCACATTTAGAGAATATCGTTTGATGGAAAATTGGGGCTCGACGTGTGACAAGTGGCCCCTCAATGTCGGCACATCCTGCACGAACGCCGGTATATACGCCGGTTTAATCGATTTGTCCTTCGCTTAAACGTTCTAACGCGTTCTAGCCCGGCACTGATTAGCTTCTTCGACACACTCGGCCGGCTCGTCACTGATTCGCGACAACTTGACAGATATCGTCGTTTGTCGTTCCGATGATACACGCGTGGATTGTCAGCGTTAGAAATATTTCCGGCATTTTTCTTTTTGTCGGATTTCCTTTATTATTCACCGGCGAAAGCTGCAAGTATCAATTAATTGGAAATCGCGGTTTCGAACGTATACCGAGAAAATACAAAACCGTGAAATTAAAATTCTGCGTTCTTGGAATTGTTTTTTGGCCCAGGGGATCGTGGTGTGACGAGGCGTGTTTCCGCTTTCCTACCAGCGGTTCTCAAAAGCGTTTGCATCAGTAGTTTGCAAGGCGAATTCGCAATGTAAACGTTTGATGAATGGTCGAACCTTTGGACATTTAGATCTTTGGGTCTTTGGACTTTCGAACCTTTGGATATATCAAACTTTGAGCTCCTTTTTGATTTTTGAATCCTTGAATTTCGAATGTCTTCGAGTCTGTCAATTGCTTGGATCTTTACAGATATTTCGTTTTTAACGATTTTTTCTTCAGACTAGAATTTAGTAGAAAACAACTAGAATAAGTGGGGAGAATAGTCGTTATTGTGAAAAATTGACGGATATCGACCACGCCTGTCAAGCTTTAAAGAACCGTTTGGAAAGCATCTAAAGAAGAACTTTTTAGACTACTTTCTTTTTTTTTTTTATTGCGTTCAACTTTTTAAACAATTATTAATTGTAGTTTATGTTAGTAAAACTTTAAATTGCAAGTTTGAGAAAATTTAGAAATTAATTAATTCAAATTTTCTGTCAAAGATAGGGTATAACTTGAATGGAGAGAAGTTACAGTCGGTTTATTCCCTTAAGTTAAAAATTTTAAGTTATTATCAAACTATTAATTTTCAAAATTAAAAAAATATTCTATTATATAGATTTTATCTATTATATAAAGTAATTAATTCTACCTAATATTGGAAGGTTTTGGAATCCTCCATAGATAAATTTACAGTTTACTTCTTTTTCAGACATAATATTTCTTAAACTTTTAGGCGTCCTTCAAGCTATTAATTTTGTTCAAAATTAATGAAGCCTCAATTGAGGTAGTTTAAAATAAAAAATTGACTTATATCTACTAATCATAAAAATATTGGTATTTTGTACATAATATTTGCTCTGTGATCTGGAATTATTGGATCCTCTTTCAGAATACTAATTCGTATAGAATTGAATAGACCAGGTACGTGAATTGGGAATGATCAAATTTACAACTCTATTGTTACTGGACTGGCGTTTCTAATAATCTTTTTCATGGTCATACCTTTTATAATTGGAGGTTTCGGAAACTTCTTAATTCCTCTGATACTTGGATCACCTGACATAGCCTTTCCTCGAATGAACAATATCAGATTTTGACTTCTCCACCCAGTATTGATATTGCTTTTATTTAGTAATTTTTTGCTTTCCTGGGTCAGGAACAGGATGAACTGTCTACCCTCCCCTCTCATCCTACATATATCATTCTTCTCCTTCTGTAGATTTTACCATCTTTTCTATCCATATAACTGGAATTTCATCAATTCTGGGGTCATTAAATTTCATCGTCACGATCTTTATGATAAAAAATTTTTCTCTAAATTACGACCAAATTGGTCTGTTCTCGTGATCTATTTCAGTTACTGTTATCTTGTTAATTATTTCTCTGCCAGTGTTCTTGTAGCCTGCAATAATAACCAAGTAGAGGAAATCCAATAATCAAGATAAGCTCAGTAAAAACGTCCGTAGTTAGTAGCGTAGCAAATGGAATTTCGAAGACTGACTTTTCAACTGAACTGTTTCAGGGGAAAATTTGCAAGCTTCGAAGCTTCGCGGAGCAGAGCGCGGCGAACGATCTAGACTAATGTAAAGGGTGTATACATATATTTGCAGCTTCATCGAGGGCTGAGCTATCGAAAAATATGGCATCAGGAATACCGAGCGTTCATCAGAGGAAGCTTGGACCAGCGCCGATAGCATCCTTCGAAGACCTGTCCGACGAGGTGGAAAACGTGAGTCCTTCCCTGTGTCCTCCCCGAGTCTCCTCTCTAAGTCGGCTGTTACTCGAGCCGTGATACCGCTGCTCGAGGAGGTCCGTGTGTGTAAAAAGTCGCCGGGAGATCTGTCGTCGTCAGATCGCGGGATTAACGTGCGTGCGCGTTTCCCTTCTCGCTTTATCGAGAGAAAAGCGTGTTTGCGAAGCTCCTAGGTTTGCCCTCCGGAAGCACCTAGGTGTGCGACACGAGTCCTGTGCGTGTTGCTGGTCCTGTCCAACGACCATCGACCAATCAGCCAACCACTCAACCACACCCCAACAGTGACTGTGACTCGACGACACAAAACCAGCCTTACGAATTTGAATGCAGGGGGAACCGGCTACGCGAATGCCAGGCATCGTCGAGGTCACCACGCCGGCAACGCCTGGTAGTTCGCTCAAGACACCCAGCACGCCGAGAATTGACATCAGCAGGGCGAGCAGTTCCTCCCACCATGAGGACAGTAACTCCAGGGACTCCACGCCCGAGAGGGAACTCCTCGCAGGTACATGCATCTTCTTTCTCTCCTTTCTCTTACAACAATACAACTCGATCGATTTTGTCGATTTCTATCTACGTACGTGTATATGGTTTTCGCGACCTTTCTTCCTTTTTTTTTTTTTTTTTTTAGAAGTTTCTTTAAGCGCTAGGAATCTTTGGCAATCTATGGAGGTAGCTAACGTTTATTAAGAGTCAGAGAGTGACTTTTGCTCGCTTTGGTTTATGATCGTTGTCATCGAGTTCCACAGTTAGCGATGGGATCGGGTACGTTACTAGTGGACTGTTTGTCACAGCGTGCTTCCGGGCAAGAACCAAAAAGCAATTTTGGTTCTTGCTCGGATTTTGTCGATTTGTATCTACGTACGTGTATATGGTTTTCGCGATCTTTCTTCCTTTCTTCCTTTTTTTTTTTTTTTTTTTTTTAGAAGTTTCTTTAAGCGCTAGGAATCTTTGGCAATCTATGGAGGTAGCTAACGTTTATTAAGAGCCAGAGAGTCTTTTGCTCGCTTTGGTTTATGATCGTTGTCATCGAGTTCCACAGTTAGCGATGGGATCGGGTACGTTACTAGTGGACTGTTTGTCACAGCGTGCTTCCGGGCAAGAACCAAAAAGCAATTTTGGTTCTTGCTCGGATTTTGTCGATTTGTATCTACGTACGTGTATATGGTTTTCGCGATCTTTCTTCCTTTCTTCCTTTTTTTTTTTTTTTTTTTTTTAGAAGTTTCTTTAAGCGCTAGGAATCTTTGGCAATCTATGGAGGTAGCTAACGTTTATTAAGAGCCAGAGAGTCTTTTGCTCGTGGTTTATGATCGTTGTCATCGAGTTCCACAGTGGATTTGAACTGTTTGTCACAGCGTGCTTCCGGGCAAGAACCAAAAAGCAACAATTGTCAGAGATTCTTCGCTGGACGAGGCATATCCACCTGGCATATCCATCTTTCAGCACGCGATTCTCAAATGTTGAAAATTCTTGAACTTGCCTCTGACACTTAAGTACATATCTCGACTCGATTCCACTCGTAATCACAATGTACTGTGTTTTGAAAATTTTGTTTCAGGTCTATTTCATGAAAGTTTATATACAAAATAATATACATATATATATATATATTAATAATATGTATATAATTATATAAAAAATTTTATACATATATAAAATTTTGTATATATATATATATAAATGTCCTGTGACTTGTAGAAATGTAGGAACTACATTCTCGTACTGCGAGAATCATCGAGATATCGTTTCGATTGTTCTCCTCTTAAAATTGGACAGATTTTGTTTTCAATTTTAAAACAAATTTGGACGAATTTTGTCATGTGCGAGCGATGGAAAATATTAACAAGTTTTTATATATATGCAGGGTGAGTGTAAACTTGATCGTCTTGAATATCTCCATTGTTTCTGAAGATACAAAAAAAAACTTTGCTTCAACAAAAGTTGCTCAGAGAGAACCATGATGTGACGTTTGTAGTTTCTTATAGATGGAAGAATTTAAGGTCAAGCTTCATCTTCACTTTTTTTTTAAATATATTTTCTTACTGGATTGATCAAATTGATTCTCTGCGAAAGAATAGTGACCTATTTATATATTAAAAGGAACTATTAACCTATTAAAAAAAAACTATTGATTTCAACGAAAGGCGAAGAAAGACAGGTGCAGTATTCTCGTGTTCATATTGTCCTTACCCTTCACGCACAGATTTTATTAAAAAAAAAAAAAAAAAAATTGAAGTTAAAACGTCTCTCAAGTTGTTAATTAAGTTTCGAAATAGATAGGTCGATACTTTTTTTTCTTATAGAAGATAGACAGCTGCATCGATCGGTGCATATATAAAAAAAAAAAAAAAAAAAAAGAAAAGAAGATTCCATCTCTAAAAAGCGACTTTAAAATCACCGAAAGCTACAAAGAAATTATTACTGCCACGATCACGAGGAAAACTTTTGTCAACAACGAAGACGATGTTCAAGGTGATCAAGTTCACGTGACTCACCCTGTATATGTATATATGTTTATCGTTAGCAGTTCCTGCGTTTTCGCTACGTCTAAATTTGCGTTCGCACGTAACAACATTACAAAAGTGAACAGGTCACGCGAATATTACTCTACACCCTCTACGAAATGTTTGTTATATCCCTGCTACGAACGAAACGTGGGTGCGATAAAATCGCACGAATGACTCATCGACAGTGAATTCGGATTGTTCGATCTGATGAACGCAGCAGGATGTGTTCGTTCCAGAAAACGAAATTTGGAAACGAACTTGATGGAAAGAAATTGCTTGCATGGCGGCTAACTGGAAGTTAAAATCCATTCCTGCAATCGAATTCTCCACGGTCGCGAGAACGAGATTCAATTGTATATCTTCAGCTATACTCGTTAGCAATTTCCCTTGCAATATCTCATGGTGTCATGGTGGAAATTTTGGTGGAGCGACGAACAGACTTGTTTCTTCGGTCGCGACAAGTTTTGTATACAGTGGATGAAAGAATTAGTCGGCACTGTTCTTTCAAATTTTCCAATATTTTCATGAGAACAAAACACAATGACACATTGACAAAATCTGTTTCTATCAACACACGTGTATTTGTATATACAATGATTGTAGATACTTTCATACTTTTTTTTCTGTTAGTATTGTGTAATACATTATTGGAAATTGCTACAATATGTGTTACTTTTGCATGTAATGAATTGTTCTTATCTTCAGGTCAGATCTTAGTTTTTAGTTTTGTTTGAGGATATTAAAAGCACGTTGAATACAATACAAAGAAACGTTTCGTATAATTGTAAACAGGAAGAACACTGTAAGAATTTCAAGTATAATATGAGATTGAAAGTGAGATTGAACACACAACATTTGAAATATTCAAAGAATCATTTATTGAATATTATTACAGAAAATATTGGATTTATGATTAATGAACGATTTAATTTTCATTTACTGTTGCGAACATTGGAATGTTAATCGTTTCAATACAAGAAAGATATTCTCCGAATTAATAATTCAAAGAAATTTGCAATTTCTTCTTTTTCCTTTTATAAGAAGACAAGACTTTCAAAGTTACTTAATTCATTTGTAAAGAATGATCAACCATGTAATACACGTTAATTTCATTTATTACACGTTATTCCATATTTATTCATTACCACACATTACTCATTATTATATTCTTACATTACCATTCATTGTTACATAACCTAATATTTACGAAAACAAGTTTCCCTAATGTATCATTTGTTTTCACGAAGATATTGCCAAAAAAAAAAAAAATAGCTGTGCCCGTAATTTTTGACACACTGTATATGTATCGGTTGCCTCTCCTCTGTGAGTTTCGTTACATTCCGCAAAGATAGGAAAATAATTCGTCGTAGGCGTTGGGTCTCTCCTTTTCAATTCCGCAACTAACGAGACGCTCGAGACTCTATCGTTTGGTAGAGAAGCGTGTATCGTTTCCTTTAGAATGAAATTGTCGAGGATTTCACGCAGGCGGTAAAGTAGGCAGCTACATATATAACGATGACCTTTCCATTCGGAGATGATGAACCTCTGGAAGATATCCGTGTGATTCGCACGTGTTTGTTTTGAGAAAAATAGCCGATGAAACTCGAAACCTTGGGTATGGTATGTTTGAGGATATATTGTTAAATGATTTAGCGTAGAGGATGAAGTAGCTATATCGGATCATCTTGCACGGTGATAATGAATAGACTATTTTTTGGATTTGTAATGTTGCGTGATTGAACCTTTTACATTTAAACATGAAAACTTTTGACTGCGATTGTGATAATTATATGTTATGTTAATTATTTGTCAAACACAAAAATTCTCAGGCAGTTCGTCTCGTTGTTTATTAAATTTTTTGTTCGCGCGATTAAAAAAATGGAATGTACACGTGCGATTTTTTTTTTATTTGTTAAACGTTGAGTTTACTTTCGGCACGTTACGCGTCGAATTTCATGTATTTTTGGCAATTTTCAATTTCCCGTATGTAAATCTATGAAAATCCATAGTCTAGTAACGGAGATAACAAAGATTTTCCAGTGAGTTTTGCAACTTGCTTGACTGTTCTACGTTGACACACAAGTGCATTATTTGTACAACAGAAACCTACAGCGTACGTCTCTCCTCAAGTTGATAATATGTTGGCGAATAAATTATTATTATTATGTGCAAGAGGATTCTGGTAATGCATTGCACAAATGGTATCAAGCCAGTAGGTCCATCTGTGATTGATTCTATCGCTTATAGTGGCAAATACAAACCCAATGGTAGTTAGAAACAATACCTATCTGTGAAAAGGTCCACTTGTTAAATATTAACCCATCTACTTTCAAAGTAACTGAATTCATTCGTAAAGAATAATCAGCCACGCGATACACCGGAAATTAATTTCATCATAAGAGTTTGCCAACGTGTCATCTGTTTTCCACAAAGATGTCGCGGAAAACGTTTCTGACCCACTGGCACGCTCGCAGAGCGCGTGTTATTTCTACGAAGCTAATTGAACTAACGACGAACTGAAAGTCAGTTGATGAACGTGAACGCGGGGCGTTCGGATCGATTCGACGACGAGACGGAGAGGACAGGCAGGCGGTCGCAGAGGACGATTCTTCTTCGGCCGGACGTGCGAAAGAAAAAGGCTGCCACGAGGCCAGGTCGCGATCGATCGTTGCCGAAGGTGTGTGTTGTTCACCGGTGTCTCTCTAAACGCTCCCCCGAGATAACAGGCCGAGCGAGCCCTGTTTCTGCCCCGAGTGTGTGCCACGAATTAATATACGCGGCGTAACGTTATGGGGAGAATCGAAGAGGGACGAGGCCTGGCTGCGTCTATAGTTTGTCCTATATTCGAGAGCCTTTGTCGAGACAGCGGCCCGGCACACATAAAAGGGGCCACGGCGCGGAAGAAGCGCGACACGATTTCTCGGTTCCCTCGCGAAGAGGAACGCTCAGTTTCCATTTTTATCGCGTAACGCGAATTCGCAACGATGGCGAGCTGAATGTTCGACACGACCTTTTCACAGGAGATTCCTTTCCATTTGATCTCCTCTCGTCTTCTCTCCTGCCCTCTAAATCTGTGCTGCTTTTTTGTTCTGTTAACTTGCGTGATTAATACATACACACGTGTCTCTTTTTCACCAGTCGAAAAGTTTTCGGTGTTTCACGCGTTTTTGGTGAGATTAAAGGATACGAAATGTGAAGTTGTGAGCGTATGGATTTTATGAACTAATTTTCAGATGCTAAGTAGTTAAACCTAACCTAAACTTTAGCCTAAATCTTAGCCTAATCTAAACCTTTAAGGTTAAGTTAATTTTATGAATTAATTTTCGCTGACTAACGATAAGTAGTTAGACCAGTGGTTCCCAACCTTTTTCGGCGCCGAGATTTATTATGAACCTAAGCATCTCTATAATTCTGATACTTTGGCTGATGGATGAAGCCTGAAAGGACCATTAACGAGCTACCAAAGAACATGACATCCGTGAAAGAAAAAAATTAACAAGTTAAATTTACAAAGCATTACAAAGCATTACATATTGGTTCAGCGAGGATACTTTTCTTTCTCGAAAATGCCATAAATTGTCATAGCACGTAAGAATATTGAAGTTTCCTTCACGATGAAATCTACGATGGATTTGGATATTGAGGCCAGTCACCGAAAACTTGATTTTTTTTTTTCTCGCCAGCTCATTAATGTTAATCTTATGTCTTAGATAACGATATATATGTATATATATTAGCGGGAAAAGATCGTGTAGCAAATTTTGAAGGTTCGTCGTAAAACGTCAATCTGCAAATTCATCGTGGACTCAGTTACCAAAAAATTTTCTCAATTTTTCTACGCGCTACGATAATATGCGAAATTTTCGAAAGGAAATTGCCTTCTCTTTGCCAGCTGCTGCGTAGACGCGAAAATCTCTTGGAACAAAGAGAGTAAATCGAATAAAATCGAATGTACTTTGAAAGCCAGAGGCTTCAAGCTTCAAAACGATCGTCCATGTTTTTTTTTTTTATTTATCGCACGATTTTCTTTCTGCAAAATTACATAGTTGCTTCGACACCTATAGTGTTCGAATATTGATGAGAGTCACTGTAGGTATTAATAATTAATGTATTGTTATTTATCAATAACCGTGTACCTGTTCTGAGAATGGACATTTACGATAACAGGATCAATACTACACTCGGATTTCTAAAAGTGTATTATTGATTTTGCATTATGAAAAAGGAGAATTGAAACTGTCGATGCGCGGCATGATACGCAAGATTTGCACTTGTAGATGCACTTTAACAGAACAGAATAAATTTTATCGTTACACGTGCTTTAGCGTTAGAAAATATTTATCATTAAATATACTATTGCATTCAGACTCTTCAGTTTTACTGGAAACATGCGAGACGTTGGAAATCAAAAATGGCCCCAACTTAATAGCCAGAGTCTCTATTACTAGATCATTGGATTAGTAATTTCGTAAAATGTAAAGAAATTGAAGTATTTGCAGTACGTAATTTTATTGTCAATTATATATTGCATTATATATGTTATGTTATATGCATATATACATATATTTATATAATTGTCTGTGATTTTGTAAAACAAAGAAATTGAAGTATTTATAGTACCATTAATTATTAATTATTAATTATTAATTGCTTTTTACTGCGTTAATTATTGCTTGTAATTTTGCAAAATATAAAGAAATTGAAGTACTTATAGTACCGCGATTAATTTTGCGTAATTAATTTTGGTTGGTTTCATTGTAAATTATCGTTTGTAATTTCGTAGAGTATAAAGAAATTTTAGTATCATATAACATTGTAATTAATTTCGATCGGTTTTTGAAAGTTTAATATCAACTTGCACGATAATTTATTAACTATTCATTAACTCCCGCACAGTAATTTATTAGCATATTGGCGAGCGGTGAATTATAAATTTTAGTGATTTCGTGTAATGTAATCCGACAGAAAAATTTCATTTCGCAGCCAAATTCACTTCTGTTCGAGATACAAAAGAATTTATTGCTACTGATGATAACTTGCACCCTGTGATTCTGTGATACGAAAATACCATACAACAGCCGTCAAAGCACTCTAACAATCACCGAGAACAACGAGCATGATTGATTAAACAGAACAATGTAATTCTTCACTTCTCCAATATATAACAAGCATCAGCACCGTGTTCTCGATCGACACTTTCCTTTCAAATGAAATACAATCAAACAGGCACTCGAAACTTCCTTTAAAAAAAAAAAAAAAACACGTTTCTTTAATCGTTTGAAGATTTTATACTTTAGAAGTAAAAAAAAGTAGATACTTACTGTTAGATAGCGTATCTATTAGTCATATTTTTGAACGTAGCCGTTTCATTATTCGAAACATTAATTGTGTGTGTGTGTGTGTGTAATATACAGTATATATATAATATACAGTATATATATATATATAGTATATACTGTATATATATATGTATATAATATATATATGTAATATATATATAATATATTGTACATATACATATATATACACATACATATACATACATATATATACAGTATATATATACATATATACATATATATACAGTATATATATACATATATACATATATATACAGTATATATATACATATATATATATATATATATACATATATATATATATATATACATATACATATATATATATATATATATATATATATACATATATATATATATATATATACAGTATATATATACATAATATATAATATATATAATATACAGTATATATATACATAATATATAATATATATAATATACAGTATATATATACATAATATATAATATATATATAATATACAGTATATATATATACATAATATATATACATAATATATAATATATATAATATACAGTATATATATACATATATAATATACAGTATATATAATATGTATTGTAGATTATAGTAGAATATATATTCTATAGATAGTACTATATATATTATATATAGTATATAGTATGTATAATATATGCCATAGTATAGAATATACATATATATAGTAGAATTGGATTCGAGTAGAAGTTATCGTTAGAATTTATACGCCGAGATTTATTTGTTCACCAGAGCGTTAAAATATTGCAATAAACGGGCTACGGACTTTTATGCATTGCGACGAAACCGAAATCGAAATAGAAATTCATCTAGTTTCATTCAGTAGTTCCGCCTGCTCTAATTTTATTCTATCTAATCATCTACTGAACGTCGTAATTCATTTACTTCATCCGCTTTGATTCTTTATTTCATCCGCTCTGCAAGTATTGCGATAAATTTCCAACCGCGTTGAGTGGATTTTTTTTTTCACCTTCGAGGAAAATTCCCCACAAATGCAGAAAAATCCGCAGTCCAACGGAGAGATTTAGATGTGAAATTTTTTTCATTTCCATCCGACTGTTAGAGATGAAGTAAACTGTATCGATCCGCTTCTCCACGACAAAGGCCCGACTAACAGTGAAAACGTTCAATTACTAGGCGGAGAACCTCCAGCTGGATGCAAGCTGACTCTGGGCTATAAGGAGGACGCCCAAGATTTAAGATCGTCGACGGAGGAGCTCGACCTGCAAGATCCCATTCACGAGCAAGATCTGAAAAGAGAGTCGAAGAAGCTGGCCAAGAGACGAAAGGAAGACGGCTCGTTGTCCGATTATAGCGGCAAACAATTGGACAGAGAGAGAAAGGATAGCAATTGCTCAGAAATCGTTCTGTTGAACATCAGTGGAAGAACGTCTAGACTCTCCTCTGTGGGTAGCCAAGGTTCCGGAGCCTCTGGCAAACTTTCCGTTGTCTCTGCCACGTCGTCCAGGTAGATTAACTATTAATTAGTTCATTGTCAATAGTTTGTGTAAATTCTATATTCTGTGTGGGGCATCCTATAATGAAGTAATTCGTTCTAAAATCTTGTTATGCATATATATATATATATACATATCTGTATAATATTCAAAATACATATTATTATATTATTATTGTTTGTACATGTAAGTTTGTATTATATAAAATATACACACACACACACACACACACACACAACCAGAGTACATACAAGTATTTGGACAATTGATGCAATTCACTTAAGAAATTAATATTACTGTCTAGTATTAATATTACCGTTAGCTTGTAAAATAGAAGAATTACTCTTGTTCTGGTCCCAAGTGATTTACTAAATTGAAATTGAAACAGGGAATGTATCTGCATCGTTCAAGTTTTATGTTTATCTGTAATGAACGCTTGATGACTGTGAAATTGGTAGTAACTATTGTATTATAACGTGGCTAGAAATTCATATTTTACTAGCTTTAAAATCCCAATATGAAGAAGATGCATTTAAAATAAGTGTGTTTTTGCATGATAAATCACCCACTCTCAGTATTATCTATTGCTTATTATCGATATTTTTGCAGATATTTTTGTAAAATCTGCGAAGCATTTAAGATATATATAAGTACTTGAGATTTATGATTGAAATATTTTCTGAAATATATGTAAATTTATGATACTTATGCGTACATACTTCCATTTAAAACATGTGTGAATGTTTTGTATTGAGATAAGTCTCTCAGAGAGAATTAAATTGCAGAGTGGTTTGAAATATAGTTTATGTAGTTGAAAAAAGATAAGGATGATAAATACTTAAATACAATATACTTAATGTACATAATATATACGTGCACGTGTTTAAAAATAGTATATATGTTCTTAATATAAAATGTGCGAAATAAGAACATACAAGTGCAATTCATTACGTTACACAGGTGTGTAAATTCATAAAATCCAATCACTGTTGTAATTAATCACCAGGTCGCCAAGTCCGCACAAATGTCTACTGGAAACATCGTTTTGCGGAAGCAAACCAACACTGGCAGACAACTTGATAGAACCGTCGAAGCCGGAGACCGACGACCTGGAGAAGATCCTGCTGAAACGGGAAGCGGACACGACAAAAGCACTGATCCCAGAGAGTATAAAAGTATCGATGGTAGATGGGAACTTGAAGCCAGATCCTCTGGACAAACCTAGAAGACGTGGCCGAGAAGAGAGGAAGGAGATCTTCAAAAGGGAAGTGGAAATCACGAAAAGATTCCTCGAGAAGGTCAACATACAGGTAAGCTGTCTCACAGACAGTGGAAATTTATTTCTGCAAGTGTTAAATTTAATTTATCCATGTTCAAAATAACTCAAAGTCAAAGTAACTGCAGCTATATCGTAGATTGCTTTTAACACTTTACCGACCGAGCGGTAAGTAATAGACGATTAATAGGCTACCGGTCGGTAAAGTGTTAATCTTTTTACGTGTTATTATTAGATAATTGCCTCGTGCCTGATTTTCACAGATGGCAGCACAATGCTTGTGACGTTTGTTTCAGTTTCATTGCGAAGAGATATTACGTCAATTGAATGAAACAAATTTGAGCGAATTCTAACTTGATAAAATAAATACAAATACTAAATTAACTTTAATGATTAAGAAATAAATAAATGTAATAAATAATTTGAGACCGACGTCAAGTCGATCACTGTTGTATCATATCATTTCTGATATTATATTATCATCATACTGATATCATATTTGCATGGGTTTTCAAGGTACCAGTGGTGAAGAAGACAGCAGACCCACAAAGTACAACGACGCAGCAACAATCCGCAAGAAGCCAAGCGCAGGAGGTCCAGAAGCCAGTGACCTTGGACTTCAACGACAAGAGGAAAAAAGCGCAGAACTTCAAAGAGATCGTGCAAACCACTCCGACAACGAGTAGCGTAACCGGTAGCCCGAAGCTACCAAGGCATCAGAAAGTCCGTGACCTCGAAGGTTCTCGTACGCCCAGTCCCTCTTCCGTTTCCAGGAAGAGCAGTTTCGCCTCCCTCTTCAAGGTATTTCCGGTGTTTTCACGCTTGCAGTTAACAGCGAATGCTTATCATGTATTTAATATACACGATCTGTCTGAAAAGATACGATCGAACTTTTTGAAAAAAATATGAAAGAGAGAAAAGAGGAGCAACCTGTTGCTTCTGTTTCTTAGCAGAAAGTTTGCTTGTCCAAACGTTGATGTAAATCTAAAACGATAAAGCCTTGTGATATATGTTACGGTGAAGAGCATAATTGTACCAGTGACGATGGAAAATCGATAAGTTAAACGTATGAATGTAATTGATGTGTAAAAAGATGATATAACGATCTCAGTTGGTGTTTCATTTTAAAGCATCGAGTTGAGAGCTGTAGGTTTTTTTTTTTTCTTTTCCTCGTAGAAAACGTTAAAAGATTTTTTTTCGTGGATCTCCTGGATCCAGTATGTGGCCTTGAAGATTGAAGAATCTGTCCCCGACGCAGAAGAATTATTTCAAATTTCTGGGGAAAAAATGAAGATCTGTTAGAGGATATCTTCGACTTGACTTTGAAAGTTTTTGCACGAATTTGCAGGACAGTGAACATATTGAAAAAAGCTCGGTAAAAAATAAAATTCTAGATTCATTGGAAAGGAACACCTTTTCTGGAGAGTGTAATAAATTCTGCAGAGATATACCAAAGAATAGCAATCGATAATGTGCGTAATTATAAATAAAATTATAAATAAGAGGATAATAACTAAAGAATAATAACTCGGGAGATATTGGAATTAACAGAGACATCATTTTGTAGGTTAGCTCTCTCTCTCTCTCTCTCTCTCTCTCTCTCTCTCTTACATCGAACTCAATTATGCTCTTCACTGTACAGAGTGGAAATGTGGCTGTCATAGATGAATTCTACACCTTCGATTTGATGGGAATACATGTAAAAAACCTGCCATAAAATGAATCATTGACATTGAATTTCAACGCGTGCGTTCTAACAGCGACTTTATGATTTTGAACGCGTGAATGTAATATTCATATTTCGAATAATGTTAACAGTTGGTTTTTATTATTTGATTATTTAGGCTCACAAATGCTACAACCATGATGAATCAAGTGTCAGTGAAACGTAATCCAGAACCGTAAAGTCGCTGTTAGAACTCACGCGTTCACAATGTTAAATGATTTTGCAACTTTTTCCAAGAGAACTGTTAGGTTGCGATCTATGGTTTCTTGGGAAATTTTTACCTTCGTGACGAGTAGAATACAATGCAAAAAAAAAAAAAAGAAATATTCAACCTTAAAATTCAAGGTCAAGATAAATTTTTGGCGGCAAGATTTCTTTGCAAATCGAAGATTTCTTGAAGATTTCTTCATCTACGACAGCCGAAACGGACGAGCTTTCCTTTCCACCCTGTGTGCACGATTTACATATCGACAATATAATATAATATTCGATAATGATATATCGCAGTTTCGAAAATTCTGAAACGCGCGATGTCGGGTATCCCGTAGAACGGAAGCCCGATTAAAAGAAGTTGGGTCGCTTTTTCGGACAGAGCGTGTAACACACATTAGAAGAGAAACCTAGGCTTGTACGCTACGCTTCTCACACACACGTCGTCCACACCTGGATTCCTGGCTTTGTCTTTGTAGAAGATCCGCTAGCTTAATCTCGAAGAATCTCGAGCAAAAGACACTGCATGTACTTGACCACCGCGTGTTCAACTTTTAAGGCCCGTACAGACAGCAGTGTGTTGAGCCCAGAATCGCCGTCGCCGAGCACGAAACCACGCCGTAGCCTCACATCGAAGATCAAGGACACGACAGAGAGTCTGCGAAGCAGATCGAAGTCACGCGAGCGCGCGGCCGCGGATCGAGCGGCGTCCGGCAGCTTGAAAAAGGACTCGAAGAACAAGGGTGTGTTCTCGTCGACGTTGAGCCTGTTTAAGAAACGCGAGAGGAAGAAGAGTTACGACGAGGCGATAGCGGCCTCCTGTGGCAGCACCGAGCTGGACGCGTCCGGCGGCCACCCGTCGCTGGAGAGCATCGGCCACGTGGAGTTTCGGTTCAACGCCGAGAAGGACAGCCGCAAGGACGACTCGATCTTCATAAGCCTGCACGCGGACGACAGGAACTACGAGGAGGCACTGCCGTCGGAGAGCGTGTCGATACCCCTGGAAACGCCCACCAAGCTGCTGGACGAGTACGAGTCGGAGCCGCCTACCGGGAGCATCGTGACCGAGGTGTCGATCGAGCACTATCCATCGACGTCGAGGATAAAGACGGAGGCTCTGATAGAAACCACGACGTCGTCGTCGAGGGCGTCGTACTCTCGGGACAGCCAGGTGATACCGCAGAGCGCGTCGAGGGATTCGGAGATCTCGAGGAGCTCCTCGAGAGACTCGAAGCTTTCGAGCGGCCACGGGAGGACCAGCGAGAGCGTCGTGAGATCGTCGTCCTCCGTCGAGAGCAAGCCTCCCGTGGAGCATCGAGCAGCGTCCAGCAGTTCCTCCAAGGACTCGATAGGCAAGAAGGAGGCCACGAAACCGAAACGCAAGAGCAAGGAGCCTGTTGTCGTGCAGCAACAGCCTGTTCACCAATCTTCTCCCGGCAGAACGGAAGAAGATCTCGTTGTCTCGAAGCAACAACAGAAACCGAAACAGCTCGAAGGGACGAGGGAACACCCAGCGCCGGTTAAAGCTGCGGAGAAGAGGCTGCCGGATCTGTTGGACGACGGGATCAAGCCCGCGGATGTGCTGGTGAAGACACCGAGCGTCATCTCCGATCTCGATCGCAACAGTTCAGAGTCGGAGAGGGACTCGGAGATCGAGTTCGTGAGGAACAAGGTTGAGAAACTTGCCGAGGAATTGCCCGACGAAAGGAAGGGGCTGTTTTACGAGGAGAGCTTCGAGGAGGATCTCCCTTACGTCCCGACCACCCTCCCTCTAGAGAAGAGCGTCGCAATGCCGATCCTGCCCGTGAAACAACGACTTCAGGAAGTGAGGTAACTACATATTGTCTTCGAGAACGTGCCAGCCACTATCCATCCCCCCACTGCTTCGAGGTTTAGGTTTGTTTTTTCTCTTTTTGTTTTTTGCTGTGTCCTTACACAGTGTTGTAACTGCGATGTTGTAACTGCGTTGTTTGTTCGTCTCGACAAGGATTTGCTCGTTCCAAAGGAATTATTATTATTAGGCTGATGCGTGTGAAATGTTGTTCACTTGAAACGAACCGTTTGAATTTAACGAGCCTATTCCTAGTAATTAACCAAGTCCTGATATTTAACCTAATACTCAACTAGTCCTAATATTTAATCCAATACTCAACTAGTCCTAACATGTATTTAATTTAATACTTAACTAGTCCCAATATATAACCTAATACTTAACTAATCCTAATATTTAACCTAATACTCAACTAGTCCTAATATTTAATCCAATACTCAACTAGTCCTAATATTTAACCTAATACTCAACCAGTCCTAATATTTAACCTAATACTCAACTAGTCCTAATATGTATTTAATTTAATACTTAATTAGTCCTAATATGTATTTAATTTAATACTTAACTAGTCCCAATATATAACCTAATACTTAACTAATCCTAATATTTAACCTAATACTCAACTAGTCCTAATATTTAATCCAATACTCAACTAGTCCTAATATTTAACCTAATACTCAACCAGTCCTAATATTTAACCTAATACTCAATATTTAATTTAATACTTAATTAGTCCTAATATGTATTTAATTTAATACTTAACTAGTCCCAATATATAACCTAATACTTAACTAATCCTAATATTTAACCTAATACTCAACTAGTCCTAATATTTAATCCAATACTCAACTAGTCCTAATATTTAACCTAATACTCAACCAGTCCTAATATTTAACCTAATACTCAATATTTAATTTAATACTTAATTAGTCCTAATATGTATTTAATTTAATACTTAACTAGTCCCAATATATAACCTAATACTTAACTAATCCTAATATTTAACCTAATACTCAACTATTCCTAATATTTAATCCAATACTCAACTAGTCTTAATATTTAACCTAATATTTAACTTAAAAATAAAATAACTAGCCCTAATACTTAACCTAATACTTAACTAGTCCTAATATTTAACTTAAAAATAAAATAACTAGCCCTAATACTTAACCTAATATTTATCTATTAAGTTTTATCCTTTGCAACACACCACATATATTCAGCATCAAGAAAATTTGCACAAGATTCATAATCTCATTATTGATCATAGTGGGTAATCAGAAAAAATACTTGTTTGATTTTTTTATGTGAAGAGAAACGTCTAGTGAAAATTTGTATCAGTTGTTCTTTGTCTCACCTAGACAATTTTTTCAAGAAGAAATTATTGAAGAAATTACACCTGTAACAATTTTATTCGAGGAATTCATCAATTTCAAAATTGGTACAATTCTTATAAATTTACCTCTGTATCTGCTCACCGAATGAACGCAATCTCGTGGAAATTATTTTGTGCGTTAATGCGAAATAAAAATTCGAAATTCTCAAATTTAAAATAAAGTTCTTAATGTTTTTGTAAATAATAAATGTGCCGATTCTTTTGAACATGTAGCGTCACTTAAATTAATATCTATTTACTGCTTCTATTAGTAAAATTCGCTAATAAGATTAAACTTTTATTTGCTAATAAGATTAAATTGTAAAATAATCTTCATATTAACATCAGTTATACAATACCAATGTTATATCAATAATATTAACAATATGCAAACATGGAACATTAATATTATATCAATAACATTAAATCTCTCTTATTTAATTGACTCGATGACATTTCGCAAAAGCTTGTCTCGCCCCCTGAAAAATCAATAACGCGAATTGCGCCGCTGTTATTCTGCACATCCGCACGTGCAACAACAAATCATATTTCCCTAAATTGCCAAGTGAATAACATTATTCACATTCGCAGAACGATACCGATCGAGAGGCCGCGTTCAACGACGCCGATAAACCCGACGCTGCTCGACGAGTTTGTGATGCACACGTCCCTCGACGAGCGTCGTGTTGAGAAGATGAAGATATCGTTGCCACGGGAAGAAAGCTTCAAGCTGAAAAGTCCGCGGAAACACGCGACGAACACGTTCATGGAGTTCGCTGGCAAGGTGCCTGACGGGGGACGGAAGAGCGCTGGTAAATCGCCGAGTCCTCCTCCACTGCCACCGAGGGCCACGGCTAGACCAAGCAACTGGATCAACTTCGAGGAGATACCGGAGAAGAGGAAAGCGCCGAAAAGGATCCAGACGATCCCTCGACCCGAGGACGAAGTGAAATCAGGTGGATACAATTACGTTCAACCGGAGGAATGCAGGTATATTTCATCTTGGCGAACAAACGGATTAGGATTAGGATTAGGATTAGGACTATCTCATTTAGATAGATATATTGCTTTTATATTTGAAGTAACAATGAACACAAGAGCGCTCGATTAAAATACTCTGTTAAATGTTTGAAATTGAAGAAAGTATTCGCAGAAGACACTGCAAGTGCAAAATTGAGAAATTCTTGTCCAATCTATGTTAAATTCCATGATATTGATACTTTTCTTTTGTCACATTCATATTTGTAACGTGTAATGACACATATGAAACAATTCAGTACAAAAAAAAAGACATCTATCACTAAATTCTCTGTTCACATGATAGAATATCAGGATAACAGGTGAATACAACTACGTTCAACCGGAGGAATGCAGGTATATTTCATCTTGGCGAACAAACGGATTAGGATTAGGACTATCTCATTTAGATAGATATATTGCTTTTATATTTGAAGTAACAATGAACACAAGAGCGCTCGATTAAAATACTCTGTAATGACACATATGAAACAATTCAGTACAAAAAAAAAGACATCTATCACTAAATTCTCTGTTCACATGATAGAATATCAGGATAACAGGTGAATACAACTACGTTCAACCGGAGGAATGCAGGTATATTTCATCTTGGCGAACAAACGGATTAGGATTAGGACTATCTCATTTAGATAGATATATTGCTTTTATATTTGAAGTAACAATGAACACAAGAGCGCTCGATTAAAATACTCTGTAATGACACATATGAAACAATTCAGTACAAAAAAAAAGACATCTATCACTAAATTCTCTGTTCACATGATAGAATATCAGGATAACAGGTGAATACAACTACGTTCAACCGGAGGAATGCAGGTATATTTCATCTTGGCGAACAAACGGATTAGGATTAGGATTAGGACTATCTCATTTAGATAGATATATTGCTTTTATATTTGAAGTAACAATGAACACAAAAGCGCTCAATTAAAATACTCTGGTTTGAAATTGAAGAAAGTATTCGCAGAAGACACTGCAAGTGCCAAAATTGGGAAATTCTATGTCCAATCCTATGTTAAATTCCATTGATACATTGATACTTTTCTTTTTGTCACATCTCATATTTGTAACGTGTAATGACACATATGAAACAATTCAGTACAAAAAAAAAGACATCTATCACTAAATTCTCTGTTCACATGATAGAATATCAGGATAACAGGTGAATACAACTACGTTCAACCGGAGGAATGCAGGTATATTTCATCTTGGCGAACAAACATAGGATTAGGATTAGGACTATCTCATTTAGATAGATATATTGCTTTTATATTTGAAGTAACAATGAACACAAGAGCGCTCGATTAAAATACTCTGGTTTGAAATTGAAGAAAGTATTCGCAGAAGACACTGCAAGTGCCAAAATTGGGAAATTCTATGTCCAATCCTATGTTAAATTCCATTGATACATTGATACTTTTCTTTTTGTCACATCTCATATTTGTAACGTGTAATGACACATATGAAACAATTCAGTACAAAAAAAAAGACATCTATCACTAAATTCTCTGTTCACATAATAGAATATCAGGATAACAGGTGAATACAACTACGTTCAACCGGAGGAATGCAGGTATATTTCATCTTGGCGAACAAACGGATTAGGACTATTTCATTTAGATAGATATATTGCTTTCATTATATTTGAAGTAACAATGAACACAAGAGCGCCCGATTAAAATACTCTGGTTTAAAATTGTTTGAAATTGAAGAAAGTATTCGCAGAAGACACTGCAAGTGCCAAAATTGAGAAATTCTATGTCCAATCCTATGTTAAATTCCATTGATACATTGATACTTTTCTTTTTGTCACATCTCATATTTGTAACGTGTAATGACACATATGAAACAGTCCAGTACAAAAAAAAAGACATCTATCACCAAATTCTCTGTTCACATAATAGAATATCAGGATAACAAAACGTTCAAATATTTGAATATGATAGGCTTTACTTTATTAGATGATAAAAAAGTTCTTGTAGAAAATTGTAAGTGCCAAACATTAAAATCATCATTCATTACTGTATCAATCAGTGCATACATTCTAGATAAAAAATTGAAGATAAGAATGATATATTAAAGAAAAACAAAGACAACAAAGTGGATTAGCCTGCAACTTGAAAAATTTTGAAACGTTTGGCACTGTACGGTGTCCTCTACGGGTACTCCTCAATTTCGTGACTAATTTCGTGTGGTGAAACCAGGTGCGAGTGCCATGAGGAATCGCGGCGGGCGTCGATGAAGGAAGCAGCCGCGACGAGGACCTCGTCTTCTTGCAGCAGCAACGGGGAGAGGCCCTGTAACGGCGACAACTGCACGGTACCGACGTCGACGTCCATGGATCGTGCCAGCATCGTCAGGTAAACGCGCCCGGGTACGATCGTCGATCAAAGCCGCATTGTTCTCGTAGAACAATCGTCGAAGACGCTAGTGATGAGTAGAGGTCTGTTTCTGTATTTTCAGTGACAGCTCGCTAGAGTATTGCCTGAGCATCGAGGAGAACACGACGCAGCCGTTGTTCACCAGTTCGACGAAGCCGTTCAGCATCGATCTGGACGTTAGGTCGAATCGGTCCAGTATCGTATCCCAGGACGAGACTGACGAGACCCTGCACCAATAATAGTTCTTTTTTTTTTTTTTTTCACGGCACGCCTCGCCTTATTAATCCTCCTGTTAAAAATGGGAAAAAAGGAAAAAAGAAAAAAAAAAAGAGGAGGAAGAAATTCTCTCCTCGTTGGGAACTGTTCTCGAGCCAGTTGTTCTGGTTCCTCGTTTCGCCGGTCTGCTCTAGAAGAATCGCGTCGTCTACCTGGATAACGAATCAACTCTGCTCTCTCCTTCTCGTTCTTTCTGTCAGAGATGCTTTCTTTTTTTTTTTTTTTATCAAACTCCTCCTCTTCGAAGTCTCACGATTCACTCGTCTATATGTCAATTTTAATGGCGGAGTTTTATCGCAATGTCTGGCACAGTGGACACGCGTGTATATGAGTCAAGCCGTGTCTTCGATCGAGCAACAACGAGCAACGCACTTTGCTCCGCGTTTCACGTGAACGTCGCTGCTCGTTGCTTCAGCGAGGGCACGCACTAGCAGTATATACGTACCGATGATTCGACGATCGGATTCGACATGACAGAGTCGTTCGTTATGCGATAGACATCGCGTCAAATGCGTGGTTTTACGAAGGATATGCAAATTCCGATCCAAACGTGCACTCCCCGCTCCGTGACTGTTACGACATCTGTCGATTTCGTGCGAAACGAAACAGTTGGCATCTAAATTAGACGTTAGAATCTTATGTTGTTGAAGATTGTGCGTATGTTTGTGTGTGTAGCTATGATAACGTAAAAATTGATGAAGATAGCGATTGAAAGGCGAAATGAATACAGGCAAATTGATGAAATTCATTTATAATATTGTATCGTTATATTGTTATTTCAAGCGAAAGAGTTGTCCGCAAGGATTTTGATAATTTCGAACGATAATTTCCAAAGATTCGCCCAATCTTTCATCGATACTCGCGCGACGGGGGGTGCGCATCTCGATCGAAATTTCCCTCGATTTTTCTCGTCGTTGGCTACGAATCAAAAGGCTGCCCTGTCCTTGTTTGTTGCCTCGAGGCATCACATGGCTGAACATCGAACGTTACTGCTGTTTAACGGCGCTTCGTAGTCGACTTTATGGGAAACGTGTTACGCGGATGCTCCACCGCGTTTCTCGCTAAGTATCGTTTAACATACACAGACACATTACACACACTTGTACATACCTTGTAACAGTCATTCGTTCGAGAAACGATTTTTTTTTTTTTTTTTCTTAAGCTAAGCGTATACCTTCCACGAGAACTCGTTTGTTCCACTAGATTCGCGTTTCCTTTTAACCTCTTGCGCTGGCAACTGATTTCACGGACCATAACGAGTGACCAAACCGTATGTAATAATTCGTCGCTTTCTTTTTCAACTCGTCGTGTCGGATATCGATATGGGTAGAAATTATTACTGAGAAATAATAAATTTATTACTTGTTTTGCCTGGGTTATATTTAAATGCACTTAAAACTGAGAAAATATTGCAATTTGGAAACAAAAAGTTCTCGAACGTGCGTGGCACGTCATTCAAGCGCAAGAGGTTAACCTCTTGCGCTGGCAACTGATTCGCGGACCATAACGAGTGACCAAACCGTACACGATAATTCGTCGCTCTCTTTTCGAACTCGTCGGTATGATATCGCTGAATAGAAATTATTACTAAGAAGTAATAAATTTATTATTCGTTTTGTCTGGGTTATATTTAAATATATTAAATATAAAAACTGCGGACACGTAGCAATTTCGGGACAAAACATTCTCGACGTGCGTGGCACGTCACCACAGCGCAAGAGGTTAAAGCGAGAACAAAGGCATGCCTGCATGATGCGCGCGCGTGATTGACCAAATGCTTCCTTCTCGGGCGAGACAAAGACGCGATGTGTACATCTCTGGCGAGCGATGACTTTAAGGAAAGCCTCGTTCTCGGTGTCATTGAAATTCTGCTGCGAAACGAGTGCCATCGTCGCGCTTGAAACCTGCGAGAATAACCAAACAACGTCGACGCTTCTTCGCGCTAGAGAGAAATTATAACCGGTTATAAATAGTTGTCACGGTCGCGTTTAGATCGCCCTGAAAGTACAGAGGACAAACTCGGTGCGTGTCCTCGGATATCATCCGAGTGAACTTCGTCGCAACGAGCCCTCCCCCCTCGCAAACGCGTTTCGTAGACCGAACACAAAGAGACTCAGGAGTGAGAGAGAGAAAGAGAGAATATTATTTTGTCTGACTGCAGGGGGCGTGAGAGGGGCGTTCTCGTGCGACGAAGGGAGCTCACTTCGATAGCTTCATATCATGTAGATAGACCTATAGTATCTGTAAGTATCTCCGCAGAGAATTGTGTAAAGAGTCCCGGAATTCTTCGAGGCGAACGATTGTTATCGCAGCCCCCCCCCTCGAGACTTTACTGCGAGAAATGTGTTCTATTAAAACGAAAGGCGATCGATCTTCGACGCGAGAGTCGAACAGTGTGAATGTTTAGGTATTGGATTTGTATCAATGGCGAAACCGTGTTGTTTGTGATCGCATTTGTGCGCATGCGCGTGCGTGTGTGTGCGTGCGTGCATTCGTCGCGTCGATGCACCCTGTGCGTGGTGCGTATCATTCTCATGTCCATTGAAAATCTCATTTCTGCTCGAGCTTCGAGTGTCAGAAAGCTTATCTTCAAAGTCGTCGTTCGAAAGGGGAAATGTAACTGATCTCCCGCGGCTCTGCTGAGAAACAGCGAAAAGAGAACGTATCGATGGTTAGGAATTTATAGAAATCAAAACGACCACCAACGACAATCGATCTGATCGCGTTGTTGTTTCGTTGAGGTTGGAGTGCTCATTGGTAATGGTTGCTCATTATCGCGTCGCTCGAACAGCTTATCGTTGCACGATAATATTAGGACACTTTCGAAAATTAGGAATAATTGAAATATTATTAGGAATAATTACATTGAAAACTCTTGATTTAGAACTGTGGGATATAAAATAGGGTAAGATAATTGTCTGGGTTAGAGGCTTGAACGAAGCCTTGTAATCCGCCATTGTAAATGTTGCTCTGAAGTTTTCAAATGATCTGCGTCTAAAAACAAAGTATTTAACTTGTTGTAACTGTACTGGTGTGATAAACACTACCGTACAAAAATAATTTGGACACTCGGTGCAATTCCATTAAGAATTGAATATTTAAATATTTTTTCATTGGCAAACATTCTTCTACCGTTAATTTTCTGCATTTTCAAGTTTCATATTCACTTCTAATAAATAGTTGATACTTCATAAAATCTGTATAAACTTTTCCAATATGATTGAAGACATATTTCAGTGAAGACATACTTAAAGTCACTCTGCAGAGTCTTTAGCTATATAATTATTATAATATTAGCCATTCTTTTTCATCAATGTCTATTAATTGCATGTGTTAAAGTCAATACAATAGACAGTCGCTGTCTAACTTTGTTTAATATCACACAAGATGTGATCTCTTTTTTAAATTATATCAGTTTTATCTCGAAATATTTCTTAGATAAAATTCATTCATTACTGATCGTACGGTTACATCGAAAAACACGATACGTCTCAACATTGAAAGAAATTACAAAGAAAAAATATTCAAATTAAAGAGATTCGTTTGAATTGTATTTTCAGAAATGTCCAAACACCTAAATTGCAAAGAGATTCAATTGGTCTTAATTGCATTTGCAAAAGTGTCTAAATACTTATGCACGGATAATGTACATCACAGCTGTAGATGTATGTTAACACCTTAATCATAGTTTTCTACTTGTAAAAAGAAAAGAAGTTCGTTCAACTAAGTCAATGTTAGTAATTATTACAACTCAGTAATAACAGCGTGTGTTGTGTTAGTTTATTTTAGACAGTTGTTGTTCTGTTGCTTATCTCTTAGTTCATCGACAAGTGTCCTAATACTCGTGAACTGAACCCAAATTGTTCGACAGTTTTTGAACCATGTCCAAGCTTCTCTCCTAGAGCATCGACACCCGTTTTTTTCGTTGTTTCAGTGAGTGCTTCTTCGAAGACTTGTTTAGTCTGCTAAGTTTTAAAACTTAGAAAAAAGAAAAAAAAGAATAAAGAAGGAAATGAATACCGCAGAAAGATTCTCTTCTGCGGAAGTCGAGTTGAAGAGTACAAGGTAATAGAAATAATTGCAATGTTATCCGATCCTCCTGTTAACCGAGAGAATCTTGTTAATCGATCGGACGGATCGCGTCGAGACATAGTGAATTCACACGAACGTATTTGAACGCGCGTCATAGAAAATTTTTATGTATATACAATGTTACATGTGAGCGTGTGCGCGCGCGCGCGTGTGTGTGTGTGTGTGTTATACGAAACATTTTGAAACTTTATCGATCGACATTGTAGCGAGGCAGTGACTGTCGCGAGAAAGAATTGACGACAGTTACTAACTGTGACGTTATGCGATTTTTGAACACCGATGACACTAGACTGCAGATTTGAGAAACTTGAAATTCCAGATACATTATGCAAAGCTACGTAAAATATTTAAACTTACTGTGTTATTTAATAGATGAGACAAATTTTCATTTAGATTCCATTCTCTGAATTATTATAGTTGTAAATTTCACCGCAGTCTAGCGATGGCCTTACTGCAGCGTTATGAGATTTCTAATGGCTAGTGACAATGAAAATGAATCGCAATACGCTTGAATATACGTGTACGTTCGTTTGCGAATTTATCTCACGTTTACTTTTCTCTTTGTGATTTCCAGATCGCTTGCTCGTAGACAGCGCAGATCTGAGTCTGCGAATTTTTGTAACTAGTATTTTTACTTCTCATCTTGGGAATATGATCAGCAAAAAAAATTTTCCGCCAGTGACTTTCTCCCCAATAGTGACTTTCGTAACGATATGTTGGATTTACAATTCAAATTTTACCAGATCTCGAGATGTTTCCAACTGTAGCACACACTCACAGAAAGTCGCACTACAGACGTTCAAGTACGCTCGGTGAGAATGCATTGTGTATCAGATTCTAGCGTAAGTAGCGATTCCTGTGAGAATGAGAGAAGGAAGAGGAAAGTTCCCCATTGAAATTGATCCGCTCGACTCTTTCGTACCTTTTCTTTTGCCTTGTTAATCGACGATTAACCAAAATCGTTAGCAGGAACCAATTAGCTGTGCCGATCGATCGTCACGATTTAGCGATTTAACCCTGGAAATAGTGTGAAGCTTCTCTTCAGTGAGAGATTTTTCAGTCGAGTTTATCGTCGACTTTCTCACCGCGTGACAGCGTCTGTCTCGGTGATAACCGAACATTTTCAAGGATAACAAAACTCGGGTAATTTTTTTTTTTTTTTTTTTGCGAAAATTTTTTTATTGGAAATATATTATACGGCATTAACTAATGTATCAAATGACTTTTGAAAGTGTCATTTTGTAGAATGCTGTTGAGAATGGTTTTTAAATGCGTTGGATGTACAATGGCGGACAAAAGAAAGTTTAAAAGGTAAATGGTACGAGAGGGTCCACAATTTTTAAAAGAAAAAAATTATTTTAAATAGAAAAAGAACTGAAGAAAGAAAACGAAGAGTCAAAGAAAGTTTAGAAATTAAATGGTACAAGATAATCTGAAAAATAATTTGAAAGAAAAGTATTAAGGAAAGAAATAAAGAAGAAGAATTAAAGAGATTTCAAAAAGGTACGAGATAAATCATAATTTAAAAGAAAAGAGTTAAATAAAAGCGAATTGATGATGAAGAAAGTTTAAAAGGTAAATGGTACAAGATGACCCACAATTTAAAAGAAAAAAAATTAATAAAAAAGAATTGAAGAAAGAAAAAGAAGAATTAAAGAAAGCTCAAAAGGTAAATGATACAAGATAATCCATAATTTAAAGGAAGAGAATTAATTTAAAAGAAAAGAATTTAATAAGAGCAATGAGTAGATATAATATATACATTCTAGAACAGATGATTGTTACTTATGTCGATAAAAAAAAATCTCTGGCGTTATATAAGATATATCACGTAGACAAATTTTAAACTTTCTTTTGTTCAGTGTATTGCTGAAACACTTCCTTTTCAATGGCTATTTTGATCCTTGGATAAGAAGTAATGAGAGTGAACCAAATCTGACGAACATGTTGCAGTAAATGATGCAACTATTTTAATTTGTTTTACTGCGAGGAAAAGTGCTAACAGCGAACATATGGGATATGAAACTCGTTTTATAATGCTTGTACAAAAATTGTTGTAATTAAACTGCGGATTTTTATGCAATTTCATATTTTTGAATGTACAATTCAAAGAACACAAAGTAGGAGGTAGAGAAATTGTTTTTACGTGCCAAATACTATATAAAGCACTACATCTTGTATACTTCCTACGTTTCTTTCTTTTCACATTGTGTGCATTCTGCATTGTTTAATTTTACATGAAACTCTGCAGTCTGGTTACAACTTCTATGTTCCAAAATTTGGATGTAAAACGAGTGAAAAGTACAGTCAAATGTCGCTGTCAATTCTATCAACTTTCAGTTTGTAAGGAGTTCGGTGATTTCCGAGACAGACCTTTGTGCATTAACGTAGACTGTGTTCAATTACGGAATAACGTTCGTTCGAGTTATTGTACGAGAAAAAGGGATGAAAAACGTGTCTCGTTCTCCTTCTTTTTCCGCTCGCGGTTCTACAACGCCGTATCGGAATAAAATGAACATCCGCTTTGTCAAACTACCATTCACTAAGTAAGGAAACAAGAAAAGTTAAGAATCACAAAAAGTACCTTTTATATATTTAACTTCTAAGATTCTGATGCTTGAATCTTTCACTTCACTTTATAGAATCTGTTGAACTTTTTCATGGATACAAGTAGACTGCGGATTTTCACGCATTTAAGAAAAATTTACAGAATGCAAAAGCATACAAACATTTGCAACATGATGCAAAAATATATATATATATATATATATACACATATATATATTATATATTATATATTTTATATATATATATATATATATTTGCATCATGTTGCAATGTTTGTATTTTGTATTCTGTAATTTTTCTTATATGTATGTGTATGTGTGTATGTATATATATATATATATATATATATATATATATATGTATATATATATATAAAATATTTAACGTAAATAAGTGGATGAATTAAAATTCTATTTAGATATTCTATTTTTTTCCAACCGTGTTCATAAAAATATAAAATTGCAAACATTGGTCCTCCGCAGTTCAGATGTAGAGCTCGAACTTTCTTGATGAAACTGATTAACAACAGAGTTTTATCTCTGATCAATAATTTTCAAAGTCGAGCTTAATATTTCTTTGTATCAGCTTTATACTGAATTTCTTTGGAATTCTAAATTTTGTAGATCAGCATGTTTTTTTTCTTTCTTTTTTTCTTTTATTTATGTGACAGATTTGTTTCTTTTTTATTCATATGACACACGGTATATATATCAGTACATTTTATTCCGATATGTCACTGTTTTATTCCGTGATCCTTGTAAGTCGATTGTTACGGTCGATTTTCTTCGTTTTTTTTTTAGATGAAAACGACGAGCGAGCTCGTCTCGAGTTCTCCGAGTTGTGCGCGTGTAGGAATTGAGCGAATCGTGTTGTTGCCTCGTCACCTTCGAATTAAAACAAAGAAGAGGCGACAATTGGCACGGACGTAACTTAAACGAGTCGTTAAACGATTTAGCCGAGTTAGCGGCTAAGTCCGTCGACGATCGAAGGATATTCGATCAACGAGTCTTTCCTTAGATGTTGATGTTTAGCCTGATGGGGGGTCCCTTCGTCGACGACGTGATCTATAGCGACGTTCTCGTCGCCGCGGCATTATTCCACAACTTTTCATACTCGCGTTGCTGACTCGTTCGACACGTCTTCTCGAAACGAAACTCGACGCAGCCGAGGCGAAAGAAGAAAAGAAAAATGATTAATCCAATATATAATTGAACAATTCGTCGGAGCATTATCGACAGTTCGCTTTGTTTAAATTTCGCGAAAAAATTTGGAATCCTAGAGAAAAGAGAAACGAAAATTTAAGCGAGTCGTTCGTGGCTTTTTCTTTCGTAGATTAAGTTATAAAAAAAAGAAAAAGAAACGCAATTTGAAGATAATTCGACTGATACGATATTGATTCTACAGTGCGAGTTTTTGTGTATTTTTCTAGTGCTTCAGAAATCGGTGAAACGTTCAAAGTGTATATAATACCGCTTGAAATTTTCCGTCATTTTCCTGTCTTCGAAATTTTCCATCGAGATTCAATTATTTTCGCAAGTAATTGTTGTATGATTAATTAATCAATTATGTAACTACAAACGCGCGCGGTCTGATGATTAATTCTGAAGGTCGTCTGCTCGATGCAAATAATACTTCCGTTCTCCGGCAAAAGTCTACGAACAGTTTGAAACTGTTTTTTTATTCCGTCGAACTTCTTGCGATAATAATTTGGTTAATAAGTATTGCCAATTCTATCTCGGCCCGGTCGTTTTGAGAAGGCAAGAGCTGTTATTTCGCGCGATTATTCCAGTATTTAAAAAAAAAATAAGAAGAGACAGTGGCGCGGTGAGATAAAATTACAAATTGCCTTGCCAAGGCAAAGAAAATGAAAAATGAAAAGTTGCCGGGAAGGGGAAACTGCTGAAACTCGCTGGGACATTTCAGTCTGGTTAAAGTTTATTCCTCCAGCCCCCTCTTTAGCAATACACAGCGTTCACAGTTGCGTTTTAAGCTAGCTTGACGACTAGCGGACGTCTGCGAAATATCTCGGAAGGAAAGTTCGGGGGAAAAGATTTGAAAACGAAGATGAGAAAAATTTGAAACTCCGCGGAAAAGCAGCTGGCGCGATGATGATAATGTAACAGTTTGCTTTTCTCACTGGAAAATCGTCTTAGGAGTGAAAAACGCCGCACCAAAGGATTGTTAGCTTATCACGATATCGTGAATACTTGCGCAATTCCGTAAAATCTAGAAAGAGAAGTTAAATTGTAAAAGTTTTATTGTCTTTCATGGTCTGTGTTGTGATGGTGAGAAATTTTCCAGAAAGGACCATAGAAAACAATACAACGTTTAATCTGATTTATTTGCTGTGTATCTTTGAAGTAGAATCTCTTGTAAGTGTTCATGCGCATGCGCGTTAGATATGTGCACATCAGACGCATGCGCGTTAGACATGCGCGCATCAGACGTGTGCGCAGAAGCGTGTGCACATCAGACGCATGCGCGTTAGACATGCGTGCATCAGACGCGTGCGCAGAAGCGTGTGCACATCAGACGCATGCGCGTTAGACATGCGCGCATCAGACGCGTGCGCAGAAGCGTGTGCACATTACACGCATGCGCAGAAGGCACATTTGCTCCCGCCTCGCGCAAGTGCAACATTAGAAAATCACATACTGTATATTTTATACAATTTTGTAAGTATTTATAATAATATGAAAAGTCAAGGAGGATATTATTATTTACAATGATGTCAAAAATGTCTGAGAGGGTGTGTGCTTCACCCCTGAGATTGCTATACGTCACGATGCTATTACTAACATCACGTGACGTATTATTACGTTTGCGCGTAGTTTCAAATGTCTTCTTTGAATTTTCCAGCTGCCGAACTTCCCTTGTTACGATGTTTCGACGTTTTTAAGAAGAAGAAAAGAGAAACAAAAAAGAAAAGAAAAGAACTGTTGTGTAAATAAGAAAAATCGGACATAATATAGTGCATATCGCGAAAACGCTGCGGAGAGTCGTGGTGTGAGAGAGTGGGAGAGAAAGAGCTACGATAAAAAGAGAAATTAAAAAGAGCGAGTGTGTGAGAAAGAGAGAGAGAGAGAGAGAGAGAAAGGAAGTGGCAGAAAAAGCAACCGGACGGAGAAAGAGAATAAAAATGACGTTTGTGTTTTGACGAATGGCTCAATCATTTTAAACACGCGTTCCTCTAGACTCTAGAATGCTCTCTCGCCGTCAGGAAGTTGCGAGATAGACCGAGGAGAGCGGCTTTGTACCGGACGTTGCGGATGAATCCGCAATTGCGGCAAGGAATCGTCCACGAGTCGAAAAGAGTCACAGGATGAAAGTGAGGAGAATGAGGAGAACTGTTTACTAGAGAATACTACGAATGTCTAACATTATTAATCCTCCTTGGGCAGACTAGAATTTCTGTGTTTTTTTTTCACGGACGAAATCGAATTAATGACAATGTCGGTCAAATTGACAAAGAACTTACGATACTGATAAATAAACCGGGTCGCCTATGGATGGTTTCTAATTGTTAATTAACAGAGATCGATCGATTATTATAAAAATTTCAAGGTAAAAAAGGGGCACACGGGTCTTCGTTAATTCACGACAAATGGTGTTCTCGATGTGAGATCGATTGACGCAGCGACGAGCCTTCGATTTCTCACTGCTGCCCGTTTCTAATGTTTCTAAAGGGCCTCCAAGCGATCTCGAAGCATTATTTCTCACTGTTACTCGCACGAATTCATCGGAAGGTTTTCGCTTAACCCGGATATGCCCAAATCTCCATCTCTCGAGGCAACTCGAGGTTATCGATTCGCGAACTTAAATTATAAAAGCCTTGAATTATAAATATAGAGCTATTATAATTTCAGTTGAATTAAGCATGCCAGTTTTTACTCGCATCGTTGATTTGACTGTCCATGCAAAAGATCGAACGTTTAAACGCTGCCAATAGTCTCGAGACAGATGCAAACATACAACGTTGCAGGAATATAATTGGGCATGTCCGAGTTAAAGTACCGAATTATTTTCAATCTCTGAGGAGAGAGAGATTCATCTAGTCGCTGATCAAGTCGTCTTATTGTGGAACCGGAAACCGTCTCACACACGTGCAAACTGATCATCATACATCGTTGTATCGCGGTGCACGCGATGAGAAAAGCGAGGAATATTCGAGGAATCAAGAGGAAAATCTACGAGGAAAACGTTTGTAGGAACGAGATTGTGTCGTGCGTTCTTAGTAGTACGAAATTTGAAAGAAAAAAGAAGGGAGCTCCTCTCTGTGTTAATTATAACGAAATTTTTTTTTTCTCTTTTTAGGCGCGAGAAAGAGGAGAAAGGGAAAGAAAAAAAAATAGGAAAAAATGGCGTGAAAGAAAAAAAACTAAAAAAAGAGAGAAATCCGTAGAAAACAAAGCAAGAAAGCTTCGTCGTGGACGGCTCTAAGCCTGTTATTTTCTGAGAGACAGCAAATTTATTTATTCCTAATAGAGTCTATTCTTATAAATATATATATATATATATCTTTCGACTGAGTTCCGCGTCGACTTGCCGGAAGCAACCGTTCGTATCCGTAAATTCGTTCGCGTGTAAAAAAAAAAAACGAGTAATATAATATAAATGAAACGATGATCAACAAATAAAAAGAAGAGGGAAAAAAAAAGCAAAAGAAGAAAAGAAAGAAAGAGATCAACATTTTTCGCTGTATATATGTATGTTTATTCTCAAAGAAATTATACGGCTATTATTATATACATATATATATATAAAAAGAAGAATTACATTACGAACAAAGGTATAAATGAATAAATATATATATATGTATAGAAAGAGGATAAAAAGAATCTAAAAGAAATGGAAAAAAAGTGGTGGAGCGTATTATGAGAAAAGAGCGTATATGCTATATACATTTCTCGAAGCACGTCTGTTTAAGGAATTGTTACAGAATGAATTCAATAAAAAAAAAAAAAAAAAAAAAAAAGAATATTATCTCAATACAAATTTCATTACGCTGGCGATCTTTTAAGTAAGGGTGACACATTGTTAAAAAACGTACGGTACGAGAGATACAGCTGATTTGATTCTGAATCTCGAGTCCCAAAAATTCTTCATTTCACTTCATCTACTTTCAACTGACTACTTGTACCAAATACCATTGTGTACTAATCTGATTTCATTTAATATATTGACTGTTAAGCCTTTGGATCTTGGATTTTGCTGCTGTCCCGTAACTACCAGCGGGCTTGGCCTCGTCCCTCTTGGCGTTCTCCTTTTCTTCCTTCGCGTCCACCACCACTGGTTGATCAACGTCGCGTATAACAAACCCTGTTGTCGGTGTCGGCGTCATTGGCATCATGTTGTCCTGCATCGATTGCTAAGAAATACAAAGCAGAAACAGAAAATTTCACCGTGAAACGATACATTTTCTTTTTTTTTTTTTTCTTTTTTTTAATATATTATGATTAAGTTGTACAATCGTATTATTCTGCTTTTGTGCAACAATTGGTTTTGTTTTCTAGCGTTTTGCGAATTAATTGCGGATCTTTCGCCACCTTTTTCTCCATCTTATTACGAGGGAACAATGAGAGTCGACGATTACCTGCATAACGTTCAACAGGAAGAGGAAAGCAAGCAGCGTTAGAGCGCTAAGTGCGGCACCCTTGTCACCTCCTTTGCCCTTGCTACTGCTGAAAACATTTCAAACAGTTCAGTGACAATTTAAATCAAGGATAAGTCAATGATAAGTGTCGGAAACTGAAGATGTGAAATGTCGTTCGCGTTAGAATTGTGCTTTCGTTGAATTCACAGAACGAACGTCGTCGACGATTGACAAAATTCTAACTTGATGTGAATGTTTTACCCTCGTGAACCGTGATGGTAACCTCCGGATCCGCTGTGGTGATAGCCACCTGGACCGCTGTGGTACCTCTCGACGTTAGAATAATGAGAATCCTTGTAGCCCCCGAAATTCATCAAAGACTTAAACGTCATCTGCGCGTAAAAATTATCAGCAAAATCAGGAAAAATCTTGTAACTTCACCAAGGGACGATGAACTCAATTTTCAAAAAAAAAAAAAAAAAAAAAGAAAATCAGAAGAGAAGAGAAATTTACTTCACGGAAGCACAAGTTTCTTCGAGTCTTGAATGCCTCACCTTCGACGAGTTGCTGAACTTACTGCTGAAAACACTAGAGGCTTCCGCCTTTCACAACCTTCCTTCTTCACGCGTTAAATCGGACTGTTTCTTCTTTCTGCTTTTTGTCACGGACCATGGAGGTTCTCCTCTGCATCTGTCCGCTGCTTGCACCGGTTAAACGCACGGTGTCCTCGTTATCGCGGGGACATAATCCTTTTAATCGTAGAGACACCAGATTCATTGTCTCTCAAAGATTTTAAATCGAGTAATTGCTGTGACAGTCGACCTCGTTACGTTTCAAGGAACAAGTGGAGTCTTAATGAAGATCGTAATTGCCAACGATTAACTTTAGATGGTAATTTTACGTTATAAAATGATTGAACAAAAAGAAGTGGTCTTTGTACAGTAAAACCTGTTTTTCTGCGGTCCTTTTTTATGCGATTTTGTTTTTGTGCGATTTTATTTTTGTGCGATTTTTTTCGTGCGATTTATTTTTATACGGTATATGAATCTTAGCAGCGTTAGCACCAGTTTAACGTTTCATATCAATGTACATATACATGTTGTGGACGAACTCTGATTACGTGGTCTCCTTGACTACGATGTATCTGGACTTCGCGATGCTCTGTTCATTTGTTTTAAACAATCTCTTGACAAGGCAGAGTCAAGAACCGGAATCTATTACAGCAGATAAAATATATGCAGGGATCCAGATTTCTAAAAAATTGGAAACGCATTTTCTTAAAATAGATACCAATCCGGAAAGAGAACGCTTCAAAATTCCAAAAAGAGCTGAGATCATGCATGTCTCCCTATCGTGACGTTTACAAGCAATTAACCAGTCGACCGTCGTCACAAAAACTGATCACTGACTTTATGGTAGCAAAAAACAAATCAATCGAAATCCTGTCTTCAAGCGACGAAAGCGATCTTGAACCAATTCATCGCAAGAAGATGCGCGTTTTAGATTATGACGAGTAGCAGCAAACTATTTAATGTATAATTTAAATTAATATTAATTAATATTAAATTAATATAAAATTAATATTTAAATTAATATTAAATTAATATTAAAACTTCTCCATGTATATGTACAATGAAGAATTAAATATTTTTACAATTTCTTCGGGTCTAATTTAAATATTTAATTTAATTGAAAGCATTCTCTCATCTATTTCGTAAATCATCGATGTATTTTCTAAGTCCGACTTTTTTCATGCGGTCCCTGTTCACCGCGTAAAAAAAATTTTAGGTAGTATATCGTACAAAGTTGTTTATCATATGTAAGCATTTATAAAATTTCAGAATATTTTTTTGTACGATTTCTTTTATGCGGTCCCTATCCACCGCACAAAAACAGGTTTTACTGTATTATGAGTTTTATGGGTTGTTCAGAAAGTGATTTCATGTAGTTGTATCTTTTAACCAGCCAACTTCAGTCTGAAACGTATTGCCATTATATATTTTGACTAGCTAACATTTCAAGGTTTATTTTTTTTTACAACTGTTTCTTTTTTATTCTCTTGCAGCTGTTTATTATTTTTTTTGGGGGGGGGAGGGGCAGGATATTGTATCAAAAATGGAAAATAGAAAGGAGCATTTTTGGCATATTTTACTTTTTTACTACCGAAAAAAAGTTAAAATACTGTTCAAGCAAGAGAAAAATTATGGAGAAGATGCCCTAACAGAACAGATGTCAGTGACAAAACTTCTGACAATTTCGATAAAAATAAAAGATGCGCCAAACTTTCGAGTTTTTATCGTTTTTATGCTTCAGAATTTTCGCAGCCCTAAACGTTCAAACGTTTCAATTCTTTGCTTTCGGGGTCAGCGAATCTTCGAATTCTCCAATTCCTTTGGATTCAAATTCTTTAAATTTATTTATTATTTATTTTTCTATAAATTTATTTATTCTTTAAATTTATTATTTATTTATTATTTCTCTTGAATTCCTCGGTATTAGGGATCAGAGGGAAACGACGAGCATTCATCAATGAGAGCGTTTATTAATTTCGATTAAAATGTCATCGTACCGCACGTCATACATACAACTTACGTCTAACAAAGATACTGACAAAACTGAGCTAATAAAATAAAACGTGGCTATTGCGGAAAAAGAAAACTCCACCCAGTGTGTGTGTGTGTGTGTATGTATGTATGTCCTGTATGCCTGTATACGTACATATATAATTCCTATATACAACAGATAATTTTGAGCGGTTTATATGATAACACAAACGAAACGACGATTATCCTGAGACGTTAATTCGTTTGAAAAATCTAGAGAGGGCCCCATTCCAGAATGTAGTCCCCCTCGAATCCCAGGGTTTCGAAACGACCCAGAGTAAAGGATTCGAAGGGACTCTTCGCAAGCATTGAACTCTTCCTGACTACCTGAAACTCGTCTTCCTCCCGGAAACAACGAAGCAACTGTCTCCCCTAGCAGATGCGAATAAGCTGAAGATTAAACGTGAAAATGGTTGCGGCTCGGATCGATCGCCACGCATTTGGAAAGAAAGGAAGAAAAAAAAAAAAAAAAAAGAAGAAGACGCAGATTGAATCGAGCAGAATTAAAGCTCGTCGATTGTCAATGGAAAAAACAAGTGGTCCCCCTTGTACGTGGTGGTTTGTTTCCGAGTCTCGTGGCCACTAGGCTAGCTCTACGTCCGCTAAGTTTCAATAAATAGAAATAAATACCGTGATGTCGTCGCGGAGGCCTGTCCGAACGTTACACCAGGTTCGTCCAGGCCTGGAATCTCGTTCAGTCTACTTCTACGTTAATGTGTATGCTTCCCTCCCCTCTCCCCCCCCTCCTCTTCCCCCACTTCGCGTATTCTGTCCTCTGTCGCCTGTTCTTCAAGCTCTCAAACTCTCAGGATCCACCGGGAACCGAAGGCTTGCTGCCTCGGTCCGAGAGGGTGCCGAGAGTTTCGTCGAACATCGAATACCAATTATAGCAGCGACGCTTAACTGTTGATCGATCGATAAATCGTTCGATCGATATCGCGACACGCCCCCACGTTTTTCAGAATTTCATCGAACGCCGAGATCATCTTGGCAATTTTCGTTTGGGAATTTCATCTCGGCACGAGGTGCCGAAACACTGGTTGGTTTATATCGGAAACAGCTGGCCAATTGGAATTCGATCGATCTCGGTCGGGGGAGTTCTCGACGAACGACAGCTTCGAGAGGATATCATCATCATTCTGTGGTTTTGCTTCTCGACGTAATGTTTCTCGCGTGTGAAAGCTACTCTTCCGTCTCGCGTCGGCGCGATCCGAAACCTCGGGACACGACAAATCCTACGACTCCTAAAACTTTTCAACAGAGACTTTTCCGACGAAGAGTCGTTGATCGAAATCTCAACTCTCGTTTGGTACGTGTGATTTATATATATAGAGTTTAAGTTTCAGATAAACCGAGCCCGGCGTTGGTCGAGTCCCAGAGGGTCTAAATCGCACTTGAACGAATCGTCACGAGCGTTTTCATACGGCGTTGCAATCCATGAACAAGGTTCTGCAGTCTTCGCCGGTGCGTCCACGTCGACCTGCCTCGTACAACGCCTCGAAGCCTACCCCGCTCTGCCTCTGCAGCAAGTAACTCGTCGCGTACCTTGCAAAATTAAGAAGACAAGACTTATCACTGACAATTGTTGTTTTATTCGTCGATGCTATAGATTTATATAATCGAGGAGAAATTTGTAGTAGAAAAGAAACGAAAGAATTGAGCCTCGTCTCTTTTGCACTTGTGAAATAATTTATGAGAGAATAACTTCAAAGTTACATCTGACTGGAAGATACACTTACATATTTAATATCGGTTCCTTTTCCCATAGATCTCTTTAATTGAAAGGACTGTTTGACACTTACGATCCAAGTTGACAGAAGATGGAAGATGTCCCTTGAGCATCGGCAACACACTCTGCACTGGCCTCGCAGAGGGCTCTTTCGGCGCAACCTCGTTGACCTTCGTCCTCCGCGCGACCGACGTTGTTAAACGACTTCACCGACCTCATGTAGCCCTAAAATGAAAACCGTACAGTATAGTGTACTATAACATACTTTGAGATAATATAGAGTAATGTTAATATATTAATATATTAATATACTTTACATATTTTAAATATATTATATATACTTTAAATACTTTAAATATATTATACTTTAAATATATACTTTAAATACTTTAAATATATTAATATACTTTAAATACTTAAATGTATTAATATATTAATATACTTTAAATACTTCAAATGTATTAATATATTAATATACTTTAAATACTTCAAATGTATTAATATATTAATATACTTTAAATACTTTAAATACTTCAAATGTATTAATATATTAATATACTTTAAATACTTCAAATGTATTAATACATTAATATATTTAATACTTCAAATGTATTAATATATTAATAAAAAATTAAATGTATTAATATATTAAATACTTTAAATAAAAAAAAAAAAAAAATACTTTAAAAAAATAATATTTAAATATTTAATATTTAATGTATTAATATAACATACTTAAATACTTAAATGTATTAATATATTAATATACTTTAATACTTCAATGATTAATATATTAATATACTTAATACTTCAAATGTATTAATATATAATATATTAATAAATACTTCAAATGTATTAATATATTAACATACTTTAAATACTTAAATTATATATAGATACTTTAAATTAAATGTATTAAAATAAATATTTAAATTTAATATATTAACATATAAATTAAATGTATTAATATATTAACATACTTTAATATTTAAATACTTTAAATATTTTAATACTTTAAATGTATTAATATATTAGTATACTTTAAATACTTTAAATGTATTAATATATTAACATACTTTAAATACTTTAAATATATTAATATACTTTAAATACTTTAAATACTTCAAATGTATTAATATATTAATATACTTTAAATACTTTAAATACTTTAAATGTATTAATATATTAACATACTTTAATACTTTAAATGTATTAATATATTAATATACTTTAAATACTTCAAATGTATTAATATATTAATATACTTTAAATACTTTAAATACTTCAAATGTATTAATATATTAACATACTTTAAATACTTCAAATGTATTAATACATTAGTATACTTTAAATACTTCAAATGTATTAATATATTAAAATATTTTAAATACTTTAAATGTATTAATATATTAGTATACTTTAAATACTTCAAATGTATTAATATATTAATATACTTTAAATACTTCAAATGTATTAATATAGTAATATACTTTAAATGTTGATATACTTTAATACAATATATCAACATAATATGATATACATGATATACAATATACAATATACATATACATGATGTAATATACTTCAATACAATACATCAACATAATATATGATAATACGATTATAATTATAATACGAATACAATTGCTAAAAGTTAAATTAATTAATTTCAAGGTAAATCAAGTGTACGCAAACTATTATGTATCTTCAAGTACCTTGAGCATTGAAATGGAAGCGACAGCAGCTTCCGAGACGGTGTCCCGTCTTCCCATCGACCTGGCCGCCATGGAACGATGAGAGAACGAGGTCTTCAACGCGTCCAGGAGATTGATCACTATGCTAATGAACTGTTTCGAAAGAATTTCCACCGTTAAATGGACGCCTGTGGGAAATGTATATTCGAGAAAAACGAACGGAGAGCAAAAAAGCATTGTTCTACTACTATTGGGAAGCGTATTTTTTTTTATTTCATTTTCTGGATGGCTCGTCGACGCTTCGTCGTATTATCATGTCTACGAAGAGAAGTAAAAACGAAGATTCACCGACGCGAAAGTATATAAAAGTATGCAAAGTGAAATTCTCGTTTCACAGAGTACAGTGATGAATCAATTTTTGTTTCAATTCTGTCTCCCTCTCCCCCCCCCCCCCGCCCCGGTTGTTTAGAGAAATATGTGGATGAAACACGACGACGAAACGTTGATCAAAAAAATCGAGAGAAAGTGAAGAGGTAGTGAAATCATTCAATGTACAATGTGGTGGTTCCAGCAGACAGTACTAACCTCAGAAGCGTTTTTAGCCATGACAGCAACCTGATCGGGGTCTCTGCCCTGTCCTAGAAACGCGCCCAGCACCGCGGTCAAAATGCCCTAAACAACCGACACCAGGCCATAGTGCTCTAAGTTAACATTCTCTGATGATTATTTACAAGGAGATCGGGTCTGTAACGTTGCCCCAAGCAACAGAGATTATTATACTGTAAATAATAATTTACACGAAATCACGTAGGCCAACGTACGACCGATATTCCTCTTCCATCTGGCGATGGACCTCAATTCTTCTCTTCTCAATTAACATAGAGAGGAATTGAGACATCGGTATTTCGTCGGACGCGGAAAAGTGAAACGATGGCTGAAAATCGAGGACCAGATCGAAGGGGAATTACATCGTTTAGAAAACGTGAAGATCGTTAACGTGTCCGGGTGTTTCTAATTTCGAGAAGAGACAGTGGTGGCTCGTTAACGTAGGTAACAGCTCGTGTCGACGAACCATACGTACGTCGTACGTCGTTTTATCGTGATTTCTATTTCGACGAAGAAGAAAAAAAGGAAAAAAGAAACACGAACATACAAACAAAGCGACAGCTTGTTTATTTTACACAGTGCAACACACCAACGATCTCTTCCTCTTTCTCCGAATTTCTAAACGAGTACGAGTACGTACGCTTTCTTCTTTTTTTTTTTTTTTTCTTTTTAGTAGAAAGATGAACCGAGTTTCTCACCGCGTTTCGTTTCATTTCATGCTCAGCCAGATGTACAGTCTACAGCCGTGGATGTGCCACTAATTCTAATTTAGCTATGTCAAATGTACAGCGTGTCGTGTTCGAAAGGGGGGGAAAAGAGATTCGACCACCTCTTGCGAAGAAACGAGATCGATCGAACGATTCCATGGTAAATATTCCGATATATTTCGTTTCGCAGAGACGTACGAGTGGAAGAACTGTGCGTGAGATCTGACGGAGATCCGAAGGATAAATTCCGGATAAAAAGCGACAGCGAGCTGTGATAGCTATAGCTCGATTGCGTGGCTATTACCATGGAATAATTCAGTTTGAGTCGACGTGATGCGTTTGACCCAGATCGGTTGTTCTCGCGGTCACAGTCAGTTCGGCTTGCGCTTGCTTTCGTTACGCGACCCGAATCAAGATGAAAGTCACGGAAACTCGCTGCTCCTGTTGCGCGGAAGACCGTTTCAAGCGATTCCTCCGATTGCTTTCTAACACTGTTTTTTCTTTCTTTTCTTTTTCTTTCCGATCCCAAGTCAATCGACGCCCAATATTAAATACGTTATGTTACATTATATTAGCAAGAAACTGCAGCGTCGAGGCAAACCAGAGAAAGGTTGGCAACGTTTGATCCTCAGGTAGCTAACGGATGATTGTACGAGATCTCACGTCGAAGCAGAAATGACCGTAATCACGGAAAGAAATGAAATGAATCGGCCGAGTTGTTGTGTTTGTTGGCGAGCGTACCTGCATCGGGCTACTCTGGTTGTCAACCTTGTCGATACCGTCGACCGATTGCTGGGGGCCGCCCAGAAGAGCGGTGAGCACTCTCAGCCCGACCGATAGCAAGTTTGCCCAAGGGCTGGCCGGTGCACCGTCGTCGATCTCGTTCTTGCTTGGGCCAGTTGCACCGCCTGTTGTTTGCCCTAACAGCATCTGCATCAGCATGCTCAGCATGTTCGACCACGAGAACCCGGTACTGCTACCTTCCTAATGGAACAAAATGGAGATACAGTTTAGTCTAGAGTGAAGGAAATAGAAACTTGGTAATAATCAATCAATTTATATATCGTTTCCTTCATATTTCAGTCTAAAAACTGAATGAGCTCCTATCATGAATGAATAAATAGTGTTTTGATAATTGTTGGCTCAATCGTTAGTTTCTTTTTTTTTTTTTTTTTTTTTTTTTTTGATAATAGGAGTTTTGATAACAGTCAGTTTGATAGTTAGGTATTTTGATAATAGGAGTGTTATACTTTTGTTAAATAAAAGCTTTGATAATAGTTGAATGAAGGTAATGAAACTTTTATTGAATAAAGGTTTTGATAATAGTTAGTTTAATACTTAGTTTTTTTGATAATAAGAGTTTTGATGATAGTTTGATAGTTAGGTATTTTGATAATAGGAGTTTATTAAATAAAAGCTTTGATAATAATTAAATAAAGGTAATAAAACTTTTATTGAATAAAGATTTTGATGCTAGTTAGTTTAATACTTAGTTCTTTTGATAATAGGAGTTTTGATAACAGTCAGTTTGATAGTTAGGTATTTTGATAATAGGAGTGTTATACTTTTGTTAAATAAAAGCTTTGATAATAGTTAAATGAAGGTAATGAAACTTTTATTGAATAAAGGTTTTGATAATAGTTAGTTTAATACTTCTTTTGATAATAAGAGTTTTGATAATAGTTAGTTTGATAGTTAATTATTTTGATAATAGAAGTTTATTAAATAAAAGCTTTGATAATAGTTAAATAAAGGTAATGAAACTTTTATTAAATAGCTAGTTTGTTTTTTTTTTTTTGATAATAAGAGTTCAAAATAGGACACATGTTTTGCATCTTTCCGTGTCAAGATGTTTGTTTTCTTTTATAATACAGGAAAATATATCTCTGACTGGATTTACTTGAATCTGATTGGTGCTGATGTCGTCCAGATCATCGAGAGCGACCTTCTTCATGGCGTTTGGCTTCTCCGCGAATTTCCTCTCGTCCCTGACCTGCTGCTGAAACTGCTGCGGATACTGAGAATGCTGTGGCAATGACGCTGCTTGTCCAAGAACAAGCGCCACCAAGCATAGCGACACGTACTGATTGTATTTCATTTCTGAAAGGAAAATTACCAATATCCGATGAACTACTAATTGAAAAAATGATCATGCGAAAGATATCTCTCACAATGTGTAATATCATTGCGGTGACTCAAAAAGAGAAAACGAGGATGAGCAACCAAATTTCAAGAAAGAATTCAAATCCGTGATCTCGAATCATGTTCCAAGTATGCACACCAGCTTCCGTTCCACATATGTTCCTCTCTTCTATTTTTCTCTCTTCTTTTTGACTCTGTACATTCTTTCATCACAAGTTCAGTCCCTATTGCTATCTTTCTTTCTTTGCAGTATTTTATTTTTTTACAAGGAGCATGGAACGTACAAAAGACTGTAAGACTATATACATTGAATAATTGAAACTAAATGTTTGAAAACTGTATGTACATTTATTGAAACGTATAACGTTTGCTGAAATGTGTAATATCCATTCAAGTAATACAAACTCTTTCAAATTTTTAGAATACTCATAAAAGAAACTTATAGAAGAAAATGGAAAGATATGAGCAAACAAGTGATCTTTGGCTGTGAGTATTTGTGCAAGCTCGTTCCATTTTCTAAATGGAGGTGAGGAAAATACTTTGAATATGGTTTCGTGAAGTGAAGAGCACAAGTGCACAATGGCCAATAACGATGAAAAAATTTCGTCGACAGTTTGAATTGTTGTGATAAAAAAATCATCAATCGCAACAGTTCACTTGATCTCATTTTCAAAACGTGAAGCCTCTTTGACTCAGTCCTGAGTTTTGTTCTCTTGTTCACTTTAACATCCCACAGCGAGCAGAAAATTGAAGGTACACTTATCTTCAGAAGAATTGTAAAAATTCACGCGTTTGCAAAAAATCTTTCTTATATGAATAATTCCTAACCATGATCTTGGAGATTGAAGTCATTTTTTCCTACCATTTTATTAAAACGTTCGAACGTTTTAACAAAATTAAAAATGACAGAACATTTAGAATTTCTTGGATTTTCATCGCTTATACCGTTAATAAAATTCAAAGTAAAAGCTGTCGAGACGAAACAACAAAATTGTAGCAGCAACTCGCAAAGAGGAGATCTGAATCTTCAAGACAAATCAACAATTCTCGAGGAGAGAAAAAAATGTCCTTAACTATTCGCCGAAAATTCGTGACTGAATGAAAGTGAAGTAGAACTTTTACGCTTTAAAGCGAGCGACCAAGCGACTTGTTGCATAAATTTAAATTATCGACAATTTTTCATCGTCATTGCGAAGAGCATTCTTACTTAAATCCTCCAATATTTACGTGTAAATATGCGATGATCTGTCAATCAGAAATAATTGACCGAAGGCAGAAAACTAAGTCTCTTAACATATAATTCAGTGGCAATTGAATTCTTTTCAGTTGCCCGAGTGAAATGTGATTGCGTAAATCTCGATGTGGGAGGCCAGATTTACCTAGGTCGTCGTAGGTAGTAATCAACAACCTTGATCTCGCAGAACTAAGCTCGGCGAGGGAAAAAAGGCGAGCGATCGCGCGGTACACGGAACGAATAAAGCGGAATGGTACCGGAGGCAGAGCGGAGGAGAACGACGCCGACGAGCGACAGGAAAGTGTGTCAGAGCGGTTAAGGTCACCCTGGCAGCACCAGGTAGCCCACTTCTCGATCGAAGCTACCGGGTTTGTTGAACCCGGCAGGTACCGTTACCTGAAAACGCGGTCGCGACCTACTGTCGCGGTCTTCCTTCTTCTCCGCTTCTTCTGCGCTGAACGAACTAGGCGAAGTAACAGAAAAAAAAAAAAAAAAAAAAAAACTAAAAGAAGAAGAAACTGTCGAGATTGTCGAGTAAAAGGAAAATCCTGTCTTTTCAGGCGATTACCAAAAAAAAAAAAAAAAGGAAGAAATCGGAATGAATTTCTGATGTTAGTTTCGTTCGAAGAGATTAAAGAAGATTTTAAAATATTATACTCGATACTGCAAAGTCAACGAGAGAAGTTTGAAGAAAAAAAAAAAAAAAATAAAAGGTACGAGAAGAAACATTACGTTTGTTTTTTTTCTTTTTTTTTTTTTTTTTAAAGCGAAGTGGATGGAACTGGAGGAGTTCCGGGGGAACAGTTTTCGAAAGCAAATAGAGAAGACGAGTTACGTGAAGCCGCCACGCCTCTCGAAAACGGTACCCGACCGCGGCGGAAAAAATCGCGAACGATTTCTAACTGTAGCCGGTATCTGTAAAAGGCATTTTGCCTGTCGTTCCTTCTCGCTCGCGTGTTTCGTTTCGTATCGCGAAATTATTTATTTCCAACAACGCGACGCGAGCAAGTCTTCTTTCGTGTTTGATCTCCTCCTTCTGTCGAGCATTTCGCGACGTGAAATTTGGGTCGTTAAAATTTTCTTAACCCGAGGTGCAACGGAACTCGGCTTTCGAAGTTACGTTCTCTTGGATCCAATCGGTACAAGTACGAAAGCAAAACGATCTGTCGCAATTGATACTGGAAAATGAGAATGACGGAAGAGAGATCGTTAATAAAGAAGAGATCTTCGCAAAATTTGAATATCATTGCTGCGTGAGAAATAACGCTTAGACAGACGCTAGGAACATAGATGAGTATTGACAAAGAAACAACAACAAGAAGCAAAGTTTGGACAAATTGCAAAGGTACTCACTTCCAGTTAGCTGCCCGTGCAGATGGACTTCCTTGACACTGACTCTCAAGTTCTGAAGATGAAATTCCACGCGAGGTGGGTTCTATATAGCTTGCGGGTTCACGCGGGGGAGGGGGGTAAGCCGAGCGGCCAATGGCCACGCATCTTTGGCATTATTTTCAATGGAACGGGCGAATCCGCTGCCGGTGTGTCTGCTCGCTGTCGATTCCCGAAGGTCTACTTTTCGAATACTACTCGTCCAGATTTTACAGTTTCGACATTCCACGCCGGCCTTTTCTCGAATTCTCTCGCGCAGAACACAGAAACACAGTCATCGAGCCGCCAGCCGTTTCCACGACACCCGGCTCTATTTTTTCCCTTCAGTTGAAAAACTGACTGACAGAACTGTTCCTCCGGAGGAGGAACTCTCTTGCAACTTGATCATAACTTTTCCAACTTACGCTAGATCATTCCGAAACGTGGCTCTTAACTGAACTGTGAATTTCGCGCGTACAATATGTAAAAGTCGTCCGTGATGTATCGTTACAATATTCAGACAGTAGATAAAATGAATTGCTTGTTAGATTCCACATGATTCAGTATAAGTATCATAAAATAATAGTTTTGATAATCTTTTATTATAAAATAATAGTTTGATAAACTATTGATAATCTTAGGGATTCTCTTTGATAAGATATATAGTTTAATACTTGACATTTATTTTCTAAATTTATAATTTACATTAAATTGTTGTATATCTGTTGTATTCGTAATTACTTAAAATACGTTTGTGAAATTAAAGAGTTAATTTTAATGTTATTTGTATTGTTAATTATTTTGATAATAATAAAAGATATCTACTATTATCTGAGATTACTAATTCTGATGGAATTTATCCATGTAATTTTTTTGTTTTTCTTAATTAGCATTGAATTTAGAGTTTGAGTATTCTTTATCTTTTTAATGTACTCGGTTTGTGAGGGAATTCTTGGACTATTAATTCTTATTAGAATAAATAATGAATTAATAATGAATAATTTATCTAAAATGGACTAGTTGTCTTCGCGCTTGAAAATACAAATCAGTAAAAGTCCTCCGTGTGGTCATCGACGCGGACGATTTCTGTTCTTATTGGAGGATTTTTCCGCCCACTTGCGGCACTCGTTGCGAGATTTCTTTGTTTTCCTGGATTTCTTCTTTAGTTTTATCAAGACGAGGTGACCAGTTGCATGGTACATGCAACGTGACAGCACACATACTCGTGACGTTGACTACATTCTCGTACTGTATATCGTCGAAAAGACGAATGCAAAGAGTTTCTGAAAAAAAAAAAAAAAAAGAAAAAAAGGGAATAAAACATTAGAAACTTGGTAGTTTATCAAAAAGTGAAGCGGTAAAGTTGTTGATGAATTTTGAAGTAAATGCTGTTCGAACCGATATCGATGAAGTGAATTGAACGAAAACGCATCGATGGTCGATGGTTGTACCGACTCGTTCGCTCGTCCGCAGAAGCCGGAGGCTTTCCTTTTCTTCTTGAAGGTCCATTTCACGTTGCGTGCACTCCGAACTAGACGGTCGCGATTCATCATAACTGTTTCAGTAGCGGGATGCTGGAGTCTTCTTATTAGCAGCATCTCGCTAATCACCGTGAACGACCCGGTTCAATTGGCCAAAAAAAAAAAAAAAAAGAAAAAGAAAAAAGAAATCGAACCGTACATACGTGACGACGACGACGAAATCTTCGATTCCTAACACATTCTTCCAATTCCACCCTATACCTTGGAGTGTTGGAGTTAGTTCTCTTCAATACATTCAAGCTCCAGAAACAAAAAAGACGCAATGAAGAATGCAAATTTTCTGTAAAATTTATTTCTTAAAATCTTTAAAAACGCATCTTCGAATATGATCATTTCGATGAATATTTGTCATTTTTATATATTTTTCTGTATATGTTATGCAATTTCATTTTCATATTCGATGTATCAATATTTATTATTTTCAGTATCTTCTATTTATTTGCGACTCGCATGAATATTCCAATGTTTCGTGGTAGTTTGATAGAATTTTATTAGCACTGTATCGAGACACGGATCAACCTGAAATTGCATAAACTGTATGAATAATCGTCGTACTCTTAACATAACAATCGTCTTGATCTTAACATAATTCAACTAATCTCAATATAATCATGATAATTACGCAAATAATTGTGCGTAAAGCAGAAATTATTAACTCACTTCGCGATCGAAATATTATTTTAGAGTATATAAAACACTACTTTGAACGCATCATACTTCGTTACTTAAGGTTATAGTAATGTAACGGGACCAATGAACGACCTTCAACAAGGCGAACTAATTCTGTCGTTAATCCATCGGAAGTAATGATCCTCCTTTCTTTTTCTTTCTTCCTTCCTGCTTCCTTTGTTAATTGCAATATTTCGGCCAAAGGAAATAAACTTGGCTAAAAGAAATTTATAAAAAAAAAAAATGAAACACTTTAAAGAATACAGATCGAAAGAAAGACATTGACTCGCAAGATCATTCACAAAAGGACACGATAGGCAAATTCAAATTCGACAAATGATCCATAACGTTCAAGCGTCGGAAAACAATCTGCCATAACCTCTGCAGTCCCGATTTTTCTCAGAACTGCATACCGTCAGAAACAAGGTATTACCTCTGCGTAAAAACTGTTATTGTTAACGTTTTAGTAAGTATCTTTTTAACCTTTGACATATTTTTTCGTTCTTCCATTTAAAAATATTGCGAAAGTTTTCACAATTTTCGTATTGCGAGAATGTTTTATCTGTTGAATATCGAATCTATCGGTAATGTAGATTCCGCCAATAAAGAAATATTCCAAATGCAAATACTTCCTGATTCGTATCTTTTCGATAAATTAAAGCCTCCTCGTAAGGACGCGATGTTTCTAGTAACGGGACATGGTCGAACATTCGTTAGCGTTCGTTCATGTTCGAAGGAACGGTAATTCATACATGCACGCTTCACTTCGGCAAATGAGGCTTTTTAGGTTTTTGTAGGTTAAGCTCCTCGTTTCTCACTGAAATGCCGTGTCCAGTAACTCGTTCCTCCCGAACGAGCCCCGAGGAAATTATCAATGTTCCAGCATCTATAATAAAGTTGAAAAGAATAGATCCAGTCCTGCTATTACGCCTTTACCACTGACACAGAAATTCAATGGTACATCAGCGAGCGTGAACCAGTCGTTTCTATCTGCCTCTCCCTTTATCTGTTTCCCCCTCCCCTCGACCCACCATATACTAGAGCAATGTTATAATTATTTTTTTAATAAATTTACGACTACTGCTATCGAGCGTTCAATTAAATTCGATAATATTATTCATAGCAGTATTTATTTATAGTATATATCACTTTTATACAGGTTGTTGTCCCAAATTTAAATGTCAAAATTTTGAAAGAACTGGCAAACTGGGAAGAAAAGCCCTTTGGAGATTTGCCCTATTTTAAAGGGAATCGCGAAAGAAAGAAACAGTTTTCGTCTTCTCGCTTACTTGTTTGTACTTATACTGCTCGTGTTATTATTCATTTTATCATCTTATGATAATGACATTATCATCTCATGGTATATCGTCTATTTAATGAAAATACTATTCAAAATGCTAATATTTCGCAGCAACGCAATTACAGCATTGACCATTCTAACTGCATCTAGACATTGTTCTTACAATGTTCTATATATCAAACTATAGTTTGGTCTCTCGGTTGCTCCTTCGAGTTGATCGGCATCGAATAAACTTATCGACTAAGTTGGATAAGCGAGAAAATAAAGAAATCTGTTCCTTTCTTCCCTCGCGGTTTTCTCTCAAATGGAGGAAATTTCTAGGAAATTAATTAATTTTTCTGCGCATTCCCCAACATTTTGATACGCGAATTCGAACCAGCCTGTATATTTGCGTACAGTCCGTATAATCTGTAAGACGAATAACGTGTGTAATAATTAAACCGTGGTCTTCGAATTTCTGCTCTCGTTCGAGCAAAATAAGTTACAACCTCTTCAGATAAATTTCGTATGAACGGATAAATGTTGTTACCACGATTACTTCCAAAACGTACTTTTCTAAAAATTGAAAACAATTGTTATTAACGATAAGGAGTTGCGATCAACATAGGAAACAACACGGATAATGTGGCAGTGTAAAAAGGAAAAGAGACCGATACATACTTACCAATAAAATATCCATTACAGCTACTCGACACACAAAGTGTCGAGATAGCGGGTATCGTCGAACGTGTTCGATAATTGCGCGCTACCTCTCCTTTCCTCGCACGTTCCACACGCATCGTAATTATTGGCATTCGATAACGTTCTAACGAGGAGTAATTCAATGACTTATGTATTAGAAGAATGTTATGAAATTCTTCACACAACAGATAGAATTTTGATTCGAAAATTCGAATCAAATCGAGTGTTTCCATCCGTCGAGTAAAATTTACAGATTTTCTTTGCATAGATATTTTATAGGCCACATGGAATGTAGGAAGAAAACTGCAATTATTAAAAATTCTGGGAACTAATTTTTAATAATGAGTTTCTTTTCGAAATTGAAAAAATTTAATCGATTTTCGAAAACCGAAACTCTAGCGCTAGTGGTGAAATGGTGGAACTGATCTATAATTTTGTCCTTGTCTTGCTCTTGTACGGTAAAGCAAAGTTCTGCCATCTAATTGAAATTAATAGTTCTAATTTTCTCCGAGACGTGGCAGTAGGTATCTTATTCTTATTTATTCCATTTTAGAACAGCGCCAAAATATGTACCCACGAATGAGGTATGTGACCAAAATGTGAAGATCTACTCTTTTTAATTAATAATTACGACAATATTTAATTAATAATTACGATAATTAATGTAACTACAGCAGAATACAATTTTATTTAATTCTTATGTACGATGAACAGTCTTGGACGAATCGGATTTTCTAACGAATCTATCCGTGAATCTATTTTTTTTTCTCCTTTCCTTTTTACTGCTTTCTGTTTTTTTCGCCGCTTTCGTTTTTTTTTTCTTTTTTTGTTTTCATTGATTATTAACAACTGAGAGTACAAAATATTTTCTGCAATCCTATTTTCTTTTTTCTTTATTTTAAATCAGCGTCGCCACTGTTGAACTCGTTTTTTTTTTAAATATTCGCGCCGCCACGATTGGAAGCAAAGTGCCGCCACCTATCGAACGCGGTTGAAATAAGAAAGTAACAAGAATATATCAATGATTTAATAGTCACGATTATAACCTCGCTGTTCGTGACAGGCAGTTTTTTCGGTATTGTTGCAATTACAGTTGAGATACTAAAGAGAATCACTTCTCAAAATGGAATGTTTAATTGGGATACAGTTTAAAGATTTCGCTTTAGTCGCGGCCGATATGACTACAGCTCAATCCATTATGGTTATGAAAAACGGTAAGAAATTAAATTAAATTCATCACAGCCTAAAGAACAGGCCCAAATAAATTGTTTATTTCACTGCTTCTTTTTCTATGATAAATATTACCGAGTTACCAAAGTTAATTTGTAACCTGATATGATCATACGTTTCATTTCAAGCCATTTACACGATAAATGCAATTCATTTTATGTTCATCGTACCGATTCTGTTGTTTCAGATGAACAAAAAATTCACAAGATGTCTGATAAGCTTATTATGGCAGTGTCTGGAGAATCCGGAGACACCACGCAATTTTCAGAATACATAGGGAAGAACATCCAACTGTACAAAATGAGAAACGGTTATGAATTGTCCCCGAGGGCAGCTGCTTTGTTTACTAGGAGAAACTTAGCCGATTACCTCAGAAGTAGAACACCGTATTTTGTCAATTTATTAATGGCCGGTTACGACGACAATACTGGGCCGGAGTTGTATTTCATTGATTATTTGGCGTCGTGCGTCAAAGTGCCCTATGCCGCGCACGGTTACGGAGGCTTTTTCTCCCTTTCGATACTGGACAGATATCACAAACACGGTGAGAAACACTAATGAGATCAAACTCGCACGGATTTTTATTTGCATATGATATAATTAGTACAATTCTTTTCATTAAAATGTGCACTACATGCACGTTACAGATTCGACGGAAGAAGAGGCATACATATTAATGAAAAAATGTGTCAGAGAAATACACAAGAGACTGATAGTTAATCTTCCAAACTTCAAGGTACAAAAGGTATCGAAGGAAGGTATAAAAGAATTGGAACCTATCACAGCGAAAAATTTGGCGGCGGAGGATGTTGATAAAGCATAGAGCTGCGTGAACTATTTTTATTCATACTGTTTGTAATGTCATTTTCAATTCAAAGAATAAATGTTTTGAAACAGAGTAGCTTCAATAGCCATTACTTTTTGAACGAGTCTGTAGGTAATTGTTAGAAAAAAAAAAAAAGAAAATATATACGTAAATGAAAAAAATTTAATTTTATTACATTTTCAAAAAAATGTTTACATAAATTTTTTTACCTATATATATCCTACGAAATCTATTCTTTCAAACAAATTTTTTCAATTAAGACACGATCACGTCGTAGGAAAATTGTACGTACGAAACGAGATTAGAAATTTGTAATAACAAAAATTACAACAAATCAGAGAGTTCTTTGAATTTTCGTGATAGTTTTTTCGAATTAGGTATGTAAAAAACTGTATTATAATTTACAACGATTATTTCTAATGAAATATAACGTGTGTTATAGACTACAAATCTATTGGAGTACAAGTTGACATTCACAATAGAATAAAGGTTGTATTTTACACGGAAATAGAAAAATCCAATCTAACTTTCTATTCTGATTGTTTCTTTAATTTAAAAAAAAATTATATCTTTTACGATCAAATAAAGACTAATTCACACTTGTGATATGCGTGAACTCTTGCTTATTTAAAAGTTTATATACCGAAAAACAAGTCATCTATGTAAAAAAATACTACTTTTTTTGTCTCCATTCTCAGATAACTGGTCTCTAAATTATTAATATGAAACGTTCTACATACATATGTATTAATGAAAAACGACAGGAATATAAAATAAATTACGAATTATAAGTTCAATAAAATTCAAATGTACGAATGTTAACGAAATGCTGATCAAACATTGCATGTTGTTGATACTTTGAAATTTTATGATTGTACAGCTTGAGCATAAGACAAATTATTATTTTTCTTTCTTACATACGATGAATTTAAACCGGTAACAACGTAATGCTGAAATTCTCTTATATTAATCACCTTAATTAATACGAATATTATGTGTCCTTTTTCGTTTCTACTTGCGTTTGTGCAGATTGTTCCGTTTGTGTCGCATTAACTGGATGATCCTCGTAACTGAAAAAGAGAAGAAACATTAACGACTCGCGATTCATCGTTTCAAAACAAAAAGAAACAAAAAAAAGATTTCGAACAAGTATGCACAAGTGGAACGTTTGTTGATACGTACGAAAATAATGCCTTCAAATCTCCTTTTGCCAACGCTAAAAGTAGAGGAGTACCCAAACAAGCGGGCACTAGATACAACAAAGCTGGTTGTGCGTGATTGAACAAATGCATGATGAGCATCGTCGCCAGTAACCCCATGAAATAAGCGAAGAACGTCGAGTAGAAGTACACGTTTGTTTTCCTGCTTAGGCTATTGTCGAATCGCAGTAAAAGGGCAATGAAAATACCCGGCAAGACAATGTCACCTAAACCCAGCATAGCAAAATTGCTGGCTGTAAGTCCTTTCTCCAATATATCTTGAGGAAACACTAACTTGATCGGTACTTCAAAAGATCTCGCAACGGTTACCATCACGTCCGTACCGAATACCCAAAATGCATCATAAAACAACAGTCCACAAAGCAAAATACACCCTGTTGGAACGTTGTTCACGTGTAGCAATTCAACTCCATTAATTGCGAATGCGATGCCAAATAAATTATTGGCAATCCAGTGCTGCAGAATTGAAACAAATATTTCTCACTTAACGCTACTCTTTAGGAGAGATTCTTTTAAAGAGAATTTTGCTCAATGCTGTTACCTTTTTGACGAGATACCAAGTTCCGACAAGCGAACAGCATATTAGACAAACAATGTCATGGAGATTGAATTTATAATTGATAATATGTTCTACTTTGTCACCTTCCCCTTTAGTAAATGATATATGATACTGAGTTTTCGGAATCGCAGCAGGTACCAGCGATGAGATTAATGGGCTGCAATCATACGTAGTACGTAGTTTTAACAATAGTCAATATATATATTCAAATGCACGTAGTCTGAAGCTATTCGTACCTAGTAAGATGACACAAGGCTAAAATTCCAAGGAAAAAGAAGTACGCGGCTAAAATTTGGTTAACGAACTCCTTGGCAAATATCTGAAAAAACATTGATATATAGCCCTGAATCTGAACGAATCTTACGTTTCACGTAAGAGTCATTCGTTTAACGCCTTCTTACCTTATACAATACGTACAGTCCAACTAACGTAATACTAGAAATGAATGGAAATATTGCTGCCTCCTTGCGCGACATTGTGTCTGGTTGTTCTCCGCTCTTTTTACACTGTTGCTGCAACGCGATCAAACAGATTTCATCAACGAAACCTTCAAACCGTTAGATACAAGTGTTAACTGACAAATTGAAGATCACAAGTTAGATACAAGTGTTAACTGACAAATTGAAGATCACAAGAGTGAAGATCTTGGAAAGCTTGAGTTTAACTATGTTACTGCAAAAGCAAGAAATTGGCATACTTCACAATGACTCTCAACTCTCCTCTCAACCATTAATCGTAAACTCTACAATTGTCAACCTGTGAACTCGTTGATTATCACTCGACCGTGATGATAATGAGATGAATTTCACGCGGACAAAGATCACTCGGATTTCGCGAGTTAGTGATAACTTACGATACCAATGGTTGGCAAGTTCGAAGAATTTCGCTCGATATACGCGTGCAAAACATATGTCAAACGCGTGGCTAACCTGCTGCTCCTTATGGTGTTTAACAGCTCGGTAACTGCCGAAGAAGATCGGCAAAATGGCCATAATTATCAGGCTTCCATAAGCGAGGACCATACCCTCGGACGTCGACGGTATTCTCCCAGTGATCGCCTCATTGTTCTCCGTTAGATTCTCAGCCGCTTGGACACCAATTTCGTTTACCTCGCTGGCCATCTTGGACTTCTTAGCACAATCGCGAGTGATCGGACAGTCGCGCTTCGTGACACGACTTCAAAAACAGTCATCGACAAAATAATACGAAGATGGACGAACGTCGCATCGCACTGTCATCAAACTGTCGCTCCATACGAAACGAATAACAAATATTATATTTAACGTAACGAAGCACGAACTTGTAACTTCAATTCCTTATTTCGTCAATGATAATTTTTCAACGTTCCGTATATACGGCCACGTGTTTGTCGATACGCAGTTATCGATCGAGTAAAAAATTTTCTACGAGTTTCGTAAAATTTTCAATCTCTCCGTTTAGACGTTGATCGTACGAGTTGAATGTATGTAAACATTTCGACGGATCAGTTGTATTTCGCGCGGAAAAATCAGCAATGTATTTCGGCTAAAAATCAGCCTTTAAGTTTATCGACACGTGGACAAATAAACATCACCGCCACCGATATTGTCGAGTTCTACTTTAACGAGCCGATGAAAACTCGCTATGAAAATGACAAATATAGAGTTTACAATCGTGCAGCGAACGTTAATTGTTAAATGAATGGGCCCGGAAAGTGCGTTTTCCATCGTTGTCACGTGAAAATGAAACGATTCCCACGGCTTCCGACAAAAAATGGATACAGAGGCTTTTAATCTCGAGATAAATTGAATCTCACGAAGAGTCGCATAGGTTAAAATACTGTATTATTTTATACTCAAAAAAAAAATGTAAATTCTGCTTGAATATTAATTTTGCTCGTGTATTCTTCGTACATAAATGCTAACGAACTGTCGTACGGTATGTTTCACGTTTAATTTAAAAATTATAACCATCTTGCTTTTTCTATAAATATGATCTATGTAATGTAATTTATGTTGTTTCCAACGTATCGCATTGTTTATTTTTCTAGTGGATACCAATGAGTTGAGAAAGTAAGCGATGGACACACTGAAAGTAAAAAGTGCGCCAGGGAAAACATTTGACTTGTCGTTGAGAGGAATCAGTATTAAATCTCTGAAACGCGAAGTGAATATTTACCCAGAGATACTTAACTTCTTACCTCCGAAGAAAGCGAAATGTACTTACAAATTGTGATAAATTTCATACTCACGTTATTCTTGACTATGTTCCTTTTCTTTTAAACATAATATAATATAACGCTGTAGAAAGATTTCACGATTCGTAAATTTCCCTGAAAGGATTACAAATCGCTGGTAAAATTGAAAACATGAATTCACATTGTAACACCGCGAACAAAAAGCTGTATCACAGAGGACAAATTGACGTGATAGACATGCCGGTACAATTGACTCGCAGTTACAAGTACTTTCTTGTTTATGAGGATCAAATATCTAGATTCGTTGTATTGAAAGGTTTACGTGGAAACACGGCGAACGAAGTAGCCGTAAAACTATTGGACGTGTTGGCTATCATTGGTGCGCCGCAGGTGTTACAAAGCACTAACGGACGTAAATTCGCCAAGGAGGTTGTGCAAGAGTTGCGCCTTCTATGGAAAGACTTTATGATACTTCACGGGGAAATCACCGAGAGAAATGGACAGAGCAGAGATTTTAAAAGCTTGCTGGAATGTTGGGTGGAGGAGAATCCGACGAAGACATGGCACGAAGCTCTGAAACACGTACAAATCTTTCAAAATTCAACGTTCCGTTGTGAAAATGGAAAGATTCCGTACGATATATTATTTGGGAGGAATGTACACAAGGAGTTCCAAAAACGGACTAACGTGATAAACTCGACATGGGATAATATATGGGCCGAAGAAGAATGGATTGGTTTGCTATCCAACAGTGAAGATGAAGTTAAGAAGGAAGATAGGCAACAGTTTATAGAAGACTCGACTTTTGCGAACGTCAGAGATACGGATACTGTAAGTACGATACTAATAATGTAATTACTTTTGTACGCGACGCTAATCGATACTCTAATTCGTCAGTTCAATGACTATGAGGATGAAGACTCTGATAGTGAAGCCAAGGATGAACTTCAAAGGGACACTCCCGATTTCAATTTCGTGAATGTTAAGAGTGAACCTTTGAACATGCACACGGAAGACTTGGCATTTGAGGATGAATCGGGAATAGACGACAAAGCGTCGAACGTAGAGAACCAAGTCGACTTGAAGTGTAAAGTCTGCAAGAAGCAGTACATGAAACCCGGCCACTTGAAAAATCACATGAGAACGCATTTAAAGGGAAAGAAGTTTGAGTGTAAACTGTGCAACAAAACGTTCCACGTTCTAAACTTGTACGAAAAACACACGAGGCAGTCACACAAACAAAGTAAATTGTCCAACTTGAGTAGAAGCAAGAGAAGCAAAAACTTGCAAGATGACGCGATATTAGACGCGAAAGCACCTAAATTGAGAAGCTTCGCAGAGTCGAACGCTGACGAGACACAATCCAGCGAAGCAAATAACCGTACAAAGGTGGAAAGGAGTCTGAGTCTTCTGAAGGAGAAGAAGAAGATCACCTCCGACAGTCGGTCGATGAAACTAAACGGAGATCCAACTCTAGAATGTTCGTACTGCAATCAAAAGTTCAACTTTCCCAGCGTGTTGAAAAGGCACATGCGATCTCACACGAACGAAAGGCCGTACGTCTGTTTGATTTGCAACAAGAGCTTCAAACAGCTGGGCCATCTCAGCCAGCATTCACTGACGCACAAGGATTATCGTTCTTTCCACTGTGCGGTCTGCGGGGTGAAGTTCGAGTCGCTGGGTTCGCTGAAAGTCCACGCTCAATCGCACAAAGAAGACTACATCTCAAAGGCTAAAGAGACCTTCCGTCTGTTCGAGTGCGACAATTGCAAAAAGGTGTTTACCACCAAAAGCGTTCTGGAGAGGCACATACTCACCCATTCTCACGAACGTCAGTTCCCGTGTTTCGTCTGCGGCAAGAGGTTCAAACAAGCGGGACACGTGAAGTCTCACATGCTGGTGCACACGGGCGAACGGAAATTCGAGTGCACCGTTTGTAAGAAGAGATTCAGCCTCTCGAATTCTCTGAAGAAACACATGTACGTTCACAACGGTGAGAAACCGTACCAGTGCGACGTGTGCGGCGCGCGATTCCTCGAGAAGAGGAACCTGAACGGACATCTGATGACCCACACGAACGAGCGTCCATTCCGCTGTAAAATATGCGGGAAGAGGTACACTCTGGCGGACACGTTGCGTCGGCACGTGAGCGCCGCCCACGAGGACGGACGCACCTATCAGTGCGAGATCTGCGCGAAAATGTTCAAGCAGCTTGCCCACCTGTCCGTTCACAAAAAGGTGCACAACGACGAGCGGCCGTTCCAGTGTCATTTGTGCGAGAAGAATTTCAAACACAAGAACGTACTTAAGTCTCACTTGGCCATTCACGCGAACGTCAGACCGTTCGAATGCGACGTGTGCAAAGCCACGTTCGTGAGGAAAACAAATCTGCAGACGCACATCGCGTCCGCCCATATGAACGAAAGACCGTACGTTTGCACCATTTGTGGCAAGCGGTTCAAGCAGATCAGCCACTTGAACGGCCACGTGGTGGTGCATAGCAATTTAATGCCTTATCAATGCGATTTCTGTGATCGGCGGTGCAACAGACTCGACAACCTGAAGAAACACATGCGTCTTCATACGAAGAACAAAGAATGAGCAACGCGAGACCGATGAAAAGGCTCACTTTGAAAAGATATGTCGCGGACTTGGAATCTTTTCAACGTGAAATTATCGAAATTGAAACCTACGTATATATATCGTTAGTGAAGAGAAGTCGAGGTTAAAAGCTTCCATTTTCAATCCATGATACGACTATGATTCAATCTATCACTTCCCCTGACTCACCCCCAATTCATCGAATGAATTATGTTTTTTATAATCGTGTGTGTGATTGGCGTATACTTATATAAATTTTGTATATTTTTGTATCTTACGAAAAAGTCTTGAACAGCGCTGCTCTTTTTGAAGAAAGAAAGATGCCGCGCGTGACCTAAGTAAGTGACAACAATTGCTACCGGCAAATGAAAGTTTCGAAAGGACGCAGCTGCAATATTTTATCATATTTTTCTCTGTATTTTTACTAATCGTATCGTAAGTTCTTTTTCTTCTTTTTTTTTTTTATACCGTTTTCATTATGTCGCAAGTTATAATTTTGTTGTACAAATATAGAAAATGGAATTCCTAAGTTGGGATCTGAAATTTTTGAGATTTACACATGTCACGTATTCAGAGAAATTCCATGTTGAATGAGATTAATTCAATTGCTTTAAGTCACTCGTCATTGTGTTGTTCTTTTTTTTTTTTTAAATAAATACTATTTAAAAAATATATAGATATATATATATATATATAAAGATAGTTTTCTATCTCTTTGTAGATCCTAACAATTTTAACAATCCTATTTTATTAGTCTCTTGAAAAGATAATAAATAATTGTAATTAATGACTGCTTTAAATCATTCGTCGTTGTGTTGATTTTTTTAGAAATAAATACTATTTAAAATAGTATTTGTTTTATGTATATATTTTATATATTTTTTTATGTATTATATACATATATATAAAGATAATTCTATCTCTTTATTTAATACCTAATAACAATCCTATTTTATTAGTTTTTTAATACTTTCCCGCCGAGATGTTTGAAAAGCACAGCCGCGCGCAAGAAACATATATTATTTGTTAGAACTGTCGTTAAATTTTTAATGTTTTATTGTTATTATTTCAATTATATGTTTTATATTATTTTAACACTACAATAATCGAACTCGACGATATACCCGAAGATCTCTTCCTTTTTTACAAGTACTTAAAAGATACGGATATTCTTGTCGAAATTAATACTAATAATTTCTGTTTGAATACAAACGCAATCGTACAAACCTGTGTATTTTTATTAATAATTTTGTCCAACCAACTTGACCTACACGACCGCCGTTAAATGTTAAAAACATTATTTTTCATACGACGTAATAAATACATCGAATACATCGAATACATTGAATTTTTCTCCTTTAAAAAAATAAATAATCTTAGAATGACACGACCACGTTGCATCCTGTTAAAACTTATTTGCCGCGATCTAATGAAAAGTACGCGCCAACTCTGTATCGACTAGACTTTTCAAGCCCAGTAGTAGTTACAGCGCTTAGCTCGTTGTTGCTGAAACGCGAAATGGGGTACAACAGGGGATTAAAATTCGGCACGGCGTTTACTGTGCTGATAGTTCTAGTCGCAATTTATTACAGAAACCCCGAGAACATCCTACAGAAGCGTTTGCAAGCGTTGATCCATGGCCTGGAGAAACTTGAGAACAAACACGTGATGACATCACGGCCGAAAGTCGCGATAGGTTATGGCGTCTGTACCGACGTGTACGTGAACGCCAAGGACTTGCTCAGCTACACCGACGACATCGGACAGCCGCGACACTACGACGAAATCAACACGGAGTTGGAACTTTTGAAAAGTTTTGCCTATTACTTTCGTCATGGTGCTGCTGCCGAGTGAGTCTTACTTTTGCTTATTGTCACCTGCAATGTGACGTTTGTTCGTTTTTCACCGAGAACAACACGTTCCTTTTGTTTAACGTATTTCTCGATTTTTCCGCGTTAGGAGATACATGCCAAACAGAACGCTATTCGACGAGCTTGTCGCCAAAGCTCGGTCATTTTCATCTTCATATTCCACCATCGGTGGTAACGCAGCAATCATGGCCTTGAGGTTTGCAAGAGAGGGCTGCGACGTGACGCTCGCTGCGAAGCTAACTAGATCTTTACATCAAATGATACCACAGGTTATTAACATCGTAGGTGGTGAAGTAAAGAGGGACGACATTCATTTGGTAATTGAGTACAAACATGGAGATATTTGGGGTCCGTATTCCAGTGCTAGAGCCAACAGGTATATTTAAAAAAACTTCAGAAGGCATTGTACGGGGACGTGAGACTGTAATTATAACCAAATTTTTAGGTACATAGTTCACAATGATGCCAATAACCCCAGAATTAGTTCTCTCGATGCATTTCATAAGCTACTGTTAAAAGACGAGCCTAATTTACTTGTTGTCAGTGGTCTACAAATGATGGACAATTATCCATTTCCAGATGGTAATTGAAACTTTATCTTTGGTATAAGTTTTGCCTAGAAGTAAGTTGTTACTTGTACACGTTAAAAAATTCGTTTGAAACGCAGGCGATAGACAGAAACTTTTACACAGAGTGAAGAGGCAGATGACGGATCGATCCGCATCGACTAAGATTCATTTCGAAATGGCCTCGTTTGTGGAGGACAAACTACTTTTCGAGCTGTGCGACACAATTATTCCATTCGCCGATAGTCTGGGAATGAACGAGCAAGAAATAGCCAATTTGTATAACACGATGTATTATGGCAATGTTTCATTGGTGGCGAATTCCACGCCACGTATAGCGACAGTTTTAGATCAGATGCGAACATTGTTCAAATTGATACACACGAGGAGCAAAACTATTGAAAATTCTCGGCAACTAACCAGGATTCACGTACACACGTTAGCCTACCAAGCTATATTTACTGTAAAAGGCTCTATGTGGAAGAACACAATGGCCGCAGCGGCCAAAGCATCACTGACGGCTCACAGACACGTGTGTGCGACGAGCCACGTAAGTATATACGATTGTACTTCTTTAACCGTGAAATTACAGCGTCAACGTGTATATATGTATATATGAACTTATGAAATTCTAGGTCGACATTAACAAAGCCGCGTTGATTTTAGACGATAGTTTCTCGACGTCTATTGTCGATGGCACCCGGATAGCGTTAGATATTAACAAACCAGTGTCCTGCTGGGACGAAACATTGAAGATAGAAAGCAAGAATGTTGCTATTCAAGTGTGCGTGGCGCCAGTATTGGTTTGCACCGAAGCAGCGCAAACTGCTGGTGGCGGAGACAACATTTCAAGCGCGGGCCTCGTATTGCAGATCTAATGCATTTTGTACTATTTTCAAAATAGAACGACGATGAGATTTTCGTGCTACTCTACTACGATACTCGCAAAGAGAAATTAGATTTCAGTGCACGTCAGCTTAGAGTTATAGTTCATTCCACGAGGTATCATTCCAACATATTCGATACATTCGTCGCACCGTTTTCTAAAAATGCAGATGTCTGATGATTGACGGTGGCACTCTTTTTAATTCTTTTTCCTTTGACATTTTATTCCATGTTATACTTGTACACGTTAAAAATCACAGGGCTTAAAATTAATATTAAATGATAATTTTAATAGCTTTTCAGCCATTCGCGTATCTAAATTTAGGTATTCTTCACTCGCAAAACTTATATATAATAAATATGACGTATAATTTTATATATGATAAAAGACATTTTTGGGATCATGCATGATATCAAATGACATTAAAAAAAAAAAAAGAAAAAGAAAGTATAACAAATATCAAGTATAATAAAAAGAAAGTGTTATTTTATCTCATGCATGAGATATCTCATTGATTAAGTTTTAAAATTTAAGCTAGTTGATCACTGGTCATATTCGTGCCCTGTACATGTATAATAGTTTGAAGTCTGTTACTAATCGTTTCATTGTGATGTAGTAAAAATATTGTTGCGTCTCGAAACGACTATTAAATTAAGTGACATTTGAAGAAGTATGACAATACTGCATAGCAACTTTAGGCATGTTACTTGTGTCTGATATATAATTCATGCAATGTATCGTGCCATGCAATACCTATATTTAGCATTACTAGCGAAATCATGCCATTGAATTATATATTATATGGAGGGTTGTGCGCTTCAGGGTCGAGTTATGTGATATATATAGCGTTTAAAAGAACCTACAAAATAATTTTCAAGTGAGAAAACAACAAAATTCAGAGAAAAAAATAAACAAAGCGTAGCTGAATGCAACGAAAAACTGGTCGTGTTCATCTTTCTTCGTTCATCCCTTTACGACATTAACTCTTGCTTCGTGTAATTTTGTCATTTATTAATGGAATATTATTCATAAATCAAATGTACATTTCAAATTCATTTTCTAAACATAGTATTTATGCTGCTTTCAATAACATCCAAATCTGTTTTAGAGAACTAAAAAGACTGATTACATACATGTCTAAAGTGGTGTTTTTAATACTCGTACAGAAATTTAAGAATATATATATATATATATATATATATATATATATATATATATATATATATATATATATACCTAAGGTATATAGGTGTATATGTGTGTTAATAAAACATAATTGTATGACACTGTAATGATCCTGTTTTTACAAAATTCATAAGAATCTTGAAACATCTTCAGTCGAGATTAAATGAGAACAGTATAGTTAATAAAAAATAGTAAATATTTCGCAAGCTCCGATGTCCCAGTATCAACTGTGACCGATTGCTGACGTATATAAATGAGAAACATTTACTATTTCCTGTTTAAGATACTAGTCTACTCGGTATATAATATTCGACGTTAACATATAAATTTTACACCAAAAAGTTTATAAGTTTATGCAGCAATTTACAATTAACAATCGTTTTTGAAGAAAAGGGGGAGAGATACACGGTTAAAGCGTTAAAATGTTTGACTTAGAGTTTAACGCTAGGATCCTTATCAAAAAAACATTCGCGAGTTGGAGAACATTGTGAATTTATAAAAAGTTTCATAGGATTGTATCTCCTTCGTCAATTCCTAACATCTTCAAGTCGTCTGGTCCAGGTTGAGTATCTACTTCCGTTTCCGCCTGAGTAATTTCAGGCGGCGGTTGATCCATGTATTCTGGCCCGTATCCAACACATCCTAACATACTATACATAGACGAATACATAATGTTACTTTCTTGTTGATTCTGTTGTTTCGTTTCCGTTTCCTCCTTCGGGAAGATGATGTTCAGAGCCTCTTGCAGATCGTCGGGCAGAGGAATGCTTGGATCGGTTCGTTTCTCAGTGGGTTCCGGGATGTCGGAAATATCCTGCGTGGCGTTCTCCACGGTCGGTAGGGGAGGCGGTGGTGGATTCTGATGATTTTGAACGAAAGGAGGAACAACAGCAGGCATCTGTGGTGGCGGATTCGCCATGAAGGGGGGATGACTTTGTACCGGTGGACGTACTGGTTGATGAGGAGGAAATCGTGGCTGACTCTGAACGAATGGCGGTGGATTGGTTATAAACGGCGGTGGAGGTCGGTTCGTAGAGAACTGTGGCCTGCTTTGCACCGTTGTCTGTTGCTGTTGTTGTGGCGGCTGCTGCTGCTGCTGTTGCTGCTGCTGCTGCTGCTGTTGCTGTTGTTGCGACGCAGTTGAAAAAGATGGTGGCGGTCTATTCAAAGGAGGTGGAGGATGTGGAGGCAGAGGTAACTTGGATATAGTAGGTGACTGTTTCTGCTGCTCCATCATTGGTTCTTCAATTACCGTTTCCTCGGACTGATCTTCAATCTCCATGTCGACTACCTGCTGTGTGGGTTTCGTTTCATTCAGCACCGGTGGTGGTGGAGCTACCAGTATTTTCATTGGCTGATTTTTGGTAGTTTGAGGCGCGATGCTTGTACTACCAGCATTATTGTTGTTGTTTGCTGTGGTAGTAATAGTATTATTATTATTATTATTATTATTATTGTTACTGCTGCTAATAGTGTTATTGTTATTAGTAGTATTAATATTGTTGTTGTTGTTATTATTATTATTATTATTATTATTACCCAGATTTATTGGAGTTGCAAGCTTGGTAATATGCACCACACCAGGTGGATTTATGATCTCATTGGGAACTTTCGGCGTGTCTTCGAATTTACTCTGTTGATAAGGAAGAGGGGTAATATCTTTCTCGGGTAATTTTGGCTCTTCGGCTTTCTTCTTAAACAACGGTAATCTGCCAATGAAAGGTAATTTACCTTTCGACACCTGGGGCGCCGACTTTTTAGTCTGTACACTACCCTTCTTGGATTTGGACGCGGACTCGTTCGTCTTCTTCTCGAACTTGGACTCGTCGTTTGACGAGTTATCGTCTCTCCTGTCTTTACCGTATTTGTCGTAATTTCTCTTTGGACTGTCGCGCCAGCTTCGTTCGCGACGCGGAGAATCGTTGCTATCCCGTTTCCTTCGATCCTCGTAATAATCCCTATCCCTATCCCGATCCCTATCCCTGTCTCTATCCCTGTCCCTGTCTCGGTCTCTGTCCCTGTCCCTGTCCCGGTCACGATCCCTGTCTCGTCCACGTCGTCTTTCATACCTGCTGCTGTAACGATCGTACTTGTCCTCTCGTCTGTCGTACTTTCTATCCCGATCGTCTTTGTATCTATCACTCTCTCGCTCTCTGTCGTCTTCCTTTTCTATAGATTTATTCTCCGGCGGTTTCACGGTCATGTTGACTTGCTGCTTCGTCCAGAATCCCATATGCGGCTTGGGCATCTCCTCCGGTTTCGGTAATTCGATCGGCTTGTTGGCTATTGGCTGCGGTTTCTCCTCTTCCTTCTTTATCCAAAAGGGCTTTGGCGGTTCCTTCGGTCCCCAGGCCTCCAAACTTTCCGGCTTCGATTTGTTCGAGAAAGAGGCTTGCTCCTGCTCCTCCTCTTCCTCCTCCTCTTCTTCTTCGATCATTTTCTCCTGGCTCAGTCTCCGATTGCTCATAGACTTCATCTCTTCCTCTTGTTTTGCTTTCAACTTGTCTCTGATCGAATTTAACAACTGTCTCTCGTCAGTCGTCTCTACAGGCTGGGGCTCCGGGGTTGGCGGCTGATTCAGGTGCTGCGCCATTTTCGACCAATGCCCTTTCAACTTTATCCGATGATAGTCGATCTCCTCGTTCAGAATAGCCTGAGTCGACGCTTTCATCTTGTTACGCATAGCGACACGAATGCTCTTCGACATGTCCTGATCGGAGTCTGTGTCAGAATTCTCCGATTCGCTGGAGCTGTCGCTGCCGCTGCTTCTGTTCCTTCGCTTCTTAGACTTTTTCTTGCTCTTCTTCGACTTCTTTGACTTCTTCGACTTTGGCGGCGGATCATCGTCTTTGTGTTTCTGCAGCTCCAATTGTATCTGTTTGTGTTTCTCTTCGGAGAACGCTTTTTCACGATCTGCCATCCAGTCGGTTTCCCAATGTGGATTTTGCTCGACAAAGCGCTGGATAAAAACATCGTGCGATAAGTTTTACATTGCTTCGATCCCGCCCTCCGAGCATGTGGAAACATTCAGATCAAAGAACTTACAGAATAATTTTCTGAATGCTGTTTCGACTTCAGGTGCAAACTCGCGCAATGTAGATCCCCGATCCAAGAGTCACAGAGCTTGCAGTACCATGCTGTCGCAGCGCTGAAGAACTGTAAACCTATAAGCAAATAATTAAGCGCTCAGCATTGCTTAAGCTTTGAAAATGGTAAACAATTTAAGTTCATAAAGAATGACCTTATATTCTGCCGCGACACATTCATGTCACTGAAAACAAAAATAAATATATATTAAAGGATGCTCAACAAACGGTTGATAACGTTAAATGTTCTTCCGTAATCTCCCACGTTGAAGTCTAGAAGAAAGAAAGGACAGGGAGAAAAATCATGTTTTATTCATACAAAATATTCCACAAAGATATTACAAGTAAAATGAAAATAATAAATTACATAAAGCAACATAACACAGAACTTTTACACGTACTGCAACTGCCTTGTGTTATCTTTTATTTTCTCTTTTTCTTTTGTAACTTTTGCTAATCGTTAAAAATCTGAAAATTCAATAGTTGCTGTAAATTTTGTCTTAAAAAAAAAAAAAAAAAAAAAAGAAAAAAAAACAGATCGGCATTTACAGTACGTTTCACAAAAATATTTCAATTTATAATATATATATATATATCATAAATGTATTCATAAGTGTACAAGTATGCTAAATAAAATAAGTGACACGAGCGAATATCACAATTTACACATTTCCATATAACTATGTATGTTATTATTTGCATTTATACACGCACCAGCATTATAGTAATTGATTTATATTGATATATATTTCACATTGACAAAATCTTCCTTTGTTCATTCTTGACTGTAAATGGACCTACGTACGATGAATCGACGAACAATACACTTGCGAGGAATAATTTTAAATAGTTCAATTATAGAAGCTGAAATTTCTGAAATCGCCCGAAAGTGTGCTCCTCGAGTCCATTTAAAAAGTCCAGTGCATCTCTATGGTGTTTACATCATTGCTACAAAATTTTGCTGCTAACACTGCGATGTGCACTAACGTGCGCTAACATTGCGCACACTTCGCGGAAGGAATGAAAAGAGTATTCCGCATAATAAATTTGCGAAGTGACTTGTTATCATGACAGATAGTAAATTGACGTGTATATATATACATATATATATATATATATATATATATACACATACATATATATATATATATACATATATATATATATATATATATATATATATATCATTTTGAATAATTTGAAACGAAAAGGAAAAAGTAAGAAATATTTAAAAAAGCCTAATTTTTATCTTTTCTTTTCGCGCACATAGTTCGGCTAATGCAGGCAAATTTTTGAGCAAACCATAGTCGTAGAGATCTCTTCAATACATACCGGACACCACAGTGTCTGTGCACAAGCTACGGAATTGTATTCTATTAGTAATTATCCACTGAAATGAACCATACCTTTAATAGGTGTTCTTTTCGTTGGCAGTCCAGGATAATAGGGCACTTCCTTTTCCGTTCCTTCTCCATTCCGCTCATGCCACGGCATGTCAACTATCTTGCGTTCCTGTTGCAGGGAATTCGATGTTAACAATGACAATGCTTTCAACAGTAAGTGTACGAATATTCGGTGGTACTTTTTAATGAGACATTGTTATGATACATCAATCAGACTGTGTATCAAGTACCTGTAGGTTGATCGTTACTGTAATATATCATCCTTATACAAATATAGTTCAAATTAGAAATACATAGTTTTTAACCGAATCCATTTGTTCTCTCACAATGTAAATCAATTATCAGTTAGATTTTTCTGCATCCTGTTTCTAATGATTATAAAAGTTATTTGTGAAAATAACGATATCTTCGATTAGAAATTTCTACATTCGATTAATTGAAAGTACCTATACCAGAGCTGAATGAGTTTTACTAGAGACACTATCGTTAGAATAGCGGGCAACTTACTAAGCAAGCTTCTTTGTGCTCATTGCTATGCAGATGATTCAAATATTCCTTTGCCGTTTTAGGAAATATATCGCAGACTTTACACCAATGCATTTCTGGATCATAATGTACGAAATTGTACATAGGTTTAGAGTCCTCGGGAGACCTTCGTTCTTTCGTGTCCCTTTCAATTTTGGATTCCTTGTCGGAGTCGGATGCCGATGATCTGTCGGGCGACTCTGATTTTCCTTTCGGAAAGTCTTCCTTGGGACTTCTTGAACGTTTGTTAATTTCTAATTTAAACTTGCTTTTTAGATCGTCAACAGTAGCTTTGTCCCCTATAATTCCGGTAAGCATATCGATTACGTTGTGTATCGATTTCATTTTATTTTGTATCTCAATCTGCAAATCGAGAAACAACATGCCACGAAACGGTGTTGAAATATTTTACTTAAATATGATAATCGTGACGATCATATACCTGCAACTTTTGATTTTCTTTTATAATACGATTATTCTCCCGTCCACCTTCTTTACCGATCTCATCGCATTGTTGTCGCAGAATCTCCAATTCGCGTTGTAACGTAGTCGATTTCTTAACATACTCCTCACGCTGTTTAGCCAAAGTTGCTTTTTGCTGCTTTACCTCAGCTGCGATTGCTGCTGGGCACCAGAACACAGAAACGTGTTAAAAGGATACTCTAACTAATACTCTGATAAATATTTATGAGAATAAAGTAGGAAAATTCACCTTCTTTCTTGGCATCTTCTGGTCTTGCCAAGGACGATACTAATCCAGAGGAACCACTATCAACTGGTCTTGACGATTCTTGCTGAGATGTTAATGTGGGGGGAGGTGGCGGTTGTTGATTGTTATAAGCTACCTGACTCCCCTGCCAATTTGGTGGTGGATAATCCTAACAAAATAAATACACGTTTGATGTCAAATACTCAAACAATACTTCTATCGAACCTTACCTTCGTTTGTCCATACTCAAATCAGAACTTTGGATAATACACGGAAGATTCTTGAAGATGAATCATCTGGTCAATAATACTGGTTTCCAATGCCGATGCCAATAAAATAAACAACGCGAACGTTATACTTACGAGGGGATTCACAATACTTCGCGATGCAAAAGAACATAGTGTTCATCCCCCAAAAAAATGAGCGGTACTACCAAATATTATTAAAAAACATCTTGGTAGCTCGTATGCAACAACTTCGTAATTATTTTTTACAAACTCGTATAACGAGAGCAAACCTATGAATAGGTGATGCTCGAAATGCGAAACGAGGTTTAACTGTATTGCCATAAATGCAATACAATCTCAATCATAACAATATAAGCTGATCATTCTTATTATACAACATACTCCTCCTTCCAACTAATGTGCTCTTTCAAAAAACTTACACTGCGATAACTAGTCGGTTGCTGATAACTGTAGTCGTAGCCTTGCCCGTAGTTATAATTGTAGTTATTGTACCCTTGGTTGTAAGCTGGCAAAGGCGGTGGTGGTTGACTGGTATTCGGAGGTGGTGGTGGTGCCTATAAAATAAATCATACGTATCATTTGTTTCCTCCTTCTGTATTTTTTCTCTCTTTCTTTCTTTCTTTCTTTTTGGTTGACGTTCGACTTACCTGATACTGATTATGAACTGCTGGAACATAACTGCCAGGATTAGCTGGATTCGGAGTAGAAGCTTGAGACTGAGACGCAGCTTGCTGTTTCCAGTCTTGCTGCGAACGGCTGGAGTCTTTCCTCCTTCTATCCCTGGAACTGGATCGTGATCTTCTGTCTCTGGAACGTGACCTCCTGTATCTGCTTCTTCTCGGTGATGGAGATCTATCATATTTTCTCGATCTTCTCCTGTGAGAAGAATCCTCTGAGTCTGCGCTAGGACTTCTCGGCCCTTTACGCCTTGATTCTTGTTCCATTTCTTTATAACCTCAATCTGCAAACGTAACTATTCGCCATATATATAATCGATATGTCAGGTTATGTTAAAAGACCTCTTTATTATAAGCAGATACGTGACGAAATACACGTTGATAACGTAACTGTACATCGTACAATTTCAACGACGATAACAATGTTCACACGTCGAATGCCAATGGTTTTCAATTCATAACATGAACGTGACTACAAACAGCAAGCATTGGCAGACGAGAGAAATAATTTTAAATGTCGCATTGCAGCCATTGTTATTTTGTCGATAAGACAACGACGATACATTTCGACGTGTGTTACATGTTATTAGGAATATTTACCTTAACTCAATGGCTTATTTGCAGCTTTAGTACTCTGTATTTTGTATAAGTACTAGGCGCAAAGTAACGAAAGTAACGTGAGAATCCCTTTGAGAATCATTCATGCAACAAGACGTAACGAATAGACCGAAAAACGAATGGAAGAAGCTGCTTGTACGCAATGTACATAGAAGCAAAAAATCTTAGAAGGCAAAGCTCAAATGTGCTTGCGTGTATTCGTCCAATGAGTCAACGTTGGCCAACGTTACAAAAAAATCCACCATAGTTTAGCGATTGCGTCTGATTTGATGCGCGATGATGTTCAATCTTAAAATACAAGTTGAGTATAAATGAAACGTTGAAACTTTTCAATCTTACGACTGAATCTGAAGAGAACGTGCTGCAAAATATTTAAACATGCACTTGGTAATATCACGCGTTATCGTTACAAATTTCTTTGACACGCGTGCTCGCTTGTAATTGGTCAGAAAATTGATAAGAACCTGCAGTCTATAATTTTACTTGCCGATTCGTAGCTCGATTGAATCTATCTAGTGTTTTAGCTTTAAATCTAAAATAACTGCACTCGAAACTGCTCGAAACGCTACGTTCAAGTCGTCGAAGTACCAGTAGTATTTGTACAAAATATTTTTTCAAAATATCTTTCAGAAGCAACGCACTCTCGTTTAACGAGGATAAAAATGATGAAAAAGCGTATCGACGGTCGTCGACTGGGTCAAAATATTGGCAACCAAGTAGTCTTACTTGGGACCATTGGAAAAGTAAGAATTATTTCACGTTGACGCGGAAGAATTACGTTTGCCCTTCATCCGCAGAATCGGCATTCGGCCCAATCAAAAATTAATCACGTTAATTCGTGAAACTTCCCTTCGACTTCTAGAAAAGTTCAAATGGTAGAAATTTAGAATTGAGAACAACCGATGGTGCGCAAGTGAACGTAACCTTACCGGAACCAATTGACAGCGAGGCCGAGGGTTACATAGAGGTACATGGCACGTTACAATCCACGTCTACGATGAACTGCAGCAATTACGTAGTATTTCCACTTGCTATGACGGAGGATTTTGGTAAATTTCGATTTAAGCTCGTACACTCGTGTATCGCGAGACGCGAGAAAACAAGAAAAGTCTCAATTACAGATGCCGACCAATATAATCAACTGTTGGTTATCTTGAACGTGCTAGGACCAGGAAAATGGAAGATGTCCGAAGATTAGAGAGGATTTCTAAACTTACAGCTGTAAAACCTGTGTAAATGTTTTGGGAACTTTTTATACAGAATACATCATTTTCATATATATTTCCGGGTTGTAAAGTACTTTTTCTTCTTTTTTTTTTTTTTTTTCTCTTTATGTAACAAAATTAAGTAGTATTTCATTGACAAGACTCGAGATTCGTTAACCTTTTGCTTTTAATATCGATACTGTTCCAAGAAATATACAAAAACGAAGTCCTAAAACTGTAACGGTACGTAGTCAGTTATTATCGAAAACTCCCAGAATCTGTGACTTTTATTCATGTTATACCCACTGCTATTTTACACGATGCGTCTAAAGAAAAGCATCTGCATGTACACGAAGTTACTGGACATTCTGAATGTTGCCTGTTTAAATACGATAATGTGTTATTCGAGTAGAAAGAATGTAAGAGTCGCAGGAAATTGATTGTATTATTACCGGAACCAATGCGTAATATGATCAGCGTGGCCGCCATGTCTACATGTTTGACACCACGTGAACCAATTACTAAATTCTGTCAGTTTATTATCACATTCTTCGCTTCTGTTGACGTTGGATGTTGTCATTTGCAATCCACTTACGGTGCCCATATGCATCAAGCATATTGCGCATCGCGGTAATGGCTTTCTACAATTTGGGCACGAAGACATCTATAAAAAAATAAAAAGACAATATTATTTATTTTACTTGACGTGTCGCTTACCGTTTTATCAAACATATAACGCGTGAAAATATGTTACCTTACCTTCAATTTATTGGGTGTACTTCCTAACCTGCCAAAAGGCCCTCTCGCTCTACTCAGACCTTGCATAAAAGCGGATATACTTTTCCCACAAAAATTACAGGAAACGTATATTTGCTGCGGAGGTTTCTCATTCGTCGCAGATCGCATTGCGATATCAAAATGAGCCCTTTGTGTCCACATTTTCCAAGCATTTAAAAGATTTCTATAACTTTTATTTAAATTCTTGAAGTTATAGTTTGCATTCTACAATCGTTTTAAATAAATATCGTTTGTCGTGATACCTTGTAATCCAAACTTGAACTTGGTTTTCCTGCAGTAAGGTTGGTGTAAATGCCCTAATAGCTATCAGACTACAGCTTTGAACATCGCCGGTAATTTCTAAATATCGGTTTAACAATTGTATGCCTTCCAAACTGGCACCTGAAACGAAATGCATACTAAGCAAATATTATAATTAGGATATGCTGATTAGGTACAAACCTGTTAGAAGAAAACCCGCTAAATTTCCTTCGTCAGTCAGCTTTTGAGTTAATTTCTTTAAATATTCACTTAACTTATTATCCGATAAAAACATAAGTGCAAATGCTACTCGGTCTTCAACTGCCATGCCACTTTCATTCTGTAAGTATATATTTTTCTCATTTTACACGTATCATAATTTCCATTTCCATAAGGAAGAAGAGATTTACATTTACCAAGACATTTTCATAGGAATCGTCTGCAGTTAAAAAAGCAAAAGTTGCTCTCAAGTAAGGGTCTGTAAGTTGAGATCTACATTTCAAACACGATTCTCTCCACATGCTATTCCTATCCTCGGAGAATCCTGACAAAGCCATGGCAACGATATTTAAATTCGTGGACATCGACATTTTAGTAGCTCCTCGATTTAAAATTTCTATAGCTTGCCGTAAACACAAATTAAAAACTGCTATTGCTGCTGCTCTTGGATATGCTCCTTCTCTTTCTAACCTTTCTAAGAATAAATTGTCATAAAGACTATTGGTATCTTTGTCAAATCTCCAACCACATAAAAGCAATCCTTTATCTCTCTCTGGAGATCTACAAAATTGAATCATGTTATAAAACTTCAATGTGATTATACATTATACAGATATTTCATACCTGTAGATTTTTGCAGTATGATTAGATCCTATATCTGACCAAGGGCGATGAATTAGTTCCGATTTCAAAAAACCATTGCTAGATCCTTGTTGATCATCTAGTTTTAAAACTATTCTATGTAACGTTAACAAATATTATTCGTGAATTTTCGAACACATAATTAGAAAATTATTAATTTACCTGACACCCGGATGTTTGTTATCTGTGCATGGTATAGTGCCATCCTCTACCAAATACCGACTTAAGTACAACCACTGCCATAGGTTTTTAAGAGTATCATTTTCAGCCAGTTCACCATTTTGAGCCAGCTCTGGCTATAAACAAACATGTTAAAAGTTTTAATATAATACAAATTATATTAAAAATTCTCTTAACTCACAAGTAAGCCATATTCCGAAACAGCGCGTGTTTTGGTTAAAATAGAAATGTCGTTCAGGGCTTTGTAAATATTATCGTTGCCCCATATGTATTTAAATGATTTTGAAGCATGATTCCAAGCAAGATGGGACCGTGTTGACCAGTTTACTGTAATCCTTTCACAAACTGTATAATCTACAAGTCCTTCAGAAAAATAAAATAAAATCAGAAACATGTTTCCCCAGAATTTGTTTAAGCTAATAGTATAATATTGTCAGACCTTGTTGAGATATTGCCAACAATCTGTTCACGTGCGTTGGATGCCATGAAAAACTTATAGGAGTATGCCATGATGGAGCAACTGTCCTTTCTAATGCTCCAGGTTCTGTATCTTCTCCTCCTCCAATTCCACAATGTTGAATATCATATAAATGCAGTGTCGCTTTATTAAGAACATTATTGTTATTAAATAAATTTATAATTACGTTGCAAAGAAATTGATGTGATATTTTACCCGAGTCTTTCTGTAAAGCTCCCAAAAGATTATGTCTAGTCGGACACCACAGTACTTTTGCAATTTGCCTGTTTTGTGACAAGGTCAAGACAGGTTTCTCAAAACACCTTGTATCCCAAATTATTATCTGATTATCAACGCTTGAAAGTAAATGATAATTATTGTGTGGGTCCACTGATACATTGTAGATAGCTTTAGTGGCTGTCGTGTTGACTACTTTTGAAGAATCTAATGTAAAACAATTTAATATATACAAAACAATTATATAAAGACGACCAAATAAAACTGTTTTATGATAATGGTACCTCTGAAATCAATGATTTTTAATTGTTTGTTATTAGTGCCAACTACAATACACTTTTGCTCATGTTTAAACCAAGAAATAGAATGTACAGTTTCTGAAACACAGGCTTCCGCGATAGGTCTTACAGAATCTGTTTGTGCTGCATTATGGTGATGTATCCTTTCAGAGGTCTGCAAACCTTTGTTTATATCCCATAATAAAATGGAATGATCTTTACTATGTTTATCTAAGCCAGACACAATTAAATTTGTGTCCACGGGATTCCAAGCAACTGCGTTGCATTGTCTCGCGTGTTTTGGGACTGTAATAGTTTATAAATCCAAGTAAAATATAAGTATACAGCAAATCCCATTTACTGAAATAATTTACCTAATTCTTTCCCACTAAGACCCTGAGAATCAAAAATCGTCGAACCAAAAGTAGTTAAAACAACCTTCCCATTTGCTTGTCCAACTGCTAATAGGATATCTGGTTCCAGTTGTGGATATATATCGATGCATTTGACATAATGATGATTGGTATTTGTCGCAAGTAAATGAGCAACAGTGGTATCAGAGATCTTTGTGTCTGTATGGAAAATAGATATAAAGGGATGACAGTCCTCCTTTCTTAAACTTTATGTAAAATACATTTTACATAAAGGTATATTTACTCACATAACTGTCTACTATTGTCTTTTACTTGTATTACTTCGTACAGACAAATTTCTGTACCCCACGTGACAAATTTATTGGCATGAACTGGAGACCACTGTACATCAAGTTTAATGCTACTCATTTTATGATAGTTCTATGAAATTCTATCAATAAAAATAGAATGGATTACTTTTCGCCTAAAACGAGAAAAACAAGATAATGCATTCCGCGATTATGCATTACGATAATATTCTCCAATTTTAAAAAATATTCCTTAACCTCGAACATATTTTTTGTTTTTCTTTTTTTCTCTTTTTTTTTTTTTATTAAACGTCTTCGCTCAAACGTGACACTTTTATATTCATTTTATCGAATATTTAACAAACAATCCGCAGTAACTTTGGACGCTGGACAGCAAACCACAATGCAACGAAAAATTTCTATACGTTTGAACTTCTGATTGGATGTCTGTGAAATTTGTCCAATTATTTTCCCCTTTATATAGCGGGTGTTTAAAAAGTACACATAAACATACATGTAACTTGGACATTTGAAATTTTATTATAGTTTATAGAAAATTATACTATTAAAAGATAAAGATTCTTTATTTAACTTATTTATTTAACTTTGTGCAGACAAATGTATATAATATTGCACTCACATTGCGCGTATCTCACATATTTTAACTAATTTAATAATTTGTAATACATTTTCAATTATATTATACTTTAAAACGCATGATGCAAAATATATAACACTGCTCTTTCAACTTATATAAAATATCTTTTATTAAAAACTATAGATATAGTTAAATTATGATGATAATAGTGCATGATAATTACATAAACAATGATTTAACTTACATGTGTTAGATAACTTGTGTAACTTGCATTTATATGTAACTGAGTTGCGTGTAACTCCTCTGTTTACATATAATTATAACGTATAATATATCTCATGTACAAATATTCGTGAGATGAAATTTATTCTAATTTATACATACTGATAAAACTGTTTCAAATAACTCTATTATGTTATTAATTTCATTCTGTGAACACTTAAAAAGGCACAATTAATTTCAACAGTACAAAAATATCAAAACGCAAATACAAGAAAAAATATTACTTACTTTCTAAAATGTCATTATCAATAAATATGTTCCAAATCATACTCATTTTGTAAAATTTCAATACTTAATAGTACATATATATATATGTGTGTGTGTGTGTGTGTGTGTGTGTGTGTATTTATATATATATATATATAGAGTTATAAAATGTAAATATAATATCAAGATTTTCTTATTTTTTCATGAATAAATGCACCTCATAGAGGTTCAAGTCTTTCAGATAGTATTAATAATCTTCTCAGTCTATTGAAATCTATTAATTTATAGACATAATATTTTTCATACAATTCAATTACTCATTTAACAGCAAGAATGTGCATTCTTGAATAGTAAATTGTGCTATGAAAAATACATACATTTAATGACCCTTTAACCAAAGATCTCTAAAATTAATAAATATAATCAGAGGCAAGTGTTTAAATTGCATTTAACTCAGAAGTTATGTATGCAATTTACCTACAGCATATTAAAATGCTCTAAAAGAAGATAATGTTCAATCTGGATACAAACACATAAAACCATTCTTAAATTTTATCACAATTCAAAATATAAAACTAACTTTTTTTGAAAATTAAAATCCAAGTTTTTTATCGTTTCCTGCAAATGTAAATACAGTTATTCTATTTGCATCTGCACGTTCAGGACACAAAGATATTTTAATATAAAAATAATAAACTGTATTACATTTGTACATAGCTGTATATTGTAAACTAGTCTTACAAAATATGACAAATGATAAGAAAACTGCGGGCAAATTACCACTTGTCTTCTTTACTTTACAGTGCTATGACTGCCTTATTATAATTTAAACAACTCGAATATATTAACATTTTATTAATAGATGATAACATAGAGCAAGAGTGCTGAAATCATTTAAGGTTTTGAAGAAATATACAAAATGCATCGATGAATATATAATAATTTTATTTGCAAATAAAATCAGTTACAGCGTTTTCATAATATTTGCAACATTTTTTTCTTTTTTTTTATATTAAATGATAATGAAATATTGTGCATAGTATACATGTATAATGTATATATACATGAGCATATATTGCATGCACACGTATGTATACATATACATTGATTTTTTTCCTTCACGTTCTCCGACTCTCCCTTTTTTTAATTAAATAATTGTATATATTTCAGCACTCTAATAGCAATTAAAAATTGAAAAATAAATTTATATATATATATATATATATATGTATAATATAATTTTGTGCACTGTTGAAAACTTGTTTTTTCTGAATTAGAATAAATATTGCAAAATAAATTAGTTGGTTACAACGTACAAATTATAATTATATACCAGTGCATTACAAATTTGGCATTAGTTTGATGGAAAAAAGTACAAAGTTTACATCTATTAATATTGTAATTATTGAATAACATTTAAGTTATGCATTTTCAATGCAGCTGTCCCATATTTATTTTTAGTATCAATTCACTGTAAAGTATCAGAAAACTTTTCCGCATATGTATGTGTATGTCACGCATTTGCATGTATATATGGATGTACATATGTATGTATATAAATACACTTCTCTTACTCAGGTTTTGCAATTAGGAGTTGAACAGTCCATTATAGGAGCTATACGAGTTGTTTTATGTTTGTTAGAGCAAAATACAGCAACTTCTTTTTTTCTGTTCACTTCCGTCCCCTTGATTTTCCTGCGCTTTACGTGCAGCTATTGCACGCATCAAGTCAAAGAACACCTAGAACACAAAGAAACTGTCAATCTTCATTTTATATTTCCGTTACTTAAAGAACATGATTGTAATAACTTTATTATGTATTATCATTATCAAGACAAAAAAATAAAATTTACTTTCCGTTCGTAATTATCGTTTAAGTTTTATTCATTAAATAGAAATATAGCTTGGTAATGTATATCTCTAAAATAAACATGCGTATCAATAAGCTATATTTACTATGTCGTGTAAGAAATTCATTCCCATTCTTTTTGCGTTTATGATAAAAGTCTCGAAAATTAACGAAAAAGAAAGTCAGTCTGTGCTTTTTGTAATTCGATTGGTACTGAATTGAAATTATGCATGCATACGCAGTGTTTCAGGCATAAGCTGGAAACAACATAACAAGCGAAATTTATATAAAAAATTTTCTTTTGTACGTGCCTGTGAGAGACACTCTTGCAGAAGGTTGATACTTCTGGTATAAGTGTTACCTGCTGATATTGCACATATACATACTTATTTAAATTTCAGAAAAAAAGTGAAAAGAATACTGCAATATATAACATTTCTAAATTATCATCCAGTTCTCCATTTATAAACGATCAAAAATAGTGCAAAAGAAGCAAACCTATAGAATTTTGCACTTCTTTTTCTTCCTCTTGGCACGGTCCTTTCCACGACCGTTGCTTGCTGACTTATCTTCAATCTTGCGTGATCTTATTTCACGCATCAAGTCGAAAAATACCTGTAAATGTGCAAGTGATGCCATCTCAAAGCTTCAAGGCTTGAAAATGTGCTTTATAAATTCAAACAAAAAATGCAATGTATATTTAGATATTAATCTTATATTTATACAGTATGTTTCATTGCAGAATTTTCCAGTGCGAAAGCTATAAGACATATGTATGTGTAGCGAAAGAAATAAAACGTACAGTAAATTATATATTAAGCTAATTAAATATATTTCATGCAATGTTCGTGTTCTAAAAACTATAATAAATTTAAGATGATAAGAAAATATCAATAATGCATGTGCATTTTTTTGCATACAATTATAAATATAGAAATATCATTATAATATTATTAACATAAAACTGTTAATTGTCTAAAAGGCATGTATTTCCATATTATTAACTATAAATATGCAATAACTATAAATATAAAAAGTACAATTCAATCATCATACCTTGTCAACGTTTTCTTTTGTTTTTGCACTTGTTTCTACATATGGTACGCCCCATTGTTGTGATCTGGCTTGAGCTTCAGCTAAACTAACTTTCCTTTTTTCTTGTAAATCACATTTATTTCCCACTAATAAAAATGGAATGTTTTCATCGTTTTTTACCCTGAGGATCTGTTCTCTAGATGTTCAAAATTAAATAATATTTTATCTCAAAGATAAAAGTAGTTCGCAGATTCCGTAGGTCAAATAATTCGTTACCTTACCTAAATTCTTGAGTGGCTTGAAAACTATCATCTTCAGTTATAGAAAATACACAAAGAAATCCTTCCCCACTCCGAAAATAATTATCCCGAATTGCTGCATAATCCTCTTGTCCTGCAGTGTCTAATATATCTATTTGAACTTCCTCTGCATCCAATACAACTTTCTTCCTGTACGAATCTGCTTTTGTGGGTTCGTAATCTTCAACAAACTGATTTACATGTAAAAGAAAAAAAAACGATCAGTCGACAATATGACTCATTTCTTCTCGTACGTCTCTATAAAATCACTGTACCTCGTCGTACATAAATTGCAATGTTAGAGCAGATTTGCCTACACCTCCGCTTCCAACCATTATAACTTTATGCATCGCTTGAGTTGTACCTGGCTTTTTGGACATGTTGATTTATTTTTCTGAAATCATACGCAACAAAATGTTTACAATTAAAAGACACGGAAAACATTCATTTTATGCGAGCGCTGATCGGTGTATTTATTAAACAAAATGTTCTCCTAGAAGTAAGCACCACTGAAAGAGATTGCATTGAACAAAGACAGGATGTGAAACTACCTTGCGAGAAATCTAAGAACAGGGTCAGTAACTTACATTTATCAACATTCTCTTTACTTTACAAACTTGTTTATACATCAGAAATTAATTATACCTGTTGATTTAATACCACATCTATAGCGTCAAAGTAACTTTTACCACGATAAACGTTTACGTACGTATTATTTAAAAGACTATTAGTATCCTGAAAGATATATTAAACAAGACAATCTGCTGTTTCTTTCTCCAAAAATTAGCAGTCATATTTACCATTTCTCTTGACTACCAGTAGATCAAAGAAACTATTGCACAAACACGTTACAACGTTCGCAAATAACAGTGGCATTTAATTTTTTCATGTTTATACATCAAGTCTGTGAACATGGACGTGAGAGGAACTGTGCAGAGATGTACGCTTTCTAACGGAAATTGAACCATTGTTTGCATTTTTATGCTTGTTTGTAGAGAAAAAAAAATATTAAAGTGATCAAAAAAAAAAAAATTCATCAGGATGACGAATAGTGAAAAAGGCGGTGCCACACACCCAATATTAAGAATGTCTGCTTCATTCTACGTTCCTGCAATTCCACTTGGTGCGTGTTACTGTACATCGTAAAATATCTCCTACCTTGACTGATTTTTCAAACTGCAGGTTTTCAAACTGGCGTATCGAACAATTTATTCCTTTTTTTTTCTTTTTTTTTTTTTTTCTACGAGCACCGACGTCGCGCTTTACTTTACTCGGTCACAACTGATAGTACCAATAATTAACCATAGAGGTACCGGTGCGCTCTACCGGCATCTTTCCACACTGTAATACCGGCGCTCGAAGTAGGCATTAACTTCTTGCGCTGGAACGACGCACGTTCGAGAACTTTTTATCCCAAAATTGCTACGTTTTCTCAGTTTTAAGTATATTTAAATATAACTCAGGCAAAACAAATAATATTAAAAATTTATTATTTATTAATTCTATTTCTATCCAATGATATCATCTCGACAAGTTGAAAAAGAAAGCGACGAATTATCGTATACGGTTTGGTCACTCGTTATGGTCCGCGAACCAGTTGCCAGCGCAAGAGGTTAACTTGTTTCCAAGAGTTTTTTCTTTTTTTTTAATGAATACAGTATGCATATTATCTATTATTTTATTATATTATTATTATTATTATTATTATTATTTAATATATATCATATATATATATTTAGATTATTATTTATATATTATAATTGACTTGAAATGCTATTAGTCAATGATATTATTATTATATTATATCGTTATTATTATTGTATTATCTATTATTTTATGTTTCACGTTGTATTATTGGATTATAATTTATTCCGATCTATTATCTTTCTCTGTCTCTTTGGAAGTTTCACGATGTTATTTCCAAAATTTCCAGGATTTGCCAGCGAAATGTTGCGAGAAATGTGTTTTGCATATATTATCCAACAAAAAGAGAGGAACTTTTGGGACACCTATAGTTCAACGCTTCTTTGTAGCTGTTAGAAAGAAATGTTACAACTTAAAAGCACGCTAATGTATATATCACTCTAGTAACATTAATAAATTGCCGAGCGATAAAATAACTTTGATCCTTTACAAATAAGAAATTTTGTTTAATCTAAGAAATTTTAATTAGAAATATAGTCTGGAAACTGATAATCTGTATCACGATGATCTAGTTTTTTTTTTTTTATAGCTCTTCGCACTTGGCGTGCTGTACAATAATCTAGTTTTTTTTCCTTTTTTTTTTTTTAAGAAGACAATTTCTTCCATTTCAAAACATGTTTAATGCAACTATAAAACGATACCTAACAAAAGGAGATCCTGGTAACTTTTTCGGAAACGCGCGCTCCTATTCGCCAGCCTCTTAGCTGCGAAACGTTTCTCATTGGTCGTCGAGGCACGCGACAAAACGAGCGGGGATTTCGGTCGAGTTCTTCATTTTTACGGGACACCGCGGCAACGCGTTTCGCGAAACAATTGTCCGCAACAAGCGCGACGAAAGGCGGAGGGCACTTTTGTTCGAATTGCCTCGCGCCTCGCCGCGTGAAACCAGCGGGAATTGGTCAGAAAATAATAAGTGACGTCAAAAGAAGTCGCGTGATCATTCTCGAGGCTACGGACTGGTCAGAGGTGTAACTCTCACGTAACACACAGTGGTGTGTATCGTCGAGGATACTTCTCTTCAAACCTACGGCTACGTTTTCGTTTTTGATCAAACCAAATACATATCGTTGTTCTTTCAGCGAGCCCGAAGAAACCTACGTCGTATTCGCGAGGCAAGAATATCCCGAGAAAGTGAGACATCGTTGAGAGTGTCATCTACTCTGGCAAACGGAGCCACGCGATGAGAATTACTGACGAAAAGAATCTGCCCCGCGCTTCTGATCTGCACGTAATAACAATCGTCCCGAGATTCGAGCGACGTACGTCGCTCTACTAAAAGTTCAGACTTCTCTCGGCGTACGGCAGATGCGCGTAGTTCTTCCATTCTCTCTCTTTCTCTATCTCTCTCTCTCTCTCTCTCTCTCTCTCTCTCTCTCTCTCTGCTTTCGTTGTCCCACTTCGGCGAGATAGAGAACTCGCGAGACTCACCATTGCAGCACTCTCGTCGTTGAAACCACTCTCTCTCTGTCTCCGTGACTCTGCGACGGTTAACCCTACGACGCTCTGTATCGTTAACTGAATTCAATGCACGATGACAGTCTGTAAATACGAGTGGTAGAGGGAAGCCGCGGTGACAGTGGGCCGAACGTGACGAATTTGCGACGGTATGTCGAACGAGTGACACACACACACACACACACACACAGCGCGGAGTGCTTCAGTTCGGTGAAACCGGGAAGGATCTTCGCTGGTGGTCCTTTCCCTTCGTGAACAAGGAGGTTAGCGAGGCAGCTGCGCGAGAGACGGGGCGATTCCGAAGATCGGGAGCAGTATCTACATGGTGTCGTAGGATGACCGATCCGAAAATCGAGATGCATTACACGCCACCGAACTCGGACACCATTCAAACGAAACCTTTCCCCATTCGCGGTAAGATATATTCTGAAAAGAAAGGGAAAAAGGAAAGAAGGACGAAGGTATTTCGATGGACGCGTAGATTCTTAAATTTAAATTATTTCAAATGCTCGTCGTCCCCCTTTTTTCCGTTTTTCTTTAGCGACAGGAAGTACCGAAGCTTCGCGTTGAAGTTCGCTCTAAACTTCTCGTCATTTGCCCTGTTGTATGTTTTTTTACATTTTTAAATATTCTTCGACGCGTTCGTTCTCGTACGAGAAACTCTGCGCTGTTTATCGCCGTGGGTGAATCCCGCAGGGACATAACCTATAAAGATGATGCCCCGCGTTGAACCGCGTGCAACGCGTTCGCACGAGTGACACGATTACGTGGGCACGTACGTGCGTGACAGGGGATCGTGTTAATTGACTGAAGTCTATGGGTAACGCGAAACCGATTGAAACCGGAAACGAGGCTGCAGGAACAGCAACTTAATTTCGACCCTGATTACGAAGATTCATCCCTGCGATCGATCTGCCATACTTGCAAAATCTGCACTGGCATACTACATAGTAAATAGTAAACTTCAAATCGTCGATGTTTTATCGTCGAAACGAACATTGTTAAAAAAATTACTAAGGTTTAAGTCGAAAGAAATATCTCTTCAAGTGTTTATCGAAATTCTACATTACGACGAACGTGTCTATCACGTACAAGTACATATACCTCGTTAAAAACAAGAATAATCACTTCAAATTACTTGAACAGGGATAATTACTAGTGATATTACTGGCACGAGGAATAGATATTGGCAAGAAAAAGAACGAAAGAAAAAAAGAAATAATTTATTGTATAAACAACGAAGCGTTATAAATGCCGTTTCAGCGACGATTTCCTCAGAACGTGTTTCTTTATTCAGTTTGAAAGTGTTCGCAGGGAGAGACAGTTTTTCGTGTACCTTGGTCTTTGCTCGACTTATTGAAAACAGCCGGCCGATAAAATTAATCGGCCGAAGATTGGACGAAGAGAGATGAAAAATGGTGGCGCGCGTTTGTCGAGCGTTATTTCGCAAAGAGCGCGTCAGATAACAAAATGTTTACGTTTGTAAAGCTGTATCGGAACCAACCCGGGGATCGTGCCACCGCGATGCGGTCTCCGACTGTTTACGAGGTCGCCGTAGAGTTAGAAATGCAATGAACTCTTCGCAAGTTCGAATATTTATTGTCTTCTTCTCTTGCAATTTCAGTCCGATTATTTCCGTGTATTTCAAGCCAGTGGAAATTCAGGCAAGTGGTCATTAATAGCACCGACCGGGATATTGCGTAAATTTCTTCGGACAGCCAGCTCTCGTTAGATTTATACGATCTCTTATAAATCTACGGCACGTTAAGACCGTTGTAATCAAGAACGATATTATATATTAGATTCTAAGCCCCCCAGGCCTCGTAACACTTGTGTGTATATCTCTGTACGTATTATGTATGTATCTCTCTTCAATTAACAAACATTTTGACAGAACGTCTGATTAGAGACGTAATAACAACAAATTAACCAGATAATTTCCACACGCTCGAAGGACAGCGTATGTATTATCGATATGGAAGGAAACCGACAGAAATTGATAAAAAAATTATAGATAGGTTATGCGTACATACCTGCGACTGGTAGGTAACCGACCAATGAGAGGTGACTCTATAGGTAAAAGAATGTACCGAGAAGAAAGAATAAAATTTTTTCATTAAAGCCTTCCTTTTTGGGGGGGGGGGGGGAATCAAGCTTGAAAATTTATCAACTATTGGCTGGTTCCAACATAGGCGCGACATAATCGACACGGGGATATTCTCTACGCGCAAAAATAAGTGAAAAATGTAGAATAAAATTTTCTCGTTTAAGGTGTCGTTTTCATGAAAATGAGAAACTTTGAATGCGGCTCGTTAAAAATTACTTCGAACACGCGTATACTTGTTAAGTTTTCAAACTCGATTCTCTCTGCAGGAAAATTTTATTCTACGTTTTTTTTTTCTCTCTCTTTCCTTATTTTCGCAGATAGAACAAACTCCAGTCGATTATTCCTTTCTGTCGCGTCTAGAATTAACTAAATTCGAGTGTACTCGGTAAACGTTCGAGCTGGATTTCCTCGAGAACGAAGGCTTCAATGAGAATATTTTCGACACAATTTTACACGTGGAATGTCGTGAGACACCCTGTACATATATATATAGCACAGTATGTAGATAAATGAAAAACTGCGGCGTGAGAGAGATATCAGACAAGTTTCCAAAAACAAAGTAACTCACGCGCTAGGTGAAAATGAAACGATTATCGCGCGGATGATAATATCGCACAGTTAAAAAAAAAAATTAATTTCCGTTCTGCGTTAGAGGTACACGCTATCTGAACGCATTTTTTTTTTTTTTTTTTTTTGACGTACGATGACACTTGGATTTCAATCTGATAAAAATTAAATCTCGCGAAAGGTGAAACGTGAAACAGCGCACACAAAACAAAGAATTACGAAACGTTCGTATTTTATTGCAGGCGAACGAGCGAATTTCGTAAACAAGCCGCACGTGATCGCAATGGTGGGCCTGCCGGCTCGCGGCAAGACGTACATCTCGAAGAAGTTGTGCAGATACCTGAATTGGATCGGTATAAGTACGAAGGTGTTCAACTTGGGGGAGTACAGACGGCACGCGACCACCGCTTACCAATGCCATGAATTTTTCCGTCCTGATAATATTAAGGCGATGGCGATACGTACGCAGTGCGCGATGGACGCGCTGAAGGACGTCTGCCATTGGCTAGAGAGCGGGGACGGCGAGGTCGCTGTATTCGATGCGACTAATTCAACCGTCGAGAGACGACAGTTGATCAGAGACATCGTCGTCGAGAAAATGGGCTTCAAGCTCTTCTTCGTAGAGTCTGTGTGCAACGACCCTGAAATCGTTGAACAGAATATCATGGAAGTAAGGGAAATGTTCTTTCAGATCTGCCTAAGTTTTTAAAGTATTTAAAACATATGATGTACAAAGCATTGTAATAATTTTTAAGGCAATGATGACATCTAGGAAATTTTCAAAGTATTTTGCACGAGGCTCAGATACTTTGAATGTTGCCTCAGTTTCTCACCATCATACGTGAAATACTCAAGAAGCAAAGGAGTTTTTTTTTTTTTTTTTAAATAAATTAATTTTGAAGTTAATCAGAAAGGATGAGCGATTAGCAAAGTAAAACTTTCACACAGACTCAAGTAGTTTGTTTTTTGAATGTTGCTTCAGTTTCTCAACCATCGTATGTGAAATACTCAAGAAATAAAAGACCTTTTCTTTTTTAATATATTCATAAATTTAATTTTGAAATTAATCAGAAGGAATGAACCATTAACGAGGTAAAACTTTCACACAGGCTCAAATATGTAGTTTGTTTTTTGAATGTTGCCTCAACCATCATATGTGAAATACTCGAGAAGTAAAAGAGCTTTTCTTTTTTAATACATTCATAAATTTAATTTTGAAATTAATCAGAAGGGATGAACCATTAGCGAGGTAAAACTTTTACACAGGCTCAAATATGTAGTTTGTTTTTTGAATGTTGCCTCAACCATCATATGTGAAATACTCGAGAAGTAAAAGAGCTTTTCTTTTTTAATACATTCATAAATTTAATTTTGAAATTAATCAGAAGGGATGAACCATTAGCGAGGTAAAACTTTTACACAGGCTCAAATATGTAGTTTGTTTTTTGAATGTTGCCTAAACCATCATATGTGAAATACTCGAGAAGTAAACGAGCTTTTCTTTTTTAATATATTCATAAATTTAATTTTGAAATTAATCAGAAGGAATGAACCATTAGCAAGGTAAAACTTTTTACATAGACTAAAATATGTAGTTTATTTTTGGAATGTTGCCTTAACTTAATCATACGGAAACACTCGAGAAGTAAAAGATTCAAATAGTTTGTATCTTGAATGTTAGCAATTCTGATGGTAAGTTTCTGATGTTACCCATCATATGCAAAGTATCTGAGAAGTAAAAGAATTCCTGTTTTTCAATCAATTCATAAATCAATTCATAAATTTTGAAGTTAATCAGAAAAAATGAACTCTTGCTGGTGCAGGTGAAAGTAAGTAGCCCGGATTATGCGAACATGAACAAGGAGGAAGTACTGGCTGATTTCATGCTGCGAATCGAGCACTACCAAGAGAAATATCAACCGTTGGACGAGAATCAGGAAAGCGATCTGTCCTTCATGAAAATTTACAACACCGGCGAGAAAGTGCTGGTTCACAAGCATGAGGGTCACATACAAAGTAGGATAGTTTATTATCTTATGAACATCCATATAGTGCCACGTACGATCTATTTAACTAGGCATGGCGAGAGCGTGATGAACCTCGAAGGTAAGATAGGTGGTGACTCGGAGTTGAGCGACAGAGGCTGGGAATATGCCAAAGCATTAGCTAGCTATATCACTAGCCAGAACATTCAGGTACAATCATGAAGCATGGAAAATAATCTTCCATTTCCATAATTCAATGAAAGTAAACGTAACGTTTTTCGTTCTGGTTGTAGGGATTGCGAGTGTGGACTAGCTGGCTGAAGAGGACCATTCAAACGGCTAGTGACGTGAATGCACCTCAAGAAAGATGGAAAGCGTTAAACGAGATTGACGCCGTGAGTTGTCTAAGGAAATAATTAATTATTCTCGTTTACATTGGAAAATTTGGATGGATGAGACTTGAATAGAAGACGTTGAGATACTATTCCAAAATGATTTTTTTTTTTTTAATAAAAATAATAAAAATAAACGAAACAAAAATATTTGCAGGTAGGATTATTTATGAGAATGATAATAATTGTACACCTATGCACAGGGTATCTGCGAAGAAATGACTTACGAAGAAATTGCAGCCAAGTACCCGACAGACTTTGCTGCAAGAGACCAAAATAAATTCTCGTACCGTTATCCGAGAGGGGAAAGTTACGAGGATTTGGTCGCGCGATTGGAACCGGTGATAATGGAATTAGAACGGCAGGGTAATGTTCTGGTCGTTAGCCACCAAGCGGTTTTGAGATGTCTACTTGCTTACTTCTTAGACAAAAGTGCGGGTAAATACTTTCATTTATAAATAATTTTTGTTATTTGACATTGGTGTATAAATAATTCGGAAAAGATATTTTTATCAACGTAACGCTGCTTAATCAATTTAACAGAGATTAAGAAAGTATATTTTTATGTAAAGTAACTGCTTAATCAATTGAACAAAGTGCGTTCACGTCGCAAGTACGGAAAGCGCGTTTACGTTACACAGACACGTGTATACTTGAACAAGGGGAGTATGAAAGTTGCATAATTTTAGACCTTCGACATATCGAAACGAACTGAGAAAATACGTACATGTGTGCAAGGACCGAGATATCGAAAACAGCTCATACAGCAAAAATTTAAGACACCCCTCTCTTGTTTCTTGTTTTAATTTTATTACGATTTACAATTGCCGCAGTAAAGAATGTTTACCGTGTTTCTTGACATCACCTTCTCTGTCTATGCTGTCGCACCACTTGATGATTCTATTTCTTCTTCATTTTAAAGATCTGTAATTCTAATCATGTTTGTCCTCTGTTACAGATGAATTACCATATTTAGAAGTGCCACTACATACTATTATTAAACTAACGCCTGTCGCGTACGGTTGCAAGGTGGGGCACATTCGATTGCCAATTGACGCAGTGGACACACATCGGCCAAAACCAAAGGTAGAAATGATCAGAATTGACTAGCAGCAATTGTCTTTCTTCCTCTTGTAAATATATCCTTATGCTGGAAACAGAGACAGAAAGAAAGAAAGAAAGAAAGAAAGAGAAAAGAATAAGAAAGAGAATTTCGAGACACTTGTTTTTACTTTGCTTGCCGCTCTTAATGAAATACCTCGATTCCTTAAGTTTTTTTTTTTGTTTTAATGTTCCCAGAATGCCTGACCATTAGTGGATTGGGACTACTTTCTCGTATATAATCTTGATTTAATGTATCCTAAATGTCATCCAACTCTAAGCTTTGAATATTAAACACTGCGTTTTGCATGCATTTTTCTATCAAAGTAACAATGCGGATGATATGACTTAAGACTACGTACTGTGCATGTACTTAATACACGTGTGATGACATATTTAATAGATATGAATATATATACATGTATATATATGATGGTAGATATCAATTTGTAAGAACTTTGATGTGATACTTGTCAGAATGAGATGTACATGTAATTTGTAATTATCGGCACACAGTAAAACATGCAGGAGAATTGCACTTGTGACATTTTCTGTCAATAAATCGTATAATCGTACGGCATTGCGGTAAATCGAGTCTGTTCAAACAAACCATTCACACCATCTTAGTGAATAAGTGCTGTGAAATAGAGTAAAATTGTTTGTATTCATGTTGTGGTATAAACTTATGCGTGATACAACATATATAAATGTATGTTTTAATGGTACGACGTGCGACCATAAAACTTATTATTAAAATCTGCTTGATCATCTATGTGCGACCTACTTTTCTTTCACTTCTTTTTTTTTCTTTTTTTGTTCACCGTGTAGGTGTCGTAGAAATGTAGTAGTTACTGCTTATGCTGGATCAACTATCCAAACGATATAACGTTTCGTTGTGAAACTCTTTTCAGATCCCGGGGTATCTAGAGGAACGATTCCGAGAGAAAGGGAAATTACCTCGCACGTGATAACGACGATGTAACACACGACAGAGTTAATTCTAATCGTCGTTACGAGGTGCCGAGGATGCATTCGTTTGGCAGCTGGCTGCCATTCGCACGTCTGACGCAACGCGCGTCCATTTCGTTTCCTATTTTAACAAAACCTTAGACGAGATATATCCGAAATTATCCGACATTGTTTCTTATCACGTGATAAAAGTGTTCCTTTCGTTTGATCTTCTGATATAGCACGCGTACCGTGTGCTGTAATGTAAAAAAAAAATAGCGTCATAGGCCGGCAAATTTTAGGCCTTGGAGTACACGTTCGAAAAGACAGACGTAAGTCCTACGAAGTAATATAACAGAGAAACCATGCGAAATAATATAAGTGCATATGTAACATCACGTGCGTAAAATTTGCCCCAATACAGAAATTTCTTACATCTAAAATTTTGAACCTGCCGTTCGAAGTTTCAATTTACACTTGAAAGTGACTCCAGCTTTGCCTCCAAAATACTTTATTTCCTATATATTTCCAAGGTATTTCGATTCTCCAAATATTTTTAGTAGATTTCTTTTTTCTTTTTTTTTTTGTAAATCGATCGCCGATAAAGGAGAGAAAAAAATCAATTCTCGAGAATATCTGCGTATGTAGTGGTTATGTAACGACCATTTGTTTATATACTTTGTAGAAACTGTTTTATTGATACTGAGACATGTCCCGGCAATTACCAATTTACCGAGTTGCACTACCGACTAAGAAATAGTTAAGCCGTTAATTAATTTACTACGGCAACTACTTTGCCGAGCGAGAATCATGTATTTCGGAAGTTTTATCGCCTTATATGATAATCTAGTTACTGGTATGAGGGATAATATAGATTCTAACACGCGTATTTTTGTCAAGAGGATGATCGTGTCGTGTGGAAGGCCGAGAACTTTTTCGAAGTGTAATTTATTTTAAGAGAAGTGTACATATTTTTTTAATGTCCTTCACGACGAGAAAAAGAAATACATTTATTTGAAAATAATAAAATGCTCCGTCTTTTAATCTCAATTTGTCGACGTGAACGTCAATCGCAACAATTTTTTTTTACGTGAAATATTTCTTCAACGCCACCTCAGATAACATTACTGTAGCATTATATGATAAAGTAGTGTTGCTCGAGTCGCTAACGATAAAGAGGAGAGGGATCGTGTTGGAAAGGAAAATTTGACATTGAAGAAGTATCTTGCGTGGTGCATTTCTTTTGGTGTCGCTAATCAACTCTCCGTCAGTGGGGTTGTTTTTGCAAACCAACATCGGAGCAGTGTCAGCCCCGTCACAAAGCGGGCTACAAGCGGCAAACGCTTAACTTTAACAATCACCATCTATCTAGCCATCAGTTACATCTACTGGGGGTTGAAGATTGGCGATGTTGAGCTTGCATACGTCGAGTGACAAACACTGCAGAAACTCGACACCAGATGGAGCAATTATCTCCATCATGGCTGCCGGCCGGAGAGAGACTTGGAATTGGAGAGAGACAGCGGAATTTGAATTGCGGAAGACTCATTGCAGTGACGTAGAACTAAGACAGCGGGCGACGTCACAATGGCAACAACTAACGAATTTGGCCCTGATTCTGGTGGCAGAATTAAGGTACTAATCTCCTTCAAACAGAGTGAAAAGTTCGATTCGAATATACTTTTCTATTTCTAACCTATACGCATTGAACAGAGCAGCGGACAAATGTAACATAATAACAACAACAATTAATCAATTAATGTTTCTTGTAATGTTGGTAAAGCAACGAGTAATAGTTTTATCATTTAAGTTTTGCTGGATGTGCTTGCAGGGAGTTACAATAGTGAAACCAATCGTGTACGGCAATGTAGCTCGCTACTTTGGTAAAAAAAGAGAAGAAGATGGCCATACGCACCAATGGACAGTTTACGTTAAACCGTACCACAATGAGGACATGTCCACATACGTGAAGAAAGTTCACTTCAAGCTGCATGAGAGTTACAACAATCCGAATCGCATTATGACCAAACCACCGTACGAACTTACCGAAACCGGCTGGGGAGAATTTGAGATTGTAATTAAGATATACTTTCACGACCCTAATGAGCGTCCTGTAAGCATAATCTGTATAACTCTAACTGTAAAAATCATCACGCAACTTTATTAAAATTATTTATGTTCTAAATAGGTAACCGTATACCATATATTGAAGCTATTCCAAACAACACCAGAGATACAACTGGGAAAGAAAAGTTTGGTATCGGAGTTTTACGAAGAGATAGTTTTCCAGGATCCAACGGCTTTGATGCAGCATCTACTGAATTCTAGTAGGCCTATAACTCTCGGTGTTTGGCGCCATAATACAGATTGTACGTATCATTCAAATTAGTGATTTATTATATATTTGTTGTTATTTAAACGAACGAAACGAACAATTCTCATTTTATCGCGCAGTCGAAGCCAAAAAAGAATCTACGATGAAAGCAGTAATAGAAGCAAGAAACAAAATAAGACTGGAAGTCATAGATCTTAAGGAGAAATTAACATTAGCGAAGGAAACAATTGCTAAATTTAAGGAAGAAATTGCCAAGATCTCCAAAGCTGGCGGAAGCTTGTCTATTGCGTGATTTAAAAATTAATAAATTTTTAAAAATCACTATAGGAAAAGAAGAGAGAAATGTACCGATGTTTTCTGATACTTAATTAAGGTGTACATAGCTTTAGTAAAGACAATTATAAAACAAATGTAAAACCTTGCAAAAATGTAAGCAATTATATGTAATTTTGTAACATTTGTAATTTTTGTAATATATTAGCAATTGTATATAAATTCCTATTAAGCACAATGATTCACTATCGTCATATAAATTTCAGTTGTTAATCTCTTCGATCTGTTACGAATAAAATATTTTAAATTCAAAATGATTTTTATTCGTTTCTTATAAATTGAAAAAAAAAAATAAATTTATATTAAAAATACTTACTGAAAGATATGGCAAAACGAAACCAAGCTTTTAAAATTACCAATTTGTCGATTTTAATATAAGCTTCCAATTATGATGAAACCGTACGATAATTTACGATCGAGAATCGAATAACGCTGTATAATATATATTAAAAATGTCGATCATATATCCCATTTCATCAAATGCAAACATATAGCTTAAAAAATCCTTACCAAAATAGAATCACTAATTGTAAACTGTACAAACTAGTCATTACAATCCCATTAAACGAACGCATCGCAAACGATTTCTGGTTTCGTCAGTTCTAACAGCATGAGCGCATGCGCGAAAATTTTTAGACATTTTACGATCTATCAAATTTTCCAAGTCTCCAAGATTTATTATCGTTACAATGGCAAGTCTTAGATTGATTATCATCGCGAATATCCTAACTTGCGTTATTGCGTGCCAACATCAATTAGAAATCCTTCGGGTTTCAATAGGATACTCTGGTGGCCTCTTGAAGCCTGACGTCGTCGTTCTTTGAAAAAATAGTTATCTCATGCAATTAGAGTAGACTAGACGCAACTACACAATTCGACAGTTTTAGGAGAAAAATATGTTCAGTCATGATAAGAACAGCGGCGGCGGCGTTCTCTGCTGAAATCGACTAGAATTCGAAATAATTTAAAATAGTTTCGTGCACGTTTTATTCACACGCGTGAGAGATGACCGCAGCGCCGAACGCAGGCATCGCCAAACCGTGAGCTTTTATAATACTTGACCACGCATTTCTAAGGGATCGTGCGTAGTTTAGGTTCGAGTTGACTTCAATTTTCAATGCATGCGGTACATACGATGGTACATAGTTACGCAAGGATCTTTCCGTGTCTAAAACCGGCCGGCTGATTAATATTACTATCCGAATATTACTCTCGAAATATTTGCTTGGAGGTCTGATTTCCATGATGCAGATCTTTCAGTCTCGCACTGCCCAACGATCTGAAATTTGCAGCGTTCGATCATGATTATTTTCGCCTCGTACCACAATTATGAATTCGATCTACTGGTCAGTGATGACTTGGCTAAGCTGTTTCGCTGATTTCATCACTTTTTGTTTTCATTCGTGTGTTTCGTTGTTTTTTTGCTTGGCTCGATTAATACGACGTAATATTTGATACGAGTTTCAGCACTAATCGTTGCTTATTTTACCGAACTTAACCCAGAATGATCCTTCGGTTTACTTTTATTTTTTGATGTCAGCGTTAGCCATCTTGATGCTGCAATCGAAACATCCATGTTAGGAAGACAATTAAATTCGTTTAGTCTTATCGCTATAGTCTTGGTTAGAAAAGCATTTTACTAATAATTTCTTGAGACCTGACGTGTGTATTATTACTAAAATAGCACTGCTAATATCCATATGTACATTTTCTTTTTGTACGTATCTATTTTAATTATAATTGTTTGTTGAATTCGTCGTACTAGTCATTTCATACAACGTTGCAACGTAATAAAATTTATAAAAACGAACGTAACTGCATTCTTACGATTAATTAATCTTACTTCCAATGGAAGTTACCTTGCGAAATAACTCAAAGTTAAATTGCACTTGTAAGTACACCATCGTGTATATATTTCGCGCGAAATTTAAAACGGTATGAACTTCGTTCACACGACCAAAGTTACGAAGTTAATATCGAGTCTCAGATGTACGAATTCATAATTGATCAATTTCAGCCATCATCGCTTACTATCTTTATACAAACAAATAAAAATAGAACATGAAGAAGGCTAGAGACATGTTTGGACAAACGAAGCTTTAACTTTATCGAGGTTAAATTTGAAAAGAGTAGTGGTCTCAATTCGTTTTTTTATTTGTAATTATCTTTCAGTCAATTTACGGTATCAAATTCTATTTTTCTTTTTTCTTTTTTTTTTTTGGCTATTACATTTTTCACCTAAGCTCTACGACTTTTGAAAAACATTGGAGTACCTATAACAATTGCGATAAAAAACTGTCTTTCAGTCCATCTGTCGATGGATCGATAAATGTATATTTTTTCATCAAAGTGATTTTATTCGCTTGTTAATCTCTGACTTTTACTAGTCCAGGTATTGAGTTCGCGATTGGCGCGTTAGCGGCTGTGGGGGCTGGATTCTTCACGAATCCAGTCGACGTGATAAAGGTACGCTTGCAGCTACAAGGGGAGCTAGAAGCACGAAATACATATAGGAAAATTTACAAGAACACCCTGCACGCTGGTTACGTGATCGCGAAACACGAGGGCGTGTGTGCTCTACAAGCTGGCATCGTACCGGCACTGTACTTCCAAGTGGTGCTCAACGGAATACGATTAGGAGCGTACAACACGGCGAAGAAATACGACATAATCACCAACGACAAAGGCAATACTGACATTCTGAAGACCGCGTTATTTACTGGAACGGCTGGCTCTGTCGGTGCTGTTCTTAGCAGCCCATTCTACATGGTAACGACGCGTCTGCTATTTTATAAATTATCTCTATATAAACAAAGTAAGACCCTTAGATATCAACGGCAAGTAACTCGCATTGCAACGTTGATATGTTAATTTACAGCGCTTCGATTAAAAAACCAGCAATTTCATATCGCTCACCCGTTCTTTTTTTCGTCGTAACAGGTGAAAACGCAATTACAGGCGCGTTCGGCACAATCTATAGCCGTTGGCTATCAACACAATTATACCGGCACCTGGTGCGCATTCAAATCATTGTGGAAAGAAGGCGGCATAATCGCTTTGTATCGCGGCTGGTATGCCAATATACCACGCGTTTTTGTCGGCTCTGCGACACAGTTGACCACGTTCGGTTTGGCCGCGGATTGGTTACGCTCATTACAAGTGAGTGTTTTTTAGCGGCACGCAAATTAAAGTGAAGAATATTTTACACTTTCTTCTTCTTCTTTTTTATAGATGTTTACAGATCAACCGATACTTCTGACCTTTGTGGCTTCTGTAATCGGTGGAAGTTGCGTGGCTTTCACTATGCAACCGTTTGATGTTTTAGCAACGAGGTTGTACAACCAAAGTACGTATAATTTAATTAGAACGCTGTGAAAATAATTTTCGCCGCATTGATCGTTCTTGTAATTGAACGCAGAGACGGACGTGAGCGGAAAAGGTACATTGTATAACGGACTTCTGGACGCGATCATTAAAATAGTACGAACAGAAGGTTTGACTGGTCTGTACAAAGGGATTTTTCCGACATGGATGAGAATAGCACCGCACACGGTGCTTTGTTTGGTATTCTATGAAAAGTTAGATCAATTGTACACTGTACTTCAACATTAACAATTGTAAAATACGTAGGAAGAATTTTATAATTTTTGAAATATATTGTATAAAATGTAAGTATATAGTACGAAAAAAATAAATAAATTTCATACACGGGCAGTGAAACGTTTCATTCTTTAGTATAACAGCTATACGTTTAGAAATAATGACTCGTTTACTGAATATTTTATCAATGCTGAACATGTCAATGCCCCGATTTTAAGATCAAGTAAGATACGCCGCGCGTATTTTAATTGCAATTTTCATCGACGTAAAATTCAATATTTGTCTTTTGACGTCTTTTGAAAGTAATCCAATTCAAACGTTCATTCGAGTATTTGAAAATATGCAATTACTTAAGCCTAATAAAAATGCGGTAGAAACGATATTGCATGGCTGCAATTTAAGAGCACAATAACGAATAAAAGTACAACGAACTTCCTATCTGAAATGTAAAAAAATAATCCTTATTAAATTAAATATGTATATAAACCTTACTGTGAAAAAATTTGAAACCTATCTATTCGTTGGAGGTGTTAGATTAAAAGATCCACAAAGTACCACTTTTTAAATTTAAGCGTTACGGATGGAATTTGGTCTAGAGTTGAATCCTTGACTTATTGATGCTGCTACATCCATTGTGTTCCTCCCTCTCGTCTCAGGCAAGTATATCCTACATAGATTAATATTATATTATCAAAGAACACATTACAAATGATTATATCATAATTTAGTTTTTTTGTACCTCACGATTTGTCCTAATGATAAAAGAAATCCAGCAAATATTAAAAAAGTATATGGTCCTATGACGCTTTCTACTATTGGAAATGTCATGCCTACTATGAAATTTCCACCCCAATTGCAGACACTTCCAAGTGCCATAGCTATTGGTCTGGGGCCAACGTCGAATAATTCAGATCCAATGAAGTACGGTATTGGTCCAAGGCCGATTCCATAAAATATCACATAAGCCAGAACGGCTATCGTGCATATTACAGGCATGTGCGATGATAGACGCTGTAAAAATACAAACAATTATTTCACAAACTTGAACTTTGAATTTTCAATGTTTTCGAGAGCTTTCGTATTCGAAGTAATTTTACTTACAATCAATAAAATGGAAGTACATAAAACGATCAAACATCCCAAGCACAAGTAAATACTGCTAAGTAAGACACCTCTCCTGTTTAAAGATGACATCACTGGTACTGAGGCAAGTGCCATGCCAATGTTAGCTACGCCAGTTCCAAGAGTAGCGTATTGTGCTCCAGTGATGCCAAGTCCGGCATCGATAAATATGGAGTTAGAATAGTAAAACACAACGTTTATGCCGCTCATTTGTTGCCCGAATTGTATCATACAAACTAGAAATACGGGAAGCTTCAGACTTGGATCACTCAAAATCCGCTTAATCGTCCAAGGTTCGGCTGTTGTTTTTTTTTCAATTTCCTGTTGCAGACTAGAAATTTCCACTTCTAGCAACATTATGTCCATTTTACGTATTCTACTCAGTTCTGAAACATTAAGATACATTTAAGTGCTACTGTGAATATACTGACTACTACAACACTAGTATTTGCTAACCATCTAAAGCTTTCTGCTTCTGTTCCCTGATTATGTATAGATATTTAGGACTCTCTGGTAGAACAACACTTGTAAGAATTAAGGCATATATGCACAACGGAATAAATGCTCCTAGCATATAATGCCAGGAATTCTCAGTCCCTAAAACTGTATTGAGCCCTGCAATTTGTCCTAAAAACACTCCACATGTAATCCCCAACTGACATATTACTCCAACTGCACCCCTTAGCCTGAGCGGCGCAATTTCTGACATATACATTGGTACTATACTTGTTGCAAAACCTCCAGACAGACCTGGAAAAGTGAAAGATTTTCATATAGAAAATCTCAGCCAAACTATTTAGAATTTTTGAAGGTAGTGGTTTTAGACTTACCAACAAAAAATCGGCCTGCTAAAAGAATTTCAATTGAATTTAATTTGAGTATTAGAAAAAACATTCCAGCACCTATAATGCCAAATATGTTTCCGACGCATAATGCTCCTTTCCTTCCGTATCTGTCTGCTATCCAACTTGAGAGAAACGAACCAGCTGCTCCACCAATGAGAAAAATTGAGACAACACTAGACCAAACTATTTTCAAACCGCTTTCAGATACGTCTATGCCATATCGTTCCTTGATACTTTCATTGCAAAACGCTCCCACTAGCTGCAATTAATATAAATATGTATTTAAAACGTTCTTTATAAATTTTTGTAAAGTCTAAATTGAAATACCAACATGGGCTGCATTATTTAATACTCCTATGTTGTATCCTGCTGGAACAGCTGATCCCAGGCAGCAGGTAACACCTGCCAGAACTAATACAATGGTCCATCCTCCTGGTGCCTAAGAAAAATAAATGCCTCTCTGTTTTTAAAATGCAATTACAAAATAAAAAGTATCATGTGCTCATAAATATTTAACTTCCAACGTAGCTCATTCTTGAATTTAAAATAAAACTAAACAAAACTAGCAATTCCTGTATCTCTAATTTATTGAACACTTAAAAAATGCAAATTACAAAACAGTGTGATCATTTCAATATTATTGGTGATCTTTACCAATTATTGTGCCACGTCACATTAATAATTCATAAAAATGAAATGTAATAATGAAATTTAAATGAAGTTACAATGAAATGTTATATAATATCATAGCATATTAAACATGGCCAAAAATATATTTATATAACATATAAAAATCTGTGAAGATGAATAATGTTGAATTATTGTAGCATGTATCATAGATTATGGTAGTGCAGTGCAATCAATCATGTGATATAATTTACACGATCAATATTATGAGTAATACGATATAAGATACAATATAACGTAGTATCGAGTAATACAATATAACACTGGTAAGTTTGCATTTCTCTTAAAACAGGCAAAATAAGAAAAAAAAAAAGTATATACAAAACAAGAAAACCATACCAGTGAAACAATTAAGCATCATAAGCAATAATGTATTGCACCTTGGAAGACCAATCAGTGGTATAATGGAAAAGGCTGGATGGAATGATGGATTAAAATTCAACAAAACCACACATCATCGGTACACCTGGAAACTATTTAGACAACCAATCATGCATTACTAGAACTTTTTAAAATATAGGCATAGATTTAGTCTAAGTTTTTCAATTATACAAAGTGTACCTACATAAAAGTATCTTTTATAAAAGATCTTTCAAGAATGCAATTAAAAATCAAATGTTCCAAACTAAGACGTTACTTAAGTTATCAATATTTCACATAATAATATTATCACTTGTGAATTATTTTATAACATCTTAAGTCTCTTATATCTTGCTGGCTTCAACATAACAGTGTTACATAAAATTAATCACTAGAACGCTTATTTAAGAAACTTACGTACTTATTTGTGTTTTAAATTAAATATCATAAGAGGGAAAAAAAGTAAATTCAAATTTGAGATATACGATAACAGAAAGCAATATAAATCACAAGTAAATCTTTACTCCTTTGACTGATAAGACGATGATAAGTAACGCAATGTACAAATTGATTCCAACGCACGATGAGAACAAATATGTGTACTTGTGTACATCTCTATCTCTTATATGTTTCCCTATCATTCTTACTTGTGTCACACAGAGGCGCTATATACAAGGATATTATATATGAAACTCAAGTATTCTAATCAAATATTGTACAAATGGTATTACATGTTTATCATTATCTTGTAATTATTATTTTGTACACTTCTATATAACGATACAAGTGTATCATCGATACACGAATCAGGAATTTCGTTTGAATGCAACGTGAAACGAAAAATTATTAAGCTGGACATGCTTGGCAATTGAAATTCCACTGTGCACTTACTGATCTTTCGTCTCGATCATCCGAATTAGTCTGATGATTAGATCGCTCAGCATCTGGGAGTACTGCCGCATGACTGTCTGCAATTGCAATTGATCATCACACTGAATATACATATCTCAATATTAACAATATTACGTTAAAAAAAGAAACAATTACGTATAGGTCCACCGCGAACAAAGGATATACGCGATCGTTCTAAATATGCCTAAACACGTAAACTGAACTCCAACATATCGTTGCATAAGGATTATCATCCTACCAGAACGAAAGATTTCGCGAAAACGATATTTCGCGAGCGGAATACGTAACGAAAGTGGAACAACTGTCGAAAGGTTTCGAGAAAAGTATTATTACCTAACGCCATGCTTTATACAGCACGTGTCACTGACACGATGTCAGAACGGTAAATAACACTAGAAACGGATCGCAACTACTGGTGGCAACGCCAATATTGGCTTCGGCTTCGACTTTGTATGTACATGGCATTTTACCACTGCGTATAAAAAGAAATTTGTTTTCTTTTCTTTTATTTAAGCAACTACTTATTTAAGCGACAACCTGTACGTATATATTTTTATATTTATTATATTATATATTATATATTATATTATATTTATTATTTATTATATTTATTATATTATATTTCCCGGGGTATATATATTTCCCAAAGCAACTTTATTTTGATATAGGAAAGTTCAAAAAGTGTGCGTCGAGAACGGAACACACCCAGGTGTGCACGTGCTCAACTGAATTGGCTTTTCCTTGGAAAATGTTGCGTAGTTGGTGAAATACGTAACCCACGATCCTACGAATGTGTGAATCGAGTCTGCATCGATGAAATAATTATCTCGCACGTATGTGACGAAATTATATGAATACTTTACGAAAACTTTCTACGAATGCGCTGGAAGAAGCGCTTTTAAGAAGCATTCTGAAATTTGATTATTGACCGATTATTATATTTCAAAATATTCGAATGTTAGATTGTTCGTAGAATTCGTGACAAAAGCACTAGCGTGATATTCTAAATAAATTTAAAATAATTTATAAACTAAATTTATAAACTAAATTTAAAATAATTTAACTGGCGTAATATTTAACTCGATTAAGAGTAACTTAACCAGCATAATAATTCAACTTCATGAACTATATATATATACATATATATAAATTATTTTTGTTTAACAACAATACTAGTTATGCTCTTGCACGAAAATCAATCAATTCATGTTCAATCGTATTCTATTTCAATCGTGATTTTTTCAAAAAAGTTCTTCGTAAATTATTAATTTCTGTAAATAATGCCTAATTTTTGATCCATAAATGTAAATCGCACGTAGGTGAACATATAAGTCGTCGATTCTTCTAATGAACGATCTTTGCTTACGTTAAATCTAAATACAAATTCACACTGCGTGTTTTCCATCCAAAAAAGAAAAAAAAAAGAAATTGTCGTCCTTTCGAGAAGGAAGAAACTTCACTTTTCAGATGAAGATATCACTTATCTAATGTCGCAGAGGAGGTGGAGTTACACGATTGTAAATATTCGAATCGGATGTTAGTCAACAATATTCAAACGTACATGTACGTATGTGCATTATCTCGCGTAAAAAGTTTCAATGCCAACCGAGTGTGAGTATCAAATGCAAAAACATAAAACTGCAACACGTTTGAGCACGTGGTAAAAGGAAAGTAAAAAAAAAAAAAAAGAATACAAAATAAAATAATACGTAAAGAAGAAATTTTTTTGTTTGTTTCGTCAAATTTCGTTCTAACAAATAATGGATAAAATTTCGAGACGATAACTAATGCTTTAGATAAGCGCACTTTCCTCATTGAATTTAACACGTACGAAGCACGTTAATTGTCTCACTAGCAAAGCGTGGATGCCTGTGCGTTTAAAGTTGTGTAAATGCGAAGTATAGAAATACGCATTTTATGGAATATTGAAAACGTAACGTTCAGTTACGACGATATACACTTTCGCTTTGCTAGGAAGTTCCGTTTCTGCTAATTAGCTTTATAAAAAGACACGAACACCATGTAAACATCCGCAGTTCAGCTGTATCCACGTGGACGATGCTTTCGCAGCTACTTGAACGTTAATTAATTCGAAATGTTAATCAGACGATGGAACTTAAAAACAAGAATGTTCGACTATAAGAAAAATAAGTATTTGTTCCTGGCGATGCTTGAGCGATCTAAAATCAATCAACGTTCTTTTCTGTTTTAATTTGAGAATGTCCAACGATGACAAAAATAAATATTTATCCCTGTGGTGTTTAAATAAGCTCTAAAATAAATCAACTTTCTCTTCTGTTTTTAATTCGAGAATATTTGACTGTGACAAAAAAATAACTGTTTATCCCTATGGTGTCTAAGTGTTTCTAAAATCAATCAACGATAATCGTGTTTTTAATTCGAGTAGTTAAATAATTCTTACGTACCTTTGTAGTCGAGCATGTCCCCAACTTCGGAATCACAACGCGTGTACGACGATCTGCGAAAAGAGAGATCATTTTTAAAACAACGTCGTTATTTATTATACTCGGATATAGTCGATAATTGATCGTTCAAACATCGTCGCTGTGCTCGTCACCTCTCTATACCTTCTTCTCGTTCATCAGTCTAAGTTCACCTAGTCAGAACTGTCTCAACCCGTTCTCGTTCCGTCTCTTAACGAGCGTCGCGTTGACAATCGCACGATTATCGAAATTTATCAATCGACCTCGCCGGTTGAGTATCTTTGGCAATTCAAATAAATTTCCCGATCGTCGATAGTTATTATTGAACAGTTAGCGTCGTAGCGAAACTTTTTCCAATTCTTCGTCCAACACAAAGAGCGGCGGCAGTTGTCAATTCATAAAGCGGAACGTCTTTGTCTCTCTTTCGTTTCAACAGTAACACAGCAACTGAATGCTTCTTGAATTACTCGCTCTGCCAGACGCTTGCGCGTAGAGGTGCAAAGTTTACCGTCACGGTATGATATTAAAATTTTGTTTTTGCGCGTTTACTTCCGCCAATTTTTCATTTCAATATTTTTTATTCATCTTCAGTGTCAAGTCAGAAAGGACCGTTCATGACCGATGTGCAACGTCTCAAAGAAGCGGAATCTATTTCTATAGAATATATTAAAGATCTATTTTAAAGAATATATCAACGAAACTATAATGGAAGATACACGTGTAAAAGTAAGTTGATATCCAAAGGAAGCTATCAAAAAGTGATTGTTGAAATCTACAAGAATACATCGTTGCAAATTTATGATATACAAAATTTCTAGGAAAAATGTCGAACACGTAAACTGACCATTTCGATCATTGGTAACATTTCAGGTATCAATTCAGGTTGAAGATTTCACGCGAGGGCACACAAGTGGAGGTAACGATTCAAATAACAACTTACTGGCCTTTTTTTTTTTACCGACAACACTACTCGGTCACGCTGCTTGCGAGTAACTAGTTCAAATATTGTAAATGATTTCCGAAGTCAGAGTGTCCCTACTTTTTTCCTGTCTCCCCCTACCAAGTTGCACGATTCTTACTTACTCGTGTCAATTAATTCCAGCCTTGAACAATCGATTCCTTGGTAAAAACTTTGGACGAGTTCGATGGCGGTGCTGAAACTTTTTAAATTTGCAGTCTTCTTTGAAAATTTCTCGTTAATCGGCGAGTCTTGGCGACTATAAAGCCATTATGGCGTTGATACGGTATAATACGATACAATGCAGTATTTATCCTACGATGAAAAAAAAAATGGAAAAAGAATTGACGCGGCGAGCTTACAGATACATGTAATACTGTGAGCTGGCCGGAATAGTTGCTTCGACAGCATCATTATCCCCACTACTTCTTGCAACAATCTTCGTGGAACAGAGTTTCGGTAATACAATATATTTCTTTCATTTTGTTTGCCTTTTCGAGTCGAGACAGTCACTTCCTTCTATATAAATTATCAAATCTAGAACTTCGTTATCTCGGTTTGCGGATGTGGGACGGTACTGTTTTATTCTATTTTTTTTTTTTTTTCATTTTTTATTCATTTCACGTCGAGATAGAATCTCCGTTGTAAATCCGTTTTCTTGCAAAACTGATTCGCGGCCAGTTAACGACGAGGCAACATGTGAAACGAATTTTCCCGCATGATTTCGTCAAAATCTTCACCAGGGTCAAATTCGTTTGCTTGCTCTTTCGCATGATTCACTATGCCCTCGTCAACGTATTGTATTTATAGAATCGCGTACTGACAACACAGAGAGATTTTTATGGAAATTGCCTGTATTTATTATGCAATACATAGTGCATTCGCACACGCGGGGCAAGTTCGATGAAAATTGTCTTCCCGAGGGACGTGTTGACAATTCGCACGCGAAAAAAGAAAAATTCCAACGCACGTCACCCGGAAGAATCTTTTCCAACGGTTTTCACAACAGTTTTTGCCTTTGTTTTTGCACGCGGTTATTTATTATCCGTCACATTCCCTGGATTTTTCTCATTTCGCTTCAAACACAAAGTCGAACCGTTAAACAACGTGGTTTATTGTAATCGGTCTCTGTAACCGCGATGAATCAGGTTATTGTATGATGTCTCCCGGTCCTTCATACGTAATGCCCTGTTACATCGATAACGATTCATAAAAAAAAAAATTAAGAAAAAAAGAGTTACAAATTCTTGCTTCAATTGGAATAATACTTTCAACGAATAAATGAATTCAAAGTAGTTGTCGTTCGTTAGGGCCCCCATAGACGTTGAAACATGCTGCGATGCATGCATCAACTCCTAGGTTTCACGAAACATCAGATGATGTTTCAGAATCAGCTTGCCTACCACTCCTACCGATTCTTCAGTTCTTCGTGCGGCGCCAAAGTTGAAACAAGTGTTTTAAAATGTCGGATCGTCTTCCAGCTTCAATATTAGTGATAGTAATGTTAGGTTTATTATCACACAGACTTTCTTTGTCCAACTAATGCCAGAAATCTATTCCTCCATCATTGATTCCTTGCTTCTCAGTAGTGCTTGTAGTATCAGTGGTGCATGCATCGTGGCATATTTCAATGTCTATGGGGGCCTTTACAGAGACACCGTTACTATGAAGCGGAGAACAACGCGATAGAAGAGTCGCCAAGGTTCTCCTGCTGTTTCTTTTCAGATCGTAGTACATTCTTCCTGATGCACGTCTGTAAATGTTTGCCAGTATGTATTATTCGCTGGCCGATACGGGCGACCCAAGATTCGTCGACATCCGTGAAAGTGGAACGCAACGTCAGTGAATTGTCATCCGTGAGCCATTCCCGTGTTTGTTCAACGTACGCGCGTCTCAAGTACAGTCCATCCTGAGGTTTCTCCTTTCTCCCTTGAGCCCTTGGCTGAGTGCTGTCGTTAGAGGATATCTTCCACAGCCACACAAGTTTCTGAAGTCATCCAGATCCAACGACCACAACAGAGCGCCGCCAAGATTCAGATCCCTTATGAATTCCGCCTGTAAGAAAACAAACAAGATGTTGAAATATGTTTAACTTGTCTAATTTATCCTAAGTTAGACAAGTAGGCCTAACGTGTCTAACTTATCCTATGATAAATGTACAACGTTTATTCGGGCATTATTGTTGCATCAATATTGATTCACCTTTCGCATTACGCTGGACACATCCTCGTAGCTGACCCATTGATCACCTCTTGTAGCGTACGGACCGTTAAGATTCTTTGGGCCCTTAATCGCGGACCAGCCTCTGTTTCTCACGTTGTCGCATATCTGCGGGAAATGATGATGCTTACGAATGAAGAAGAATGTTTACAAAAGGACGACGCGTCTGGCTTGAACTCCAGATATAAAAACGAATTAGGTAATATTGCTGTCGACGTATGATAGGAAAGTTTCCCCGCAGATAAACCGTCCATTCGATTACAAACAAAAGTAATTTGGATCAAACAAACGCTTATCGCGTGTGTTACTTAACTGTTTGTCATACAGATATATACCTCGTAATATGCAAGCATGCCCGCTGACTTGGTGAGGTCTCCCGGATGACCCGGCCCGGAAACTTTAACGTTGAAGCCCGGTGTTATTCCCTCTTGCGATTCTTCCGACAACGTGAAGCTCTGCCCGTACGCCGGCACGCCCATTATCAATTTGTTCGACGGCACGCCTTTCTTCAACCAATGGATCATCGAGAAGTTCGCGTTCATGTGATCGATCTGCTCGTCTGGATCGCGATAAAGCGGCGCTACGTGACCGGTCCTGCCTTCCCAATAGCCGTGATAGTCGTAACTCATAACGTTGATCCAATCGAGATACTTGATTAATACTGGAATATCGTAAGCAACGTCGATCACCTCTTTACTGGCCGAGACACCAGCGGAAAGGAGCAACCCTTTGGGTTTGAATGCCGCGCTCAATTCTTTCAGCAGAGCTGCGAATGCGTCTCTGTCACTTGTTGAACCACGGCTGCAGTCAACCTGTAAGATCATATTGTTAATTATATATAAACAATGTACGTAGTTAATTTTTGCAATATATTAATGTATATATTAATACAATTTATAATGTATGTATTATATGATACAGTTTATAACGCGTGTATCATATAATATATAATGTATGTATTATATATGTACATTAATATATATATATATAAAATATATTAATATATTAATGTACATATATAATGTATATATTGATATAATAATAATATATACATTATATAATTATATATAATATATAATGTATATTATATAATAATACACATATATATTATATATTAATTAATTTTTGTGATATATAAATATAAATAAATTATAAATATGTATTATATAATACAATTTATAACGCATGTATCATATAATATATAATGTATGTATTAATGTACATATATAATGTATATATTGATATAATAATAATATATACATTATATACATTATATATTAATATGTTAATGTACATATGCATATATATATATATATATATATTAATGTACATATGCATATATACATTATATATATACATTATATATTATAATATATTAATGTATATATGCATATATATAATGTATTAATTGTATTATATTTTATATATTATAATATGCATATATACATTAATATATTATAATATAGTGATATTTAAGCAATATACAAAAACTGAAAGTAACGCAACTTTAATTTTCGAAAGAAAATACGATTGGCAGCGGCAGAAGTATTTTATCATCTACGAAAGTAATGACTCACGAATGATTCACGGCAACACAACACTGGCAATATAACAGCGTTGCATGTATTTCATTCGTCTTCAAAAATTCTTACGTCGTATCTTTAAAATAGCTTCGAATATCTTTAAATTCATTTCCATATCTTTGCGCGAACTTGAAACTTTTTGACGCATCATTTTTTTTTTTGCGTTACCTGCGAGCATACTGGATACTCCCAGAGGAAATCAAGACCGTCAAATCCGTAATTCTGCACGTAAAGTGAAGCATGACGCGAGAATCTTCGCCGTTCCTCCGGATTGTGCGCCAATTCGCTGTACTTGTTGCCCTTAGATTCGTCCCAGCCACCCAAACCAAGGAGAACCTTCGGTCCATTTCTGCTTTTGATGTCTGCTACTTTATTAACGAGATCCTTCCGTCTGATGCCCCGTGGGCTTTGTATAGTCAAACGTTCCGGATCCAACTTGGCAAGACCAAAAACTATATGAGTGCACAGATCTACGTCAATGTCATCCGGTAGAAATTGTCCTATCCCTGGCCGCTTTTGCGCCCATTTCATCACGTAACAAATCATTTTCTTCTTGCTCGTTTCTCGGTCGCTGATCAATGGCAAGAGTAATTCGTTCGACTGCAAATTAAGAGGCGATTTAAAAAAGGTTTTTTTCTTTTTTTTCAGAAACCTCAAGCTTCTCGAGGGACTACTCACTTGTCGCAGGGAATCCTCGCACTTGGTATTTTCCGGCCAATCGCAACGATTCTCGTTCCAATAGAGGCCAGGTGGGCAAGAGTGTTCGGTGAGCTTGCCAAAGTTGCACAAGAAGTACTTGGAGCAGTCTTTTTTATGAGGGACGAATATACGGTTGCCGCAGTCGTCCGACGATCCGCCTATCACTGGCGGCTCGGCTTCTATTTCGATGGTATCGTCGATATCAAAATCTGGATCCTCGGTTGTAGACGCCGGTGGTAAGTACGTTGGTCTAGAGGATGTGGTCGGTTCCCAGCTTGGTCGTTCGGTAGTTGCAGACTCCGTGGTAGATTCTCCAACGTCGATCGTCGTAAATTCTGCATTTAACACGTGTACAATAAACTTTCCTATAACACTATATAATACTACTTAATATAATATTATATAATACTACTATATAATAGTATATAGTTATGGTTTCTACAATACTACTTAATTAGCTTAAGCAGTCTCCCTTTCCCTGTTTTTCTTTTCTTTTTCTTTTCCATGCACGTATATCACAATCTTTCAATTTCAGTTGTCAGGGAATTCCCATTGGTTTGTACTAATTCTGAGGGTGACTGTGAACGGGGATCTTCCAGGATACTTGCCGCTCGCTACTGGACACAACGGGCCTTTGGGATAATTTCTCAGAACTCTGTTCATGGTTCTCAGAAGCGGGCTAGGCTCGCAGCCGCATCTGTCTTTGAAATCGTCCAGGTCGAGGGCCCACACCATGCCGCCGCCCAAGCCAAGGTCCCTTATTAATTCTGCTTTCAGTTTAATCTGTCTGGCATCGTCGAAGCTCACCCACTGATCGCCCTTGTACGCATACGGACCGATACGTCGTTCTTTGTCTTGGACCACGGTCCAACCCTTCTTCAACGTCCTCTCGCATATCTGTTGATCGTTCAAGACGGCGACGTTACATTTAATGAAATATTTATCAAAGGAAACGAAAGAGTAGGAGCGAGCAGAATATATATATATATATATATATTTGCCTCGTAGTAAGACAGGAAACCTCTGGCTCTTGTTGCTTCGCCGGCCTCGCCGCCGCCGTAAGTTGGCGCGTTTAATCCTCTCTGACTCCTTTCCGCCAAAGAGAAGGACTGGCCGTACAAAGGCGCTCCCATTACAAGCTTCTTCGCCGGTGCGCCTTTCTCCATCCAATAGTGAATCGTGAAGTTCTGAGCACACGTTTTTTTAATAAAAATCCGGGAAATACAATTTTCTGTGATAATCTCAGAATTCAGGTATAAATGGATTTATATTACATATTATATTATAATAAATATAACGAACTATATAACTGTGATATAATGAAACAATGAAAATAATTATCTAATATATGATATATTATTATATTAATGGATTTATATTCATTGGCGAGACACTTACCACGTTAAAGGTCGGCTCCCAGTCATTAGGTAATGAATAGAGGGGCGCCACGTGGCCAGTCTTTTTGTCCCATTGACCGTGGTAATCATACGTCATTACAGATATCCAGTCCAAGTATTCTGCCAAAGTTGGTACGTCGTAGCCGGCGTCAATGACCCGCTTGCTCGGAGAAACCGCGGCGGATAACAGGAAACCTCTTGGTCTGAACCGTTCGCTCAATTCCTTCACCAAACTGGCGAAGCCCTCTTTGTCCGAAGCTGGACCTTTCTTACAATCGACCTAAAATTTAGTGGCCAGATTTTGTTACACATCGAAGAATCATATGGAAGATCATATAAGCGAGTAAACGCTAGTTCATTTACCTGCCAGCATACCGGATACTCCCAGTCTAAATCCAAGCCTTCAAAGCCGTACTTCTCGATGAATTGGATCACGTTCTCGATGAATCTTAGTCTGGCCGATGGCGAGTTCACCAAACGACTGTATTTATCGCCAGCTGAATCGTTCCAGCCGCCGATAGCCATTAATACCTTTATCCCCTTTGATTTTAGAGCAGCGACCCTTTCATAGAACTCTAGGAATGAAATTGATATAAAGAATACACGAGAGAAAAGAGAGAGAGAGAAACCGATTGCGAGAAAAATCTCGATATTTACTGTTGTCTATATCGGCCCACGAGTCGTGTGATTTAATCGTTAGCTGCGATCCATCGAGCACTGCGAAACCGTATAGAACGTGGGTACATAAATCAGTGTCTATGTCTTCTGGTAAGAATTTCCCTCCTTCTTGACGGTACCAGGCCCAATTTGTAAAGTAACAGATCATTTTGAATCTACTGTCGGGCCTGGTCTGAGATTGGTCTGACGATGTTGAAGATGCTACAGGTGTTTGAACAGTGGTGGGTGTTACAGTTGGTGCCATTGGACCTTGATCCAAATTGTCTATTGCAATCGGTGGCTTCTCACCTACGAACGAAACCGAAGATGATATTCAATAAAAAGAAAGAAAGAAAGAAAAAAAGAAAGAGATCTAAACTATAGATAAATATAGATTGATTACATTCTTCATCTTTGCTTGGAGGATCAGCTAGTACTTTCTGAAGGGTGTGCATCAGTGGATGTGGTCCTTCCCTGCAGCGTCCCCGGAAATCGTCAAGATCCAACGCCCACACCATCCCACCACCGAGACCCATGTGCCTCACGTATTCTGCCTTTCGTCGAATCATGTCAACGTCGTCGAAGCTCACCCACTGGGTACCTTTGTACGCGTAAGGGCCCATTCTGTGTTCTGGATCTTGAACGACGTTCCATCCATGGTTCCGAATCCTGTCGCAGATCTCGTAATAGGATAAGAACCCGGCAGCTCGAGTAAACTCTCCTGCTTGTCCAGCACTGGCTGGCACGTTTAACCCTGTACCTACATTGCGATCGTTTATGGAAAACGACTGTCCATATAGTGGCATTCCTGTGATTGAAACAAATGAGATATACTTGTTATAATGTTTGGCAAAATTTTTACTTATAGTTCATAAAGGAAGAAGTAGATACCCATGACGATTTTTCTGCGAGGAGCTCCTTTGGCGATCCAGTAATTGATAGAATAGTTTGCGTTAAAGTAATAATAATCGTCGTCAGGGTGATAGAAGAGTGGCGCTACATGACCAGTCTTCTTATCCCACTGGCCATGGAAATCATACGTCATGACTGCAATCCAATCCAAATATTTGGCGAGAGCCGGAACGTCGTAGCCTTTGTCGATCACTTGCTTGCTTGGCGAGACAGCCGAACTGAGAAACAATCCTCTGGGTCTCAATTCGTCGCTCAACTCTTTCAACAGATCTGCAAAACCTTGTTTATCCGAGGATGGACCTTTGTTGCAGTCAACCTAGGATAAATGTAATGTGTCATCAATTCTTATATAAGTGAGGAACAAGAATGAGAATACTTGTGTTCATTCCATAAAATATTATTCCACGTTACTTGTACTTGAACATATTTATAAATATATATTATTATTGATATGCAATTATTAATAATAGTCGCTGTCTATAAATCATCATCATTGTTGATATATATTATTCGTGTTACTTGTATTTAAATATTTGTAAACGTATATATTATTATCATACAGTCAACCTAGGACAAGTATAATGTGTCATCAATTCTTGTATAAGTGAGGAACAAGAATGAGAATACTTGTGTTCATTCCATAAAATATTATTCCACGTTACTTGTACTTGAACATATTTATAAATATATATTATTATTGATATGCAATTATTAATAATAGTCGCTGTCTATAAATCATCATCATTGTTGATATATATTATTCGTGTTACTTGTATTTAAATATTTGTAAACGTATATATTATTATCATACAGTCAACCTAGGACAAGTATAATGTGTCATCAATTCTTGTATAAGTGAGGAACAAGAATGAGAATACTTGTGTTCATTCCATAAAATATTATTCCACGTTACTTGTACTTGAACATATTTATAAATATATATTATTATTGATATGCAATTATTAATAATAGTCGCTGTCTATAAATCATCATCATTGTTGATATATATTATTCGTGTTACTTGTATTTAAATATTTGTAAACGTATATATTATTATCATACAGTCAACCTAGGACAAGTATAATGTGTCATCAATTCTTGTATAAGTGAGGAACAAGAATGAGAATACTTGTGTTCATTCCATAAAATATTATTCCACGTTACTTGTACTTGAACATATTTATAAATATATATTATTATTGATATGCAATTATTAATAAGTCGCTGTCTATAAATCATCATCGTTGTTGATATATTATTCGTGTTACTTGTATCTTAATATTTGTAAACGTATATATTATTATCATACAGTCAACCTAGGACAAGTATAATGTGTCATCAATTCTTGTATAAGTGAGGAACAAGAATGAGAATACTTGTGTTCATTCCATAAAATATTATTCCACGTTACTTGTACTTGAACATATTTATAAATATATATTATTATTGATATGCAATTATTAATAAGTCGCTATCTATAAATCATCATCGTTGTTGATATATTATTCGTGTTACTTGTATTTTAATATTTGTAAACGTATATATTGTTATCATACACGTACTTGCCAGCAAACTGGGTATTCCCAATCCAAATCAAGCCCGTCGAAATCGTATTTTTCCAGGAATTTAATTGCCTGTTCGATGAACCTCTTCCTAGCAGCAGGATTATTCACCAGACGACTGTATTTATCTCCAGCTGAATCGTTCCAGCCTCCCAGGGCAAGGGACACTTTCAATCCGCGTTTCTTGTACGCGACTACGCGCTCGTAGAAACCTGTTCACCGTGGATTTACATTTACATTTACATTTGCATTATACGCCTGATGATGTCAATATCCACTCAACAAACGATCGTCCTTACGATTGTCGTAATCAGCCCAGGAGTCGTGAGCCTTGATGATCAAATCCGAGTAATCCAATACAGCGAATCCGTAGACAATGTGGGTGCAGAGAGTGTGATCGATATTTTCAGGAAGATAACGACCGACGCCTCTTCGATACCAGGCCCAATTCGTGAAGTAGCACACAATCTGAAAAGGGAAGAAAGTAATAATTATCGTCGATGAAAAGTGTCAAAAATTAGCACTGATAAAAGTAAGAATAACTTATTAAGGGATATCTAAGAGTTCAAGTGCAAAAATATATATGAAATATCCAAAGTTAAATATATGTATCATATATTACATATTATATATGTAAGATATTTATATCTTGATACACATGATGTTATGATATTAAATTATAACATTAGACCTTATTCTTTTAGTTAATGTGTAAAATATCAATGTGCGTGAACGGACGCAGTTTGAAAGTAATTTCAGTGATTTTACTTTGTAATAACCAGACAACGGAGAAGCTTGATCAGGATCTATAGTGGCTGACGACATGGTGGTGGTAGCTTGAGTGGTGCTTTCTTCCCATGCTTTCTCGGTGCTCGTTGGGTGATCAATTGGCTTGTTGCTGGGTATGTTCGAATCTTGATTGTCCGTTGATACAGAATTATCCTGACAGTTGGCCCTAGATGGCCAATCGCATATTCGCGTTCTTTCGTTAAAGTGTAGTCCCGGAGCGCAGTGGAACACCTCGTAACGGCCCCATAAACAAGCTTGGAAACTTTCACAGTCTCCTGGAACGCTGGTGTAGCTCTCAGGCGTGCATGGCTAAAAGAGAAGAGCCTCGAATAAAATTCCGAGCCTATTTTCCATAACTTTGGCTTTCAATTTTAACGATATTATATATTATATTGTATTATATATAATTGTATCATATATATAATACAATTGATTGATATTTATATCTTATGATATTTATAATTATCTTATTGATATTTATAACTTTATATCTTTATAACTTACAACTGATTGATATTTATATCTTTAACTTTAGATATAACTTTCAATTTTAAAAATATGACTTACAATTGATTGATATTTATATCTTATGATATTATACATGATATATATATCTTTAACTTTAGATATAACTTTCAATTTTAAAAATATGACTTACAATTGATTGATATTTATATCTTATGATATTTATAACTATCTTATTGATATTTATAACTTTATATCTTTACAACTTACAACTGATTGATATTTATATCTTTAACTTTAGATATAACTTTCAATTTTAAAAATATGACTAATTGATCGATACTTGTATCTTTAACTTTAAATATAACTTTCAATTTTAAAAATATGACTTACAATTGATTGATACTTTATACTTGATACTTCACAACTTACAATTGATTGACAACTTACAATTGATGATTACTTCATATCTTTAACTTTCAATTTTAAAAATATGACTTACAATTGATTGATACTTTATATCTTCACAACTTACAATTGATTGACAACTTACAATTGATGATTACTTTATATCTTTAACTTTCAGTTTTAAAAATATGACTTACAATTGATTGATACTTGGAGAAATAACTTTATATCCTTACAACTTACAACTGATTGATATTTACATCTTTAACTTTAGATATAACTTTCAATTTTAAAAATATGACTAATTGATCGATACTTGTATCTTTAACTCTAGATATAACTTTCGATTTTAAAAATATGGCTTACAATTGATCGATACTTTATATCTTTACAACTTACAATTGACGATTACTTATATCTTTGACTTTCAATTTTAAAAGTATGACATAAAATTGATCGATGATATACTCGAAGATATAACTTATGACAATTGATGCTTACAGTCAGCTTAGCGCTCGTCGCGATCAACGACGCTGTTTTCTTCGGTTTCTCGATGCAGGGATTTTTGAAAGCCCAGTCACACATGCCCCTCTCCTTGTTCCAGTTCAATCCTGGCCCACACTGCCGAGAAATCAGATTCCCGTTCACGCAGATGTGGAAACTCGTGCAGGAATCCGGGTAATATTCGCCGTGTACGCAATGTTTCGGCGGCCTCCCGTTGGAATCTTCCACAATGACCGGTCTTTGGGTAGTAGGTTTCGAAGAAGGCATCAGCAACATGGTGGTTGGCTTCTTCGTAGTGGTGGTTCTCACGGTGGTCCATGATGTTGGTTTCTGAGTAACGGAACCTATATCCAAACAAAAGAATGAGACGTCACGATTTGTCACAATGTACTTTTTTAAATTAATAAATTAATAATTTAATAATTTGTAGCTAATGATTTCTTCGTTCGACGCTTGTGTTAACGTACCGCACCTGCGTCAAACGGTCGGGAAATTTTGTACACCTGCATCAAGGTGAAATCTATCAAGATTAGAATGACAATTACACGAATAACGTGGATCATCTTTTCGTGCATATAGCGAGAGGAGAGACACGCACGAACGCTGCAGAACCCTCGGCGCGATTCGAACGAAGTGAAGAGGCAGTGGTTACAAAACTGAAAAATTATGCGCAATAAACAGGTTTGCATTATTGCCAATGAACCGACGACGCGTCTGTTGACGACACAACGCAGCCTCTCAAGAATTGTATAATTATCATACAATATCGATAACACGGATTGAATTAAATCTTCAATATTATAGCCGAAGCTTCCCTCACACGAGAGAAATCTTTCAAGGGAAGAAAGTGTTCAATTATAGAAACCAGTTGCTTGACTCACGAAAGGAAGGCATTCATCGTTCGAATAGGACAGAAAGATTGAAATATTTTGTCGCCGTGCAAGAAGATCCATCCTTTCGTTTCTTTCGTTTCTTTCGTTTCTTTCGTTTCGTTGATCGAGAAAGTCTAATAAGGACAGGAGTGTTCACACCTGTCTCCGCTTGACATTTCGCGGCAGCCGGCCAGTCGCAAATGCCTCGTCTCGCGTCCCAGTGCAATCCGGGCGCGCATTGTTCGCGCTGAAATTCGCCAAGCACGCATCTGAAGTAGTTGCTACAGCTTCCAGGGTCTGGCGAGTATTCTCCTATCGTGCATGGCTGTTCTGGTCTCGAGGGCTCTTGCCCGGCTGTTGTCAATTCCTCTGGTGCTCTACAATTTATTTGCACGGTCATTTTCACAATATTTACACAATCGCGTTCATACTTTATCGTGTATTTTACTTGGTCGAACTCCACGTCGAAGAGGCAGTGCTGGTCGATTGAGTCCACGAGAGGGTTGTGCTGCCCTTGGTCGTTGACTCTGGTTGTTTGCTCGGCTTCCAGGTCCAAGTAGGCCAAGTAGTAGTTGTGTGATGATGATGTGTGCTCGGCTTTTCAGTCCACGTTGGCCAAGTGGTTGGTCTTGTCATCGGTGTCGTCGGTCGAGGAGTGTCTCCCACGGCGTCGCTGTGAGTGGTCAGTGTCGGAGGTTGTGGCGTAACTGGTTCCGCTGGCCGTTGGCATCCTTCAGAAGCTTTGCTCTTTAAACGACCTACGATATTCAACCCATATCTCCACTTTTCACACGCTCGAGGTTTACGCACTTTGAATTAAAAGAAAGATGAGCCAGTGAACCAATTCACCTACCCAGTGCACGATTGACGCTCTTCAATAGCGGGAATGATTCATCACAGCAGCGATTCAAGAAATCATCCAGATCCACCGTCCACAGCGTTGCGCCCCCGTAACCGCTTTTTAGGATGTATTCACCCTTGGCGAAGACACTCTCTTGATCGTCGTAGCCCACCCACTGATCCCTTCGATAAGCACTTGGCCCTGAAAATGAATCAAAGTTCAAGATGCGACACAACGAAAACAACAAGCAATCGTTTCTTTTAACATTTTTTTTTTTTTTTTTACCTAATCCTCTCTTCCAGCCTTTATTTTTGATTCTGTCGCAGATCTCGTAATAGGCTAGCATCCCAGGCTGCTTGGTGAACTCTCCGGGAGTCCCAGGTCCCGTGGCAGGGTCCCCAAGACCCGTCAGATTTTCACTGGACAACCGATAAGCCTGTCCGTAAAGAGGTATGCCTACCAAGAGTTTCGATTTGTCCGCGCCAAGCTTCACCAAGTACTCCATCGTGGAATTCTAAAAAGAAAAAAAAAAAAAAAGAAATCGCTGCTAACGTAAAACTCTCGCTTCACGGAGCGTGCCACATTGTCACAGAGAGCTTACGACGTTGTAATACGGATTAGCATCTCCAGTGTTGCCGAACAGTGGCGACAAGTGCCCGGTTTTCGACTCCCAAGCACCGTGATAATCGTACGTCATAACCGACACGAAATCCACGATTCGCGAGACCTCGCGGATCTCGTAGGCTCTGTCGATCACTTCCTTGTAGCCTGAGAACGCCACGGCCAACGTGAGCCTCGGCTCTTCTTGCTCGAACCCTCTTCTCAGCTCCTCGATCAGCTTGCTGAAGTTCGGCTTGTCGGAATCGGGGCCCTTTCTGCAGTTGCTCTGCCAGCATTTCGGGTAGTTCCACTCGAACGACAGGCCGTGGAAGTTGTGCTTCTTCAAGAAGCTTATCGTGGCAGCGACGAACTTTCGACGAGCGACGCTGCTGCTTATCAGACGGGAGTACTTGTCGCCGGTGCTGTCTGTCCAACCTCCGACGGCCAACAGCACTCTTGACCCCTTCATGTTCGTTACTCGTTCGTACAAATCTGAAAATATTTGACTATAAAGCTTCGCCTTCACTGCTTTCGGTGAACTGAAATACACACACACACACACACATATATATGCTTCTTATATATATACATTTATATATGCTTCTTATATATATACATATATATATATTTCTCATATATGCTTCTTATATATATACATATATATATATATATGCTACTTATATATATACTTATATATATATATGCTTCTTATATATATACATTTATATATGCTTCTTATATATATACATATATATATATTTCTCATATATGCTTCTTATATATATACATATATATATATATATATATGCTTATATATATGCTCTTATATATATATGTGTGTGTATATATATACACACACACATATACATATATATATATATATATATATGCTTCTTATATTTATATACACATATATATATATATATATATATATACATTTATATATGCTTATATATATACATATATATATATATTTCTCATATATTTCTCATATATGCTTCTTATATATATACATATATATATTTCTCATATATTTCTTATATATGCTTCTTATATATATACATATATATATGCTTCTTATATATATACATGTATATATATGCTTCTTATATATATGCTTCTTATATATATGTGTGTGTGTGTGTGTGTGTGTGTGTGTGTGTGTATGCTTCTTCTATGCATGCACTCTATGATATCTGATATTTCAGTATTGATATCTATACTACATAATTACTGTGCTCTATGTCGATCCAAGGATCTAACGGTTGAGCTAATAACGTATCTGGATTCAATCCAGCGAACGCGTAGATCACGTCGGTGCACAGGCGCGAATCTAATCGTTCCGGGGCGAACAGTCCATCCCCCTTGCGATAAAGAGACCACGATGTGACGTAACAAACTACACGAGGCCCTCCCTCCGGGGAGATCTCCACATTTTCCGATTGTTGCGTTTCCCTCGTTTCCTCGGTCTGAGGATTCTCTCGAATCCTATCCAGCTGTCTTTGTCTACAAGCGTGCCGGTCCGTTTTCGTGCAACGGCCACTGGCCGAGTCGAAGGATCTTCCTGGTCCGCACTGGCCTCGATACTGCACTCCTATTTCCCGCAGAAAACGGTACTATTATATTTAACAGGGTTTTTTTGAACAGCCAGTGGCTATCCGAAATGGATAAACCATTTGCTACTCGTTTGCTGACTTAGAAAGTGAGAAATAAATAAATATTACGAGACGAGTCGATTCTTGTCGTTTACCATTGTGACAGGAATAAAATCCAGAGCAATCTTCCGGATCACTGGAGAGACCATCGGCGGAGCATTCTCTCAGGTCTGTCTCGTCATATAAGCCTATCGATTCGGTGGCAGCGTTCAACATGGGCCACGAATTACCGCAAACACCCTGCACGCATCGAATAATAACAATAATAAAATAATAATAAAAATAATAATAAATAATAAAATAATAATAAAAATAATAATAAATAATAAAATAATAATAAAAATAATAATAAATAATAAAATAATAATAAAAATAATAATAAATAATAAAATAATAATAAAAATAATAATAAATAATAAAATAATAATAAAAATAATAAATAATAAAATAATAATAAAAATAAATAAAATAATAATAAATAAATAATAATGAAATAACTAACACATTGTTGACCGGCAATTTTACACAGAAACTATCTCACCGGCTATTATTTCATAATTGTATATGAAAGTGAAACAATTTAGATAAACTTCAATATACTTTTAAAGAATGAATTTAGAGAAAGCTTTGCATATCTCTTGTATACATTTTATACATGTAATATATATAAAATATATTTAATCTAGATAATCTAGATAAACTTCAATATACTTTCACAGAATGAATTTAAAGAAAGCTTTGCGTGTCTCTTATATACATTTTACACATGTAATATATTTTGGTGTGACAAACTGTATAGCAGTCACCTACGTGTAGTGGTACACAAGCAGGTTCTGCTGCGACAAACCATCAATTCCCACATCGCTGTAATATATTTCAAAATCACTCGGACAATCAGATAAAGCGTCTGCATATATAATTCATTCTTCACCATGATTGAAATTTTTTCTAACACTGAGATTGCGATAAAAACCTGAATATCAGTAGAAGTAATGTTTTCTTATCTTATGATAAAGTGAACACAGATTGAACACAGATTGAACGCGACGAAGACAGATTTCACAATATCCTGAATTATCCTGAGTGTCAAAAATTGAAATAGCTAATGCAAGTGCAAACACGAGTCAATAACAACGTGTTAATAACAATAATAATAATAATTTTAACTCTGTGATAAAATGTAAAGTAATATTAACTTGAAAGTCGTCCAAGTCGAGCGACCATAAAGAAACACCGCCAAGCCTGACCGACCTAACATAGGCCACTTTGATTTTCACCGACAACGGATCCTCGTAGCCGACCCATTGGTCGCCACGTTTTATGTACGGTCCTTCCTCGTCTCTCCCGGATGTCCATAGACCATCCTCCAGTTTCTCACAGACCTGAAATAAAGGCAATAAAGAGATATGAATAAGGTAAACAAAATCAACTTCCTACTAAAATAAATCCGTAATCTTTTTATTGTATATCTTTTCTTAACATTTGATATTGTGTATCTTCTTTTAACATTTGATATTGTGTATCTTTTTTTAACACTTTACCGACCGATAGCGGTAAGTAATAGACGATTAATAGGCTACCGGTCGGTAAAGTGTTAAAATACATAAATATATTATTATACGATATCAATACTTTACCGACCGATAGCGATAAATAGTAGCCAATTAATAAGCTACCAGTCGGTAAAGTATTAACATTTGATATTGTGTATCTTCTTTTAACATTTGATATTGTGTATCGTTTTTTAACACTTTACCGACCGATAGCGGTAAGTAATAGACGATTAATAGGCTACCGGTCGGTAAAGTGTTAAAATACATAAATATATTATCATACGATATCAATACTTTACCGACCGATAGCGATAAATAGTAGCCAATTAATAAGCTACCGGTCGGTAAAGTGTTAACATTTGATATTGTGTATCTTTTAGTATTGGAAAACTCGTGTTACAAGCTTGAATTTAATTTAAAGCTGATAAAATTAGTTTTTTCTTACGTTTGTTGATGTTCTGTTAAAAAAAAAAAAAAAAATTGATGGGAAGGAACTTTTGGCCCACTCTGGTATAAATTTCAGGTAAAACATTAGAACGCTACCATGGATAGAATTTTCATCAGAGATATTAAAGTGAAAAAAAAGTAGAAATAGATAAAGTGTAAAATACAATAGAATACAAACTTTTATGTATTTTCCAAAAGAAAGTCATTTAAATTTTTAAAAATACGCCGTCACCCATGTGTAATATGAAAAATTATGAATTAGTCATTTTGAGCATCTTTTTGGTAGTTCCACCGACAATTATACAACACTGTTAACTGTTGACGATACAATTGTCAACGTTACAACGTACTGATGGAACTGAAAATCAACAATTACACACCTCGTAGTAGGCCATTGTCCTGCTGTTCTGCTTGTTGTGAACATTGTCAGTGGCTGGCCCAATAACTGGCGCACCAGCGTCCGTGAGGTTGCCGAATTTCAAAGTGTATCCCTGGCCGAACACGGGCAGACCGAGAACGATCCTCGACCGGTGTTCCCTCGGGACTCGGTCGACCCATTTGCTCGTCACTCGAGCAACGTAATTCAACGGCGCGGTATGAAGGGCAAGTTTCTCGCGCGTGAACGCTTGGCTGTCTCCTCTCCAGGCTCTCAGAAGCACCAAATCGGCCACAGAGACGATCTCTCGATCCACCGGGTCGTCCGGCTTCTGCACCACCGCGAGAATGTAATCCCGATCGTTGAACAGCTTCCTGATCGTTGCCAGCAGAAGATTCAAGTCGTACGAACGATCCGGTGGCCCGTCCCAGTCGATCTCCACGCCGTCGAAGTCGTGCGCCTCGAGGAAACTCACGACCGATCTCCCGAATCTCTCGCAGTGCATGGTGCATCGTTTCTCCGTCAGCTTGGCGAACAGTTTACCCGGATTCGGGGCCGTGATCGAGACGAGCACTCGCAGCGCCGGGTCTCTCGAACGGTGCCCCGTTACCGATTTGTATCCACCTGTACGAATCATCGATGGGAGAATAAATTAACGGGAGTTTTTTTTTTTTTTGCCTGTTTACCTCTGACCGAGGTAAGTACCAAATCGGTAAGTTCCGTCACTTTACCCTTGATCTCGTCGTATTCGCGATCTCTCGAGACGACGACCAACTCGTCCGGGTCTGAAATTAGAGGGACAATTCCGTTACTCGTTACTGGCTTGTGGCTCGCGAAAATTTTTCACCCATTCGCGTGCAAAGTTACACGTGATTCATATAATTTCACATGTGTACTACACGCACGCACACACACACACATTACAATTATTATTAATAAAAATACACAATTACAATTATTATTAATAAAAAGAAAAGTTATGAAATGCGATTAATTATTAATTCTAGTTATAGTTATAGTAATAGCAGAGTTTATACTTATAGTTTATAATATAATAATATATATAAGTATAGTGTAAATTAGTATAGTACATATATAAAATTATAGTGTAATTATAAAATATGTATATGTATACATATATACAATAAAGAGCGTAACCATAGCATACATGACAGTGATAAATTATATTGGCACAGTCACAAAATGTAATTAGTTATTAATTCTACTTATAATTTTTAACTTTAATTATTAATAACCCTTGTTAATTAATTAATTATTAATAACTCTTGTTATTAGTAAAAAGAAAAATTATGAAATTCAATAATAACTCTTATTATTAGTAAAGAGAAAAGTTATAAAATGCAATTAATTATTAATTATTAATTCTAGTTATAGTTATAGTAATAGCAATTAATTATCAATTCTAGTTATATAGTATAGCAATTAATTATTAATTCTAGTTATAGTTATTAGTAATAACTGTAATTATTAATAACTGTAATTCTTATTATTAATAAAGAGAAAAGTTATGAAATGCGATTAATTATTAATTCTAGTTATTAGTAATAACTGTAATAACTCTTATTATTAGTAAAAAAGACAAGTTATGAAATTCAATTAATTATTAATTCCAGTTATAGTTATAGAAATAGCAATTAATTATCAATTCTAGTTATATAGTATAGCAATTAATTATTAATTCTAGTTATAGTTATTAGTAATAACTGTAATTATTAATAATTCTTATTATTAATAAAAAGAAAAGTTATGAAATGCGATTAATTATTAATTCTAGTAATAATTGTAATAACTCTTGTTATTAGTAAAAAGAAAAGTTATAAACTGCAATTAATTATTAATTGTAGTTATAGTTATAGTAATAGCAATTAATTATCAATTCTAGTTATATAGTATGGCAATTCTAGTTATATACTATAGCAATTAATTATTAATTCAGTAATTATTATTAGCAATAACTGTAATTATTAATAGCTCTTATTATTAATAATTACAGTTATATATTAATAACTCTTATTATTAATAAAAGTTATGAAATGTAATTAATTATTAATACTAGTCACAGTTATCAATAATAACTTTAATTATTAACAATTAATGACTGATCTTATTAATAATAACTTTAATTACCAATAACTCTCATTATTAACAAAAAGAAAAGTTATAAGATTGTAATTAATTATTAATTCTAGTATATTTTAGTCAAAAGGAATAGTGCCAATCCTATCCAAATAGCCAGTGTGTCAATCAGAAAGAGTAGTACCCAAAGTGGCAGCGACGTATATCAAGTGGCTACACCGATGATCCGGCACTGATTGGGGAAACAAAGAGAATGGCTCGATTCTGTGAGCCGCGTTGGAGTCCAGATGGCACACCACCTTCGGATTGACGATCTGCTCGGTCCTCGTTAAAGTCGGCGGGGCCAGTGGCTCGATCCAAATGGACTCGTGGTCGAAATTGCCGATGAAGGGAGCTTCCCGATGCTCCACGGCGTCCCTCAGAGGCACTCGGCCGCTGAAATCAACCAACCAACAGTCAAATTATTCCCTTCTTAACTCTTTGCTCTCGACAAACTTTTTTTTGTATCATCTACCAGCAATTTACTTATGAAGCACCAAATGGAATGCCATAGCATTGGAAATAATCATTCAAATGGTACTTAACAAGAAATTTTGCTGATTATGTCTTCCCAACATGTGATATCATTTAAACTTTAAGCAATCATCAACGTGCATTGCGGGTTTGTTAGAACAAGTATAATATACAAGAGTTCATGATGTTTCAATGAATCTTTGGAAAAATAATATCCTCCAAACTTTTGCAAGAAACAAGAAGAAGTCTAGTTTATGTGAATTATTGATTGTCTTGACAGTTTAGGACTGTCTTCAGAAATTTCTTCTTCTGAAATTCTTTTGTTCTCATGTGCATTGCGAGTTTGCTAGAACAAATTTAATATACAAGAATTTATGATGAATCTTTGGAAAAATAATATCCTCCAAACTTTTGCAAGAAACAAGAAGAAGTCTAGTTTTTATGTGAATTATTGAGTGTCAGTTTAGGACTGTCTTCAGAAATTTCTTCTTCTGAAATTCTTTTGTTCTTATGTGCATTGCGAGTTTGCTAGAACAAATTTAATATACAAGAATTTATGATGTATAATTTTAATCTTTGGAAAAATAATATTCTCCAAATTCTCCCTTTTGTAAGAAACAAGAAGAAGTCCAATTTATGTGAATTGTTTATGTCTTGACAGTTTATGATTGTCTTCAGAAATTTCTTTTTCTGAAATTCTTTTGTTCTTATGTGCATTGCGAGTTTGCTAGAACAAATTTAATATACGAGAATTTATGATGTATAATTTTAATCTTTGGAAAAATAATATTCTCCAAATTCTCCCTTTTGCAAGAAACAAGAAGAAGTCTAGTTTATGTGAATTATTGATTGTCTTGACAGTTTATGATTGTCTTCAGAAATTTCTTCTTCTGAAATTCTTTTGTTCTTATGTGCATTGCGAGTTTGCTAGAACAAAACAAATGTAATATACAAGAGCTAATGACCTATTTAGTTTCAATCTTTTGAAAAATAATATTCCCCAAACTTTTGTAAGAAACAAAAAGAAGTCTAGTTTATGTGAATTATCAAGTGTCAATTTAGGACTGTCTTCAGAAATTTCTTCTTCTGAAATTCTTTTGTTCTTGTCGTCATCATGTCTCTCGCTGTATGCGTCTCTTCAGACATTGTACCATTATAAAATCGCATCGATACAACACCAAATGTATATTACAATTATCAGCAAATTATCATCAAAAAGAGGAAGTCTGTAGCTAGATATGCCCTCTCAGAAAGGACAGCCGAGCGCAAAGGATTAATTAACGTACGATGTTACAAGAAGTTAATTCGAAACATCGAGCAGTCTTATTGTCTCAACCTCGACGAGTAACAATCGATATAAATTAATCATGAAATCAAGGCAAAGTACAAGGTGAACGTCGATTATTTGCAAATGTAAAACACTCGTCGTTGAAGACGTTGAGAACATTGCTTATAAAAATGCGACAGAGAGACAATAGTGACAATACTGACTGTGAGGGATCACGCAGAGGTTGACTGACGATCGCGGACGAAGGCAACGCTTCGACCGCGTCGCGCAGGGGGAACCTCTCTGATCCGTATTCGGCGTGCGTCACGGAGGGATCCTCCTCCGACAGGGTCATCGGAGGACTCTCCACGGCGCCTCGTTGAAACGAAGGCCTGCTGATCGTCTCCACGTTCTCCAATGGTGGTGGTTGCAGTACATCAGAAATCGATATCCAGTAGGATGGTCCTGCGGCCGTCGAGGCCACGAGGAACAGAATGATAACTGGCCATGCAGTCATAGCTGCTGAAAAAGAAAAAAAAAAAAAAATCAAATCAACGAACACGAACACGTGTATCTCCCCTAACAATAAGTTTGTTTGCGCTGCAGATGAACAAGTTTCGCAAGGTTTTGGAATTATTTTTTTTTTCTTTATTATTGTCACTGGATGGCAAATTCGTTTGTTAAATTTATTTGTGAAGAAACGACGTTACTCACGGGTACTGCCTGTATAATATTCGCATCTCGATGAAAAATTAACACACAGTCGACGATTGCAAATAGGATGCGATAGGAGTTTATTAACATTCGCGTGGTTCTGATTATTTGTATAATGAACGTATAATAAGCACGTCGATTCTTATCTTAATATAGCGAAAGCCATTAAGAGGTGTGCCGGTGTCGATCTGTTTTCTCTCACAAGTCAGTGTTTACGGGGTAATTAGGCGAGCCTGTAGAGCTTGGGAGAAAGAAGAATAATCATCGATACTATCAGTGGAAGCATTTCACCATGGAAGGACGTAAAACTTGGCGACTGATGAATGAATCAGCAACGACATCAATTATTAATCTCGACAGCGTATCTGACAAGTACAAAACGTCGTAATTAACGAGCAGAGATACTTTGAACGTGAGTTATTGGGTGTTAAATACATGGATATCTTCTTCTTCTTCTTCTTCTTCTTCTTCTTCTTCTTCTTCTTCTTTTTTTTCTTTCTTTCTTTTCTCTCCCTCCAGACGAACCAGATTCGAAACGCACTCACGCAACGCACGTATTTACGCGGTTGGCCGGCAAAAACCTGTCCTCCGCTCGGAAAATAATATGGAAACGAGACGTGCATTACAAGAGCTCTGCTCGCCACGATAATTACTCTTTGGAGAGATTAAAACGGAATAATGTACGATCGCAGCACCTTGAAGAACGGTCATTCTTCTATCGTTGTGTTGCACAGAAAGGTAGAAGACGCTTTTTCTTTTTCTTTTTTTTTTTTTTTTTTTTTTTAAAAAGGCATTTTCGCTGGCTCCTTCCGGACATACTAACAATCTCTCAGGATGAAACTTTTTGTATCCGTGCAATTATATACGGGGTGTTCTGAAGTTTAACTTCAGTTGGAACTCTACCAGTGTACTCTACAGGCAAAAATAAGATTAAGAATTAAATGAAATTAAAATGAGATTAAGAATTAAATAAAATTAAGAGAATAAGATTCATATAAGATTAGGAATTAAATTAGTAAATTAAATTAGTTTGATATAAGATTAAGAATTAAATAAGATTAATGTAAGATTAAGAATTAAACAAGATTAATGTAGGATATTAAGAATACAATATTATAAGAATTAAATAAGAATATGAAAAGAATAAATATTATATTAAGAATATAATGTTATAAAAATAAAATAAGAATATAAAAAGAATAAATATTATATTATAAGAATTAAATAAGAATTTTAAAAAAGTAAATATTATGTTAAGAATATAATATTATAAGAATTAAATAAAATTAATACAAAATTAAGAATTAAATAGGATTAATATAAGATTAAGAATTAAATAAGATTAATGTAAGATATTAAGAATATAATATTAATATATAATATTAATATAATCTTATAATATTATAAGAATTACATAAGAATATAAAATGAATAAATATTATATTAAGAATATAATATTATAAGAATTAAATAAGATTAATACAAAATTAAGAATTAAATAAGATTAATACAAGATTAAGAATTAAATAAGATTAAAAATAAGAAATTAAATCGTCACGTGGCAAAATGTTTGTCACAAAAGTATGAAATGTGACAAACACAGTCAATATAAACAATTTCAACGATGGATTAATCCAATCTCTTAGGTTCCTAGATCACTAAATCCTACACCTTCAGATTACTACTTATGCAAAAAGTACTCGTCATCTTGGAAAGCAAAAGTTCACGTTTCATAATTTTATAGAAGAACTCACGTGAAATGATTACAAATCAATCAAAATTGCATGAAGTTTAATAAAGTGAAATGAAACGGTGCAGAATGAATTCAATGGTACTTATATATCAATTTTGCATTGATAAAGGTGGATGACGATTCGAAACGCATGTGTATTTCATATTTTACATGAAAATGAACTTTTTATTTTATCTTCAACGATAGAATGCACTGGCAAAGTTCGAACACCCTGTACAATCTGATACTGAGAACTTTTACTAACGCTGAGAAAAATTGAAAATTTCACACGGCTGAGACAAAGCTAAGGACAAATTTAGGTTTTATAAAATTTCAACTCTGTCTCGCAGAAAATTTCAACTCTGTCTCGCAGAAAAGGGGAGAAAAGAACGTCTGGAAACGATTAAAAAAAACAATGATATAATAACTAATAATGATATGATATAAACGGTTGAAGAATTTTTATAGAATATACTGGAAGAGTTGAAACACTAATCTGTATTATCTGACATTTTATTAACACTGAAAAAAATTTCCCATGACTGAAAGTGGCAAGAACAAATTCAAGTTTTTGTAAATTTTAACTCTGTCTTGCAGAAAAGAACGATTAAAAAATAACGATATAATAACTAATAAATGATATAATATAAACGGTTGAAGAATTTTCATAGAATACACTGGAAGAGTTGAAACACTAATCTGTATTATCTGACATTTTATTAACGCTGAAGAAAATTGGCAATTTCCCACGACTGAAAGTGGCAAGAACAAATTCAAGTTTATGTAAATTCTAACTAAAGGAACGATGACGTATGAATATTTTCACCAGAAGCTTGAGATTCCTCCTCAATGATTGTGCCCGACGAATCAGAAGTCAATAACGAACAAGAAGACATACAGTGTGTAACAATGCGAAAACGAAATTTATTCGCTGATTCACTCGAGGACAAAGACACGCGCCGCCACATAAATTCTCAGCGATGGTGTTTAGCCATTAAAAATGCAACGCTCGTAGGTGGAAGTGACCGCAAGGAGGACACAACGTTTGCCAGCCAGTAGTCGTTGACTACCGATACAATAAAATATCAATCACAATGCCTTCGATGACAGGCCATTCTTTTCTTTCCTTTTCTTCTTTCTCTCCCCCACATGCGTTTTTTCACCTTCATCACCAACATTCTGCAACGTATTTATAATTAGCTGAATTACACGTTCTTAACAATAAGAATTCTAACTAACAACCTGGACAAGTTGCAAAAGTTGCAAAATGTCGAGTGATTTTTTTTTTTTATGTGAATATATAATATTTGCAATTAGCTTAGACATAAATTTGCGAACATTTTTAAGAATTGGTTCTCGAAACGTCTGAAGGTAGACACAAGGTAAAATGCCGAGTGATTTTCCAGGTATATATACAAGCGAATCGATCAACGCTTAACGAGAATCAAACTGCTTAACGACCTTCTTGATAGAGGTTGCCGAATATCAATGTTATTTCTCAGCTCATCGTCGACAGGTCTGTCCAATGGTCTGACAAAACCACGAAAATGTGATATAATTTTCGATACCCGTTTATTAAGTAGATTACACACATTAAGAAAAAGGAAAAAGAAGAAAAAAAAGAGGCTCGTAAGAAGTTACAAAAATTCGCACTCTGCGAACATAGCCTATGTATGGCTTGAGAAAAACCGGTCACCGATCGAGCAGAAGGAGAGAACAACATCAACGCTCTTCTTCGTACGGGGGGAAAGGAGGAAGAATCTAAAGACGAGAAATACTGTAAACAAGAAAGAAGAAAATAAATTTAATAAATTTAATAAGAAAAGTTAGACGAAAGAGAGAGAGAGAGAGAGAGAGAGAGAGAATACGAGGGAATGGGTGACGAACCTTGGCACAGAGGCGAAGAACAGAAAACGTGCCGAGTTTGCTGGAACGGTCTCCGATAATCTCTTCGCCGTCCCGAAGAAGCGTGAATGGCAGTGGATTCCACTGCACTGACCGATATGATTGAGAAGCCGCGAGCGAGCCCCTCCGGACAGCTCCTCCGACTCGCCACCAGGTCGTCCGCGATGAATTTTTCAATGCGCAACACCCGCCTCGCGGGGAGGGCTAACTTGCATGAATCTGGTATTCCGAACGCGCGGGGACGTCCATATATACCTACTCGATCGTCCAGGGACCCCCGCACCCTACGCGGGGGACCCTGTCTCTCCGGCGTCCTTGACCACGAAGAACACGACCGTGTACGTACACCAATTCTGCTCAAGCGGCGTGATACACCTTGTCCCCTGTGTGGCAACGACACACGGATTTCGTGTGTGCGTGATCCTGCAGCACGGCACGATACGTAGTGCTCCCTTCTAATTCTGATACACGCGCCCATTATCTCTTCTCATCTCCATGATCGTTGACGATCGTTTCGCCTCTCTTTCTCGGGTTTTCCACCCTTGGAAAAGCCTGTCTCGCGCAGTACCTAATTATCGAAGCGAATTCCAATGTTTTGTTTCTGTTTTCTTTTTTTTTTCAAAATGGAACTCACCGGAACGAAAACGATGCATTTGGTTTCTCGCCAAGACACAAGTTCAAACTCTTCTTCTTTCTAATATTTAGTTTCTTGTTGTTTGTATATTAGTTACTATTCGTTACGTGTAAGGACAGTTTTGGTGATCATGTATTGTGACGATTGATTGAACAGGTATTTTATACAAGTTTTATACAAGTTATTTGTATTTAGTTATTATTCATTGCGTGTAAGAACAATTTTAGTAATAATGTATCGTGACGATTGATTTAGGTATTTTATACGAGTTCCTTGTCAGAGCCCAAGTTCAAACTCTTCTTCTTTTAATATTTAGTTTCTCGTTATTTGTATTTAGTTATTATTCATTGCGTGTAAGAACAATTTTAGTGATAATGTATCGTGACGATTGATTTAGGTATTTTATACGAGTTCCTTGTCAGAGCCCAAGTTCAAACTCTTCTTCTTTCAATATTTAGTTTCTCGTTATTTGTAGTCAGTTATTGTTCGTTGCGAGCAAGGACAATTTCAGTAATAGGATATATTGTGACGATTGCATTCTATGATTTATGTTTCTTGTCAGGGCCTAAATTCAAGCTTTTTTCTTTTTTTAGTAATGTTTAGCTATTTGTATTCGGTTATTATTCATTGCGCGTAAGAACAATTTTAGTGATAATGTATTGTGACGATTGATTTAGGTATTTTATACGAGTTCCTTGTCAGAGCCCAAGTTCAAACTCTTCTTCTTTTAATATTTAGTTTCTCGTTATTTATATTTAGTTATTATTCATTGCGCGTAAGAACAATTTTAGCGATAATGTATTATGACGATTGATTTGTATATTCTATACAAGTTTCTTGCCAGAACCTAAGTTTAAACTATTCTTTTTTTTCTAGTTATTATTATTAAGTTTCTTGTCAAGACCTAAGCTCAAGCTTCTCTTCTTTCCTTTTTAATAATATTTAGTTTCTCGTTATTCGTATTCAGTTATTATTTGATTGCATGTAATAATCATAATCATTTGACGCATTTTAGTAATAATAATAATAATAATTGTGCCGATTGCATTGTGATTACTATATTCTGTACTTCGTGTCAAGACTCAAGTTCAAACTCTTCTTCTTTTTTTTTTAACATTTAGTTTCTCGTTATTTGTATTCAGTTATTATTTGATTGCATGTAATAATCATAATTTGACGCATTTTAGTAATAATAATAATAATTGTGCCGATTGCATTGTGATTAGTATATTCTGTACTTCGTGTCAAGACTCAAGTTCAAACTCTTCTTCTTTTTTTTTTAACATTTAGTTTCTCGTTATTTGTATTCAGTTATTATTTGATTGCATGTAATAATCATAATTTGACGCATTTTAGTAATAATAATAATAATTGTGCCGATTGCATTGTGATTAGTATATTCTGTACTTCGTGTCAAGACTCAAGTTCAAACTCTTCTTCTTTTTTTTTAACATTTAGTTTCTCGTTATTTGTATTCAGTTATTATTCGTTGCATGTAGGAACAATTTCAGTAATAATATATTGTAATATACGTTGTACATGTCTCAGAAATGACACGACTCGAGATTTCAAAGGAAAACAGAAGGCCATATTCTGAAAGTTTACAAGATATGATTTACCAAACTACTAAAGAGACACTAAACAGATTTACAAACAGTAGTTAAATATTATTTTTCAGTGAATACCTTCGAATTTACAACAATACCTTTGCAATAATATTCAGATTGAAGTCGAATAGACTTGCAATTTATAGCTGCATCCGTTGGTGGTCGATCGAATTTCTAAACCTTACTGTTATGGTTCACCATTACGGCAGAGTAACTATTTCAAAAGGATATAATACTTTTATTACCATGATATTACTGAATAGTTCGACGACTACGAAACTTACTTAAGAAATGCATCGTCACTTCGAATGTAAACAATGTTACGTTCTTGTGGTGTTCACAGAACAATATTCGACACAAGGGTGTTACATTAATCGGCACAAAGAGCTGATTAGTACGATACTGTACCTCCCGCTAGTATAATGCGTTCCGTTACGTATGCCATGTTCGTTCTCTGTTTAACGTAGTCTTGATTTCAATGATGCTCGAAAACCCGTTGCCACGTGGGTGCTTCCGCTTCTCTACGAAGCTGCCGGATCGTAAATTTGCAAATTTAATATCGACGGGACAGCCATGTGCCATACGTTAAAATATTCATATATTAAAAAATTCAACTAGAATATCTCTCTCTCTCTCTCTCTCTCTCTCTTTGCGCAGCGTATTCCCGTTTCCCCGTTTATTTAGGCATGATCTTTCTGAAAAAAATATAAACATACGTTTCTCTCTCGACGATTCAGTAACGCCGAACGATGAACGTTCAATCCCAAGCCCGAGGATCCGTACGTCTTTACTTTCGACCTTGCGAGAGACACGATTTCAGAAAAATAACTTTTCTCTCTCTCTCTCTCTCTCTCTCTCTCTTTTCAATTCCAAGGAATCGGCGAGGTTTTTACGTGTTAGATAAAAAGGCTGCGCGACGAAACGGCAAGACAAAGACGGGCGAGGGAAAAAAATCGCGGCAAACGTCGATAGCGATCGTTGAGAAATGAAGGCTTTCAGATCCTTGGTCTGAGGACGCTTCGCTCGGCGAACCGTCTCGGGGAACCCGGGGGAAGGAGGGGGGGGGAGGTGGAGGGAAAGTGACGAAATGGAAGGATCCGGGGAGGAAGACTGGTCCCATTGAAGAATTCGCGGCACCAGGTATCCCTGGGAATCCTAAAAATAAAGGCCACTTTGGGCAGCGGCCTTGAACTTGCGACCGGTTGTTTGCTCTCTAACGACGAGGGGAGAAGAATGGGCAAAAAAAAAAACGGAGAGACAGAGACAGAGAGACAGAGAAGAAAGAGAATCATTTACGACGAAACTTAACCTATTAAGCGAAGAAACGAATGGGCTTTCAGCGGTCGATCGGCGATTAGATTCGGTGGTGATGGAGGCGAGGCGAAGAGTTAAACGCGAGGAGTTAAACGGGACGGGTATTCAAATTTCAGGATGCCAATCGGTTAATTGTTCTCCGTTCCCCGAATGAATCTGGCGCGAGAGATCCAGTTTGCGCTCGAGGGCCAGAACACGAGAGCCCGGCAGCCGATTGTCGACGAGCGCGCGCGTCTTTGAAGTTCATTGGCATCGGGTGGCCAAAATGTGTTTCAATACAGGTTTCTACAGGTTCGTTTTTCGATACGTGGAACCTGTTAAAGCGCTTTAACAGCCAAACGGAATGCATAATTAAATCACCCGGCTGGAAATGAGTATGACAACGATCCTTTTATGTATAGTAGACACGACGGAATTTGATATAGAATTCGTAACTTCTAGGATAGTACTCGCCGAAACACGTGAAAAAAGGAATCCTAATAAACACGAGTCGAGAAATTAATAGTTTCGAAATTATAAACGATCTTTCGTTTGTCACGACTTTTTTCACATTTTGTTTCGGCGAGTACTGTTTGTCGTAAAAAGTTACGACAAACTTTTTTTCTATTCACCCTGTACATAATTTGTACATCTCTACGCTGTTTGAATTACACAATTACTTATAAAAAAAAAACGTCTCCCGTCCATTGAAATGATTAATATTGTATTGTTGATAGACACAGTGAACTTAGGTCAACAATCGTGAATATTCAATATTTCCAGCAATAATGAACAATTCCTTTAATATCTTGATGCTAATTTCATATCGTCAATCTGATATTATGCTTTAAGTTTTGTCACCGAGTAACACGATTGTAATATATTTTAATAATTGTTTTCTGAAAGATGTAACACCGAATGGAGGAATTTATTGCACAGCTCAGCCTGAAACAATAAATTCCTAGAACATATAGAAAACTTCCTGTAATCCGAAAAAAAAAGGAATTATAAAATAAACCAGTATAAATATAGCATGATGCCGCTCGAGAAGCGAAGAAATTCGTTCCTTCGACCGAAACAAACGATCGTTTAGAAATCTTTTATCAATTAAACTATTAATTTCGATGTTTATCGCTGTATTGCATGTCACTTTTTTCCATGTTTCGGCAAGCACTATCTATCATAGAATCCTTTTTTTTATCCACCCTGTATACAGGTGGATGTATCGTTCGTTCTTCTTGCAAGGATTTTATCTTCAGCGATCAGAAGCGCGCCGATTTTCACGAGATTGAAAACTCGAGAAAGGGGGAGAGTTTCGACGACGATCAACGAAATTCCACGATTCTTCGGAGAGCCTTGACCCGACAGAATTGTCTCGTATAACTAATAGAACCATTAATGCATCCCTCTCCTCTTAGAAGCCTGAGCTTGGCCGTTCGTTTGATATTTTCGCCACTGATACGTACACGAGAATGCTATTAACAGGAGAGCAATAGATAATTCGGCAGGCGAACACCCGTCCGTTTCGTTTAGGCCGTGTGTCACTGTGTTAGGTTAGGTGATTTATACGACGCACCTTGGACACGTGTGAAATCCTTGGGAAAGCCACGGGATCATTCGTCAAGCCAAAGTTACGATACTTGTAACGAAGAAATCAAACTCGAGATAGAAATGTATAATTAATTAAACGAGAGAGATCTGGCCGATGACTTTCAGAGGAAACCTACATGCGTAATATGACGAAAGTTTTATATACTATTATAATATATCGCGTACATATACATATATATATAACATCGAGAAAATTGAACTGTAACATGATCGAACGTGACACATGCCTTCGAGCCTTTGAAGGCTCTTAAGAACGAATCAAGGCCACGACGTCAGCTTTCTGGTTAGTGACCCACACCTATCCCAGGTACGAAGATTTCGATTATTGTGCATGAAACTCTTGGAACTCTTAAGGCTCCTTCTCTCTCCTTCCTCTTTCCTTTCCTCTTTCTCGTCCCATCTTGCTCTTTCACTCTGTTCCTTCGTAACTGCCCAGCTGCGGAGGATGTCGAACTTTAATATCTCTGGTATTTATCGCTCTTCTATTTTCGCGTGGGTGTCTCATGAATATATACAATCCCCTTAATTATTGAGAGTGTATAACGAGATTGTGTTACTTTACAATCGTGGCTAGTTCGAACGTTTCGTTTCGATTTTTGCATGTTTCATTCTTCAACGGTAGAACTAATCGACGACTAAAGCGTCAGAATTTCCATCAGAGACGTTAAAGCAACGAGATAACGCAAGCTTCTATTTGTGTATTTTACGAAGAATCGTTCAAGTCTCCAAAAATCACACTGTTTCGTATGAATAAAATGTCTAACAAAAGCATATCGAAATAGCCATTTCGATCATTTTGGTGTTAAGAAATTAACGAAATTTTCCTCGTTTCATCTACGATAAACGTGACGTGTTATTAATGAGACGTACACCTGAGATTTCCTTATTTTCTAATTTATTATTATTTCTATACGTCGGAATACTCTTCTACGATGTAAATGTACATGGTGTAAATAATATAACGCATACTTGTGTTATAGCACGGTCAAATCGAAGGCAAGTGCGTCATAAATTTAGATGACACGTTCACTACACGAACGTTGCTGAAAATCGTAAAATTTGATCGCCAATTCCTTCCGACGATTTCTTATCCGTTTTGCATTTTCAATAACATGATACATCTCGAAAGGGGCACCAATACATCTATAATAATGTGTATCAATCGAACCATACTAGCACTCTTGTTAATCCCATTATTTCCTTTATTTCCTTATTTCGCTACAGTCGTTACTTTCGCCTATCAAATTTGAAACAAAATTCAAAGATAATACAAAGGGGGAAAAAAAAAAAAAGGAAAGAATAAATAATGAAAATGATTTTAGGAATCTTTAGAAAAATGAGTGACTCGTCATGGAAAATGAAGATGAAGATATCGCAGAAATCCATGGTCAACATCATTGCATGAAAAAATGATAATCTCCAACTTTAATCCGTCGTGATCCTGTCAGGGTATGAATATCGCAGTGAAACGGAAATGTGTTATTTTTAAAATAAAAGAGAGGGAAGAAAGGCGGATTGAAAAGTCTGTCACCAACAATGCTGACTGGAGCTTACGTAATTATTTAAAGCAAAAAAAAAAAAAATAAAAAAAAAGAACGAAAGAATTTCTTCGACATTTCCTTGAGGAGATAAGTTGTCGTTTGCAGATCCGTCTGTCGTGGACAGATTTCAACCCCCATGGCCATCGCCTGTATAAAAGTATCGTAGCCTCGGTGTCTCGGGACAGATTTGCCTTGCACGGCAACAGAAACAGCATTCGCGACAGTTCTCTAAAGAAACTGAGAAAACAGGTAATTGCATAAAATCTTTTTAAGTCGAGAAGCAAACTGAGAATCATAATTATAATTTATATTTTCATTTGTGTTGTTTTTGCAAACGAAGCATGGCATCGATAAAATATGTACTGATCTTAATTGTGATGCTGGGAATCACGTACCGTACACTGGGAACAACCGAAGACTCTTACAGGAATCTGTTGGAAATGAATTTTCCATACGGCAGAGGAATGGTAAGAAAATATTGTACTTTGTTTGAGCCACCTCGGTGGCCTTAATGAATAGGTGAGATGTGTTTTCAGAACAATGATTTGCAACGTGCAAGACTGCTGATGTTGCCACCCTGCATCTGTCACTCTAAGCGCAACTCCGAACTCATAAACTCGCTGCTGGGTTTACCGAAGAACATGAACAATGCTGGAAAGTAAAATTACTGACATTTATTGGCAACGATGTTACACTTTATTTAATGTATACATTTCAGAGAAGCTTCTAGGCGTGTGACATACTGAATTCAATAAACTAGAAGTATTATATCCTTGTTGACAATTTTTCAATAAATCGTATCTCTTTTTCCTAGCTGCAACGAGTTACGACTGTTACGTAAAATAAAATATAAACTCTTCGTTCCAAGAGTGTGTTTCAAAATGTCCGTTTGAAAGAAGAGATTTGATGTCACGCAACAAAAAAATATAAATTCTAACATTAAAATCTTTTTATTACAATCCTTTCTTTTCATGGAGTTTGTGACGATTTTCATTTTTCAATACCCTCTCTCATTCCTCTCGTGTAATTTCAAATGCAAAACAGCGAGTACTTCGAAATTTACGTACAAAGTTTATTCCGTGGAAAAAGCAATCGCTCTTGTTTTAACTTTAAGTATCGTATGTGTTTAAAACTTCAAGTGGAAACCACCGCCGATAGGCGGTTGTCTACCGCCTTCCATAAGACCCATGTGAAAACCAGAGTTACTCAAATCAGCGTCGTCTCCGTCTCCCAACTGTTTGTATTCTTTTCCGCCACTTGGTGGTTTAGGCGAAGCATTCGCTGTTCGTACGCCAAGCTCCGACTTGGCTGGCCATGTAGGGAACATTTGTGGATCTATCGGTAACGGTGCTTCTGTGAAGTAACCGTGTTTTAAAGCATCTTCCGCCGAGATCCGTTGTTGAGGATCGTACGTAAGAAATCTGAAAAATAAAAGAAAATTTACTTTGCTTTAACAAACAGACAAATGACACTGAATCACGAAAATATTGTTCGAGGAAGACATACTTGTTTAGCAATTCGATGCCTAAATCTGATAAGGATAAGCTGAAACGTTGTCTCAAATTGTTTACGGGATAATGAGCAAATGGAATTTTCTGCACCATCGGCAGTTTGCTATATCCTGGCCATATCCGATCGTTTGGCGTACCTAATTCTTTGAATATCCTATTTAATTGATCGATCTCGGATTTACCTGGGAATAATGCTTCCATTCTTAATAACTCTGCAAAGATGCATCTGAAAAAAAAATAATATATATATATATATATACATATATATATATAGGTATATAGTTTCAATAATAAGACATTGTTCATACTATTGCGTTTAAATTAAATTTTACATTATTTAATTTTTTAACATTTTTTCCTTACCCGACCGACCACATATCGATGGGAGTGCTATATTCTTTCCCACTCAGTAGCAATTCAGGAGCTCTGTACCAAAGCGTTACAACAATCGGAGTATATTGTCTCAAAGGGGAACCGTATTCTCGCGCTAAACCAAAATCACCAACCTTCAAAATACCTCGATGACTTAGCAATAAGTTCGACGTTTTCAAATCTCGATGGAGAATCCAATTGTCGTGCAAATGTGCTACTGCCCTTAACAATTGTTGCATAAGACACTTGACTTCTCCTACAGACAAAACATTTGCTCGTATCACACGCTTACATTATACACGTTACATCGCATTATACTGATACACATATTTAACGATATTAGTCACAGTTACCTGGTATGAAAACCTGTTTCTTCTGCTTCATCGTTTCCATTAATGACTTCAAGTCGTGTTCCACGTAATCCATTACAATGAATATCTTATCCATGTTACTGCCAACAACTATTTCTCGGACAGTAACAATATTCGGATGCTGAGCTTTCAGCAGAGTATTTATCTCTCTGAGGCTGGTTATCGGGAAACCTTCTTTTTCTTTCTCCATCTTCAGTCGTTTCAGAGCAACAATTTCGTCCGTACGTTTGTCACGTGCTCTGTACACTACGCCATATGTACCTTCCTCGATACGATTCAAACACTGAAATTCTTCTACGCTCCTGCAACCTGCAGAACATGGCAGAAACACGAAGATCACACTGTACAATATGAAGATCGAGAGAAACAGATAGAGTTAGTTACCTTGAATCGCTGGCAAGTACGGTGGTAATTCAGGCTCTTCCTCCTCCTTTTTCTCTTCCTCTTCCTCTACGTTCTTCGACGCGCTGTTCGAATCCACGTGTCCGGGCGACTCTCCATCGGAATGATCAGATTTCGCCAACCGGTCAACAGACAAGGGACTTGGATTATTGTAATCAGAACCGTCGTTGGAATCAGCATTGGAACCTTTGTTCGAGTCGTTCGACTCGTCGTCGTCGTCGCTGCTGGATTCGGATGAATCGGAAGAATGCCGATCGGAGGATCTCTCCCGTATACTTCTTTCTCCATCGGACGAGTGTCTAGATCTGTAAACAAATAATCAGCGAGTTTTAGATATCAAAGACAGAATGACATTGACTACGATAGCATATGACGTTAATTACGATAGTATTTATTGTAACTCTTACTCGATGGACTTGGAACGAACTTCGTCCGAATGAGCGGGACTCGGGCTCTCGTCGGATAATTCTACGATAGAAGGATCTTGATCATTATCCGGACTCAAAGGTCGTTTTTCACCCCTTTTCATTCGTCGCGCTTCCAACTCTAACCGAGAAACTTCTTTCCTTCTGGCCATCTCCCTATCAGCTTCCAACAGTCTTTCTTTCCTAAGTTCCTGTTCGGTCATTTCCTTCGGATCCTTTGGTTGTATCGGTATTTCGTTGATTTCCATATCGTCTGGCTCATCCGTGACGATCTCCATTGCCTCGCGCAGCTGCTTTTCTCTGTGCTCTTTCTCGCGCTCCGCTTTCTCCCGGTCTCTCTCACGAAGCCGATCATGCTTGTGCGATCTCTTGTGACGTTTCTCACTTCTCTCAGGTCGTTCCATTAACTCCGTTTCGGAGTACTGCTCCTCCATTACCCTCATATGCCTGTGCTCCTCCATTCGAATTTCATGACGTTCCCTGATGTCATCGATGGCACGAGTCTCGCGACGTTCTCGCATATCCTCCAATCGTATTTCTCGACGCTCGCGCGACTCACGTAACTCTCGTGTGTCCTCCAAACGGATCTCGCGGCGAGTCTCCATTTTATAATCACGAATATCTCGAGAGTCCTCTCGCCTCTCTCTTCTTTTATCTAACAATCTGCAAATTAAATACTTCGATAAAGAATGCAATTTTACGCGATAAACGAGAAATGAGATATGCTTTACATACCTCTCTCTCAGATCCTCCAAAACACGGTCCCCTGTACTTCTCTCTTTTCTGTCGTGTCTGGATTCTCTGTCTCTGTGACTCTCCATTCTTTCTAGCCTTTCAAGTCTTTCCCTGTCTCTTTTGGAACCATCTGAACGTTCTGACCTTTCCAAAATGTCCACACCATGTCTACGATGTCTGTGCTTGTCTCTGTGTCTATCCTCCCCGCGATCATGATGCCTAGACTTTCTCTCTTTCTCTTCCCTGCGATCTCTTCTATCGCTGTGTTTGTCCCTCCTTCGCGACGAATTAGATTTGTGATGTCGAACGATAGCCTGCGGCGGTTTTATGTCCAAAGAGTCTGCTGTATCTCCCCCATCCTCCTCTGAAAAGCTTTAAGTATACTTTTCTCAAAACAACAAACGCTTCAAAAACGCAAGACTGATATATTAGGATGTGTTTTTTTTTTTTTTTTTTCACTTAGTAAATACAGAAGCACATATGTATAATTGTAACATTATAACACGTATAATTTAAAAACTTCTTTGTTAGTTAAAAAACAAAAAAAAAAGCAGTTACGCAGAACGTTTCAGAAAGTTGGTGCTGAAATTCAAGAGTACGCGATACTTATGAAAACAAGCGGAGAACTCTGGTAATACATTTGTTTTTAAATATTAATATCCCATTTACGGAGTATCTAGATTCGTGGAATAACATCTCTCCAATCCATTTATTTCAACGCACAGTTCAGCTGGACTATTATTGAAATAACGTCCGAAGAACCAAAATGAAGCTTCACATGCACGTAGACGATACAACAAAGTACACTTTTGATTCATTGTTGTTATCAGTAATACACATAGCATCACCGCATATTCTATAGCTATGATTGATCTAAGAAGCTATCTGGTAAATTGTATACGCAATTGTACACTCTCTCGCGCCATTACAGGCCTCACAGTTGAAAGATTATAAACTCTGCTTAACTAATGCGATATACAGACCCATGTCTTACTAAGACTCGCGTCTTTTGTCTGTTTTGACGAATACTATGAACTCTTGGATATTGGCACCAACCTTCTGAAACACTCTACGTCAAGAAAGAAACACAGTTTTAATAATGCAGTGTGAAAGACTGAGGTTAGGTAACGAGAGAATGTCAGCATTATATACGATACCTGAAGTCGTCCATGTCTTTCGAAGGGCTTTTCTTTATTTCACCGTCCTCGCTTTGATTATCAATATCCATATCAAGTCTACTTTCTGACATGTTACTGGCAAACGGTTTCACTTCTCGTCAACGATTTACCATGCATAATTACAAACGAGACAGACACGAGACGCGAACGTTCCAGACCGGATCCGTCGAAACAAATCGAATCTCGTGCGCAACGAGTGCAACGTACAAACGTGCAACGTATGAATTTCTCACGATACTGATGCTTCTTCAATTCATAATTACACGTTTTCCAACGAAATAAACAATTACGTAGCAACTCGATGACAGACTCGACGCGTCACGTCCAATCACCGCTCTGTTTTCGAGAGTACTGACGCGCTATTGGTGGATTTCAGTCTGCCTTCTGGCGCAGCAAGAAGCGTTTCCATGTGACCAATTAGGAGCGAGCATTTTCCATGCGTACGCCATATTTGAATTAATGCGCCGTTATATCACACGTTTCGTGCTATCACTGATGACAGATCCCCTGAAATATCACAGAAAATAAACGTAGAATGGTTCGTACGCGCGGAATGGTATTCCAGAGTATTCCCAGAGTGGTATTTTTATTTTCATGAAAAAATTTCAAGAATTAGATATCACATGGGTATCAACCCGCAGGCGGCAGCTCATTCGTCGCAAGCGGGTACGTGACGAAGGAGAGTATGCTCCGTGGTCATATCCATTTTCTACGAGTTTGACAGATGATCAACTGTCAGTTAACGGAAACATTAGAGAGATAACGTGTTGTCGAACAGCTCGCGATGGAAGCGGTGCCGAGATTGCCGATGATATCCTTCCAGTTGAAAGTCAGCCCGGAGCCCACCACATTCGGACCGAAGTTGAAGCAGGTACGAACGGATAAAACGCGCTCTGTGAATCGGTGATTTCACGACAATGAAGTTTCACATTTAGATTGCGAATTAATGTAAATGTATTTGGTCCGTAAATTTTAATTTATATATAATTTAATTTATATATAATTATGATATATTATATATATTATTATTATATTTAATTAATATATAATTTAATTTATATAATTTATATGTTGTAAGTTTTTTTTTTCTAAAACGAACCTAGCGATTATTTGTTAATTGCTCGTTAATTATCGAGTTGTCCGATCGTTGCTAATTGACTGCACGCATTCTTTCATTCCAGTATATACGTGACTTCTACAACAAAGATCCAGGAACATTTGCCCACGAGATACATCAGTTAGAAAGCTTGCGTGCAGTGGCGATACGGCCACCAATCGACGTAGCTGGCTGTTCGCTATTAAAGAGATACTATTGCCAGTTACATTTCCTTCAAAGTAGATTCCCCATGGGAAAGGATGGCGCGGCGGCGATCACGTTCACATGGTAAACTAACTGTGATTAATGATTAATAGTTGTCGGTATTGAAAGGTTGAACGCATTTGAATTTGAAACAGGAGGGACACGTACGCAAACATGGTTTGTTCACTGGCAAATATCCGCTTTGAAATAATTTCTATTTTGTATAATATCGGCGCGATGCATACTCAATTGGGAGCACTTACAGAGAGGACGTCGGCCGATGGGATGAAGATGGCCTGTGCTCACTTTCAGTGCGCGGCGTGGGCGTTTGAGCATTTAAAGAATAGCTACCCACAGCCGTCCGGCGTAGACTTAGCTCCGGAGCTTATGACATTTATGCACCAGCTTTGCTTAGCTCAAGCCCAGGAGTGTATATTAGAAAAAAGTATGCTCGACAATCGTAAACCAACAATCGTAGGTGAGTATGCGAGAAACGGAATGTGTCGCGGGTATGGTTCACCGTGGCTTTACTTTGCCTGTCATTCTACAAGATATATGTATCACGCAGCAAAAGTCGCCAGACAGATAGTGGATTATTTTAATCTGGCGTTAGCTACGCTTGAACAAGGTGGAAGCGAGGATGGGACTATATCGGACACGGTTGGAACGAAAATTTATAAGGTAAAATTTATCCTTGTTACTTGTCAAAGTAACTTGTCAAGCTTGACAATAATTGTCATTAATGAAACGTTGTAAACTTCAAAAGTATACTCCCTTTTTCTTCAGAGCTGGAAGTATTACTTGAAATTCAAGAAGGCTTATCACTTGGCAGTCACGTATTTGTATCAAGGATTAGCTGCTGAGGAACAAAGGAAGATGGGAGAAAGGGTAGCATTTTACAATGCTGCGCTAGCTTCTCTGAACGAGGCGCAGTTAATTTATTTGAACATTCCCGGAGAAAAGACAACTATTGAAGAAGCTCTCACGTTTACCAACGACGTGATAGAGGGGAAACGTAAAGCAGCTAAAAATGAAAATGAGTATATATATCACGAGGAAGTGCCAGAGAAGGAAACGTTACCCACCGTGAAAGGTGCTCCCTTGGTCAAAGGAATATCATTTAGTATCAACGATCCTGAAGTTTCAGGTCCTGATATATTTGCCAGATTAATACCAATGAAAGTGCACGAAGCGAGTTCTCTGTACTCGGAGGAAAAAGCGAAAATATTACGTTCCGTTGGTAGCAAAGTCGAAGAGAAGGATCAGCAACTTAATACGTACCTAACGTCCTTAAAATTGGAACATATGAATTTATGGGATCCTGATGTTCAGACGACGGAATGGGAACGTTTACCTCTTCCAGACGAGCTGGTTGAAAGATGCGCGGCGTTGAATGCTAAGCAACAGATTATTCAAGAGTTGCTCGATATAATGGAGAAATTATCAGATACTAGTCAAGACGTTGAGAAAATACTGAAAGAAATTAAAAAGCTTCTCCTCGAAGAGGAGCAGAAGGAAAAGGAGTATCAAGACATGGTCGGTAAGAGACCACCGTCGATAGTCGCCACTGATTTGACCAGGGAAGCGAAAAAATACGAGGAGGCTCATAATAAAGCCTCGGAAAGCAATCACGCTCTTCACAAAGCAATAACGATGCATGTGAAAAATTTAAAGCTACTGTCTCAGCCGCTTGCCGAGCTCATGGCCCACGTACCTTCGCCGAGTGCGTATCTCTCGGAGCAAAATACTGAAAAATCCCATAGCGCGATCGAGCTAGAACGGATGCACGCCAAGGAGTTGAAGCGCATATTGAACAAAGTCGATGAAATGCGTAGACAGAGGAACGAATTGCACACGAAATTACGAGACTCGATCGCTCAGGATGATTTGACGCGCTTACTGGTTACAGCTACGTCCGATTCCGGCCCGTTGGATCGTTTATTCGCCGATCAACTTAGCAAACATCAAACGCTGGTAACGTTGATAGAGCAAAATCTTACCGCGCAAGATAACATCCTGGCAGCATTGACAGACGCGTACGCCCAAACTGCCAACGTACGAAAAGGCGTCGAGGAAATATTAAAACGTCGAGAGCATACCATCTCGTCCTTGATCGCATCGTACGATGCCTACGAAGATCTATCGGCAAAGTCCAGCAAAGGTCTCGAGTTTTATAGGAAATTAGAGATAAATGTCTCGAAGTTACTTCAGAGAGTGAAAAGCACATGCAAGGTACAGGAGGAGGAACGCGAGCACATACTCGCGCAGGATAGCAATAAAAATTCTCAAGAGAAAATCAATGCAACAGCAGTACCTGTCGGTTACGATCAGAGTCGAAGTCGAACTGGCAGTGGATTGAAATTGAAGGATTATTTGAACAGCAGCAGGCAAGAAAATGTCCAAAATCAGTATTACAATGTGTACAAGGATCAAGGTAAACAAGTGGTAGACGCAGCAGCGAAATCGTACTTGAACGAAAGTAGTACAGCGAATAAAAATGCAGTACATCCTGGCGGAATGCCTGTGGTAGATGCAAAATCTATGCAGCAATATTATCCCACATCATATACGGACTACAAAACAAATTTACCGTATTCGCATGAAACGTCGACGTACAACGAAAATGCCTCTATGAGCCAAAGCTACATGCAAGTAAATAGCTCAGATGGTTTAAACACATATTCGCAAATAATTGGAACGACAGCAGATGCCACAGCGCAGTACCCAGTAAATTCTTTCGTATGTTCCAACGGACAATTCTCTGCAACCTTAGACGGGCAACACAAGTACTCCGGTAACGCGCAAACGCTTTACAACTATTCTACCAATGCATTGCAGTATGAAAATTACCAGCCCTCGGTCGAGTATACTGGATACAACGTCGCGCAACAATATCCTTCTAATTTTGATAAGACTGCTAGTATCAGTGCTGTTAAAACTGAGATGTCTCAGAATACGTCGACAATAACACAAACGTCTGCGTCCCTGTCGAATGCCGTTAACAAAACGACAGAGGTACAAGCACAACTTTACACCACTCCGGTTCAACAAGGACAACAATATACGCCTGAGCCACAACAAAAGTTTGCCAATCAGGAATCTGTTCCATCTATGAGCCAACACGTACTACCAGTGGACAGCACACAAATGCAGAATTACGTTCTCTCTCAGATCAGCCAGAGTGAAGTTCCATCTACTCAGAGTTACAGTGGCACAATGTATTACAATCCATCCGAGTTGCACGTGCAACAAGTCACGTCGAATCAGAACACACCCGAGACGACAAATATCCCCGTTTCTAGCCACTATATGCAAACGCAATACATGAATATGAGCATTCCTCAATCCATTTACTCCACTAGTTCGTTGACTGTTCCAGTAAATAATACTACAGGGGTTTCGTACTCTTCAAATTTGCACAGTTCCAACGCTGTTCAGTATCCACAACAGAGCAGTACGGAACAAACTAAGCAAATTTATACGGACAAGGGGTATCATCAGTATGGATCACAAGTATCAGCTAATGACATCACTTTGACTTATCCTAGTACTTATCACGGTCTGCAACATACCAGCAGCGTTTCCTATCCACAAACTATAATGTCCACGGACACTTCTAATACGTATGCGTACACGAATTGTTCCACTAATACAGAGATGATTCAGAGCCATACAAAGTCTTCAACGAGTATGCAGAACTACTCGCAGCAGGCATATCAGTATCCGCAGCAGTACTCTGGATATGGTAATTATCCTCACGCCTACAATCAAGGATACAATTACATGCAAGGAAATCAAATGACTGCGTCAATGACTGAATCTTATAAAGGACAAATGGGACAATATACTTATAATTCTACCAGTCAGTGCTACGAATATAATCCCAGCAACGTTCAAACTTCATTGTCGATTCAAGCGTCGCAGCACCCCTCCGAGTCGACGTTACAAATAAACACTGGCATTAACAATGTATGCCAACAACAGGAAAGCGCTGCAAGATATACGAATGCTAGTAACAATTCTATGGTTAGTCAAACTCCATCCTCTCAGTATTCAGAGCAGGCTTATCAGTCTCAAGGTGCAACCGATATTTATTACACTACACCGTATGGCCTCCAAATGCAAAATAGTCAAGGTGAATGTCTAAACTATCTTTCTGCTAACTTTATAAAATCTTCTGTTGTATACAATTTCAACGTCGTGAAAACTTTATGAAATTTAATGTTCAACATTTTCAGCGTCCAACAGCAGAAACGACAACTACAACAATTACAATCAAACGTACATGCAAGCTGTTAACAATGGAACTAATACAACGACAAGCGCAAATCCTACTAAACCCACTACAATGTCGGAGCAGTCTAACGTGGACTTGCTTGCTGACCTTGACGTCACTATAAATCATGCACCCTTGGTGCCGGAAGTACGTCCTGTTAGTAAAGGTCAAGCACAAGATGAAGCTGCGACGAAAGACGCGACGAAGGATGAAACGAAAGATGATGCTAGTGAAAGTGACAAAGAAAAGATAAGTGAAACCACCGTTATTGAAGATAAGAATACAGAGAGTGAGAATCTACAGATCGTATGGGATACGTGGTACAATGACGTGCAGCCTAAAAAGGATCCCTTGGGTGATCCAGCAGCATTGCAGAAGTTCATTAACGAAGTCGAGAAGTACGAGAAATTTGTTGATAGTTTGCTTGTTAAAACATTAAGCGGGGCAACGAATCTTGATATAAAATGGAAGGAAGTCCAAGAATTCGAAGTAAGATAAGATCATCGAACGTTATTTGTTATGATGTAATGTAAAAATATGTTACTCTGTGAGTCACGTGACAAGACAACGTATATATTTCAATTTCAGGAAAGGGAAAGTGGAAAACAATCTTGTACAGTAGCGTTGGCTCATTCGTCGGAGAACAGAGTAATGGAGTGTATTCCATATGACACGACAAGGGTGCAAATATCGTCGACAGATATTCCAAATTACATCAACGCCTCTCATATAATGGAGATCACACAATGGATACCGACAGCATTTATTATCACTCAGGCACCATTGCCGGATAAGTTGGAAGTATTTTGGATGATGATATGGGAACAAGAAAGCGAGATAATTGCTTGTTTAATATCCGATGCGCAATTAAACGGAGAGATATATTGGCCTATAAACGAAGACGATATTCTCAACATCGGTAGCTTTACGATATCGTTGAAAAAGAGAGTCAACCACGTGTCCTATGTCCAAAGAGTTATTTCTGTGCATAATACTAAAAAAAACTCAGAAAAGACTGTCGTGCACATGCAATTTCTCACATGGCCTTCCAAGTACGACCTCAACAACGACCTAACTAAACAACACAATGCAAGACATTTCGGTAATTTTCTTTCTCACGTTTCTTTATTTTTTTCAGCGGTTTCCCTAATAGTCCAGGCGCTTTGCTTACTTTCTCAACGGACGTAATGACGGAACAAGCACTGAGACGTTGTACAAAGCCAGTGGTGGTGCATTGTTTGGATGGCGGAGCATTGAGCAGCTTATTCCTATTGGCAGCAGCAACAGTATGCCATATACGTGCAGGTTGCGGGATAGTTAATGTACCTCTTGTATTCAAAGGTCTTCTGAAGTGCCGTAAACAAGTTGTAAATAAGGAATCCTTGTTGTTCGCGTATCAGTTGGTATTATACCACGCTCAAGATATTTTAATGAAACGTAAGTAAGGGCTGTTTCGTCTCTGTCGATACGATACGATACGATACGATACGAGACGAGTTGACTGAAAATAAAAAATGTTTTTGTCGAACATTTAGGTGGAATTTTATCGTCTACACGCTCAACGTTTGAAAATTTCGAAGGATTAAAGGGAAATAAGGATAAAACATCGAGGAAGATGCATCCCTCTGATGATTTTCTACAAACTCTCGGTATCAGTACTCAGCGATCAGATGTTGACCAAGGTATCTCGTGAAGTGGTATCTCTCGCAAAAGAAATAAATGCAATAACGTTGATTAAATTTAAACAGGTCGACAAAAAGGTTCTACTGTTAGCAGCGCGATACATTCATCTACGACGTCGATTCAAGAGAAACCTAAAGAAGGGATGATCGATCCGCTAAGCCAACTGGATCCTTTGTGGTCTATCAGAAGATAATCAAATAAAAATTCGCAAGTAAAATTTTATTATGCACCGACTAATCGGTCACCAATAAATCTGTTTGCATTCCTACGTTTCTTAAATTAACGACATTGCTAAGAGTAAGGTAATTATAGTAATTGTATAAACATTGCAATTCGTATTAATTCATATAGACAAACTTGATATTTCTGAGACGAAAGACACTTATTATCCAGGCGTTTCGTAATTCTTAAGTTTTAAGGGTTTTACAATCTGTAAAATATATCGAATAAAATGTACGTATAAATAAAAAAAAAAGAGCAAATGCTATCTGTTTGCATTTATTTCCAGCCTCACCGGGAAATCACATATGTCCGTACACATCCATAAAACAAAAGCTGATATTAATTACACTTTTTAAGCAACATACGATACAAGGCATGCGTTTCTATAACATATAGATGGTAAATCGGTACATATTCCTAGTGTATATACATACATGTACATATATATATATATATATATATATATATATATATATATATGCGCGCATGCATCACGATTCACTTTATAATCAACTGGTACTATTTTACATTGCATAATACTACCCAGATCTTTCGAGTTTATGCTATATATCATTTCGTTTGTCAGAGAGATCTTTTTTAATGTAAATTTATTTTTCTGCGTGAACACATAATTAATGGCGTAAAAAATAAATCTTTATTATTATTAGTTCTCAGTGAATATAAATAACAAAATTACTTTTTATTAAATTTACTTTATTAAATGTAATTACTTTGTGTGTGTATATAGGAAGCAGTTACGAAGATGATCATTGCCTTTGAACACAGAGACCATTTAATCATTCAACACAAACGAGTCTATAAGAATATTCAATTTGATAAACTATATCCTGAATACATACGTATATGTATATGTGTTCTTTAAGTTACAGATATCAGTAAATTCTTATAAATGCTACTGAAATTAATATACCGCTCGATTCGTTTCAATCAGTACGAAGATTACTTCCAAAGTTTAGTAAATCGATGTAACTGTACTTGCTAAAATAATGTATGTAATGAGGCCTAAATATGTCTTGCAATTCTGTACTTAATGCCGTATTGACGTCTCATAGACAATCGTTGAACTTACAAGCAAATGAAATTATGAAATGGTAAATATCTTTGTCATTAGTTTATATTTTTTTTTTTTAAATTCCCCTGTTTCTTAAATCTTTCACTTTATAAATTCGTACAAGCCAATGTTCAGTAGTGTAGGCTTCTTCCAACATGTCTAGTTCAAAGTCCTTATTACCAATTTCCATATTTCTAACTCTATCGTATCCAGAAGGTTTACCTGTTTAATCACAAAATTATTTTCAAACATCATAAATCACATAAATTACATTCGTTATATTCATAGTGGCGAACTTACCTCCTTCTGTATAAACTTGACCAAATCTGTAATAACACATTTTATACATAAGACAATTGAGCAAAATCGGAGAACCTTCTTTGTCAACTCGAAATTCTCCTGCAGAGTTGTAATAATCCCATTCTGTTATGGATTTTCCTTTTTCGGTGCTTCCGCCGATGCGCACCATCCATAGGAACTTGTTAATGTCTGAAATCGTAATCGAACAGGTTGTTAACCGACTTTAAATTGTAGCTTTATTCTTTTCATATGTTAATATACCATCTGACGAATAGCCCGTAAGTCCTCCAAAAATAACAAGAACGTAATTAACATCTAGTTCTCTCATTATTTCATAAGCTTTTTCTTCGGAGCTTGCCATTGCTTGACCAACCCTTGATATGTGAGTATTGTTCCATGTATTATTGTCTACTAAAATCGTACGGTTCGCCATTGCCGTTATTTGGTATCCGTAATCCCACCAAGACATTACTTTGGCATTCTACAATTAACGAACGCAGTCTTAAACAAACGTGATCTTAAACAAACCTATGCAGAAAAATTATTTAGAGTGTTATAAAATTACCTCTGGCGTGTTCATGCGTAACCAATAGTAAGCTTCTCTAAAATCGTCAAAAATCATGCGACTACCGTCTGGCGAACGTGCCGATAACACGATACTAGGCGAACTGTAAGCTTCTGCTGTAACCCACGTACAGTGGATGGTGTACGAAAAGAAGAGAATACACATTACTGTTATAAAGAGTGTTGCGATCTGCAAATTGGTCAATGTAACATTTCGTGATAAGGCTGAATTTAAAAATACGCGATAGTTACCTCACTCCTGAGTATGTAATTACTTTCAAACTTCTTTGCCTTCTTATCTGTAACTTTCCCTCTCTCCACTTGTTTCATGTAAGTGACAAGTAACGAGGAAGCTCCGATACCACCCAGAATACACATTACTGGGGCAAGAACTAACATTAATCGAACCATCACACCCTGCGTAAGACATATTTAAACTCAAGTCTGATAACTCGCATAAACTTTTTTTTTTACTAAAATTTTTTTACGAAAACTTTGTTTTTACTCACGGCGAAGTATAGACTTGTAACACCGTACAAAATGAGAAAAATATTCGAATCTGTCAATTTGGAGAAACAGAAGTATAAACCCGATGGAAACAGGAATACTAAAATCTGAAGATCAAAGTAAAATGAACTCCACGATGTTGGCTGATGCTCCGAAACGGACGCAATTATCGGTATGTGATTCTTCGCATAGGACGGGTCCAAAAGAGAGTAAAAACGACCAGTCCATGGAGATATTTTTCCTTACATTTTAACAGACAATTTTAACAGAGAAATTAATATGTACTTTTTATGATCTAAGAAATTATTATATACATACCTGTAATAGTTAAAATGACACCTAGTACAAACGAAATAGTAACTATAGAAATAACAAGACCACGGAATAATATTTCAAAGTCATCCTGCGACATTTTACTACGCAGATAATCAACCAGGGCGTGAATCTGGCAAAGTCCAAAAACTCCTAATGCCTGTACAAGATATAAAAATCAGTTTTATCTAGAATATTCTCTTCTATGTGAATTAATATGTAATATATTTTATACTTACAAGCATATGTTCGGAACTCTGCACAGGTTGAAAACCAACAAAGGATATTTGCATAGACAAAATTGTCCCTAAGCAATACAGAATACTGTACGCAATGTATATTCTATGAGAAAATCTGCCAGTTACCATTAAGGTCAACACGTGTAAAGGAATCAGGTTAATCAGGAATACGTAGCCACCCCAAGAAGACACCATATAAAAATATGCAAGAGCAGCACAGGTTGCCCAACAAATTGCACCAGTTTTAACTGCTTTGATCCACATGTAATATGTAAATAACATACAAAAAATAGCTATGCCTTCGTTATCATAAGACCCTGCCACTGATCGTGATATATAACCAGGAACAATTGCTATCATAGCTGCGGCGAACAGTCCCGACGCAGAATCCTTAAAATCATACATCGTTGATTTATTACATTAAATAAATCTCATATGATAAAAGATATGTTAAGCATATTTAACATATTTCTACCTTCAGCTCTTTGGTAAGTAAGTAAGTAATAATTGTCGTCAAACTAGAAAACAACGGAGCAAGGAAGACGCAAATAGTACGTATATCTAAGGTAATGTTTAGTAACCATGAAAGACGGTATAACGCCGCTGATGTTATCATCAATCCAGGATATATCGTTCCTGAAATAGTCCAATCATAGAAATCGATTAAAAATCAACATGTAAGAATCAACGTACCTCCGATTATCCTCCCAAGAGGATACCAAACACGATCATCGAACCAATTGTGAAAACTATAAAACCCATTCTCTGCTAGATACTTTGTTGTGCGATAATTAAAATATGGATCGAACTCGTGGATGACGCTTTCAAATCTCAAGACAGAGAACAACCTTGTTGCAAAAGCTATAAAAGAGAGGGGTCACGTTGAAAACATACCAAAAATCTCCCCCTTTCTTGTACCAATTTAAGAAACTTACACAAAATCGCCGCAAGAGATAACACAGTTAACTTTAAAAGGGTCTCCTGCTTCTGCGCGGACATACGCAGACCTCTCGTCTTCATCAACACGGCCATATCGACGGGGCTATGGAGATTCTGCTTTCTCAAGTAATTGACGCACCAATTTCACATATAATTCACCTGTGAGAAAGAAAGTAAATGAAAAAAATTTGAAATATATTACAGGCCACGTTGCTTTACTGTTCGTCCACGATAAAAAAAAAAAAAAGACTACAGTTATCTCGCATGCGGAGAGCAGTTAAATATCTAAAGGAAAAAAAACAGATATCGTGCGTTAAAATGAAACGAAAGCTGCGAAACGAAGCCGCGTGGCGTGTGTCACTGTCAGCAATAGGTTATGTCACCCGGCGAAAGCGTGAAACGAACGATGCCAGGCGTACAATCGACGATCATGCCGTTTCAACGAAAATGCAACGATCTCATACTAGACGGGCAGACTACGTGAACTTGATCAAATAATCGAAGCTTCTACTAATCGACCACGTACACAAAATTACCGGCCGGCGACATATGTGTATCTTATATCACGTGCCCGATCGTTCCGCATCATACATTTACGTAGTCTTATGCGTGTTGCGTGAACCGTGATGTGAACTTACGAGCTTACGAGCTTGACAATGCAACGAAATTAACAAAACAACGGTGTCATTTAAATCGCTAACTGAGAAAACATCGCGACTCGAAAGAAAAAAGCATAGACCAACGTCGGCCTTCTAGTTGCGTCACCCACAGTCGAGATCGGGTCGAGCGAGTCGTTCGGTGCTCGCGAAAATGGCGCACGGAAAAATTACACTTCGTGGATCGAGTATCGAGTGTCAAATTTCTAAATCAAAAATAACTTTTAATTGAAATTTTAACGAATTTCAGCGAATCTTTAGCTGGCGTAATTTTTTCTAGAAATATGCTAGTCTGTATGCTGGTTATTCGATGACTTGTGATTACCAATGGATTCGCTATTCCCGCCAGAGGACCGGTATTTGTATTATGTTGCACGAGATTCCTTTCCTCTTATTACATGCATTTAAGTATCATACCTTGTGCCAGATTTCTGTTTTTACAACTGTTTCTCTATTTACTGTGAAGCGAGAAAATGACCGAAGGTAAGTTTTAATTTGCATGAATCGCGCATGTTTTTAACTGAGGTTAGGAAAACCTAACCTGTACTGCGCGACCGGTGAACATTTGAATTATATTCACTTGAACAATGCAGTCGTTCGTATGTTTCAGTATTGCATCGCAGTATCACCTAGTTTTACCGATAGATTTTTCATTTCTCTTCATTTCTTCTATGTCACTCTACGTGATTGTGTCAATCGTCAACAAAAAATTGTATAATTGTCTTAAACTTTGCAGAGAAAGTAAGCACCGAAGATATGTGGACTCCTTACAAGGAACTCCAGAATCTCGTAGAACGTTACATCACTTCATCGCCATCGACTCACGATCTTCAGTACCATGAATTTACCGAGGCCTTGCGCAATCACAAGCAGAATTTTTTAACCCTTCTAAAAAATCCAGTAAGTGAATCGTACAATATCGAGTATACAAGATCGTAAAAAGCAACGGAAGTGTTATTAAATTTTCATTTCATACAGCTAAAATTATATTTTGTCGCAGCCTCCAAATGTAAACAGCAGGGAAGAAATAACAAAAGGTGCTACGGATGGCATTACGCTCCCTGGCCTGGGCCATCAGTTATTGTCAAAGGAATTGGTTGACGAAACCCTCATTATATCGGACATGTATGAACTTAATGAATTCATGGCGTTGGATCTTCTATGCACTGCTCAACTGCAAATGCCTCACCATCCTGGTTTACCGAGAGGATTAACTGCTATTTTATTGTATTATGACGGAAAGAAAGCGCTCACGTCAACCTTAAGGATGCTGATACAAGCAAGAATGGGACACAGTTGGAACATCGATGCCCCGATCGCTCTTCTGAGACACATTACGGAATATACGAATAAATTGCAAGAGGATGGTTTATTAGATAGGATTCTATCGCTGTTGGAGAAGATGGACCCTGTGAAAGAGCAGGAACTGTTAGAAAAAAATCGAGCGTTAGGCGGATCGAAGCATCGGTACATGGTCATGAAACTCTACAACGATTCTAGACAGGATTTGGCAGACATACTGTATTTGTGGTCTGCACAATCCTCATTGCCAAATTCAATCTTATTTCGCCTGTTGACGCTCTTACAAACGAAACAAATTGAGCCGGAGGCGTACGAGAATGGTGTGGATAAAGTTACGCTTGCCATTATAATGAGCGTGTTGAATGCAATCAATTTCAGTTCGTTACACAGTCACGAAAATGGCGAAGGTATGCTTTCTCATCAAGCGCCGATATAATTTTTATATTACTGCTTGTGTTATCTTGTTGTGTTTCTTTTTAGAATTGATCAATTCCATGCCACTGATCGCGGAAAGAGGTGTGCACTACGAACTGTATCAAAAATTAATATCGATGAACATCAACTGGGAGTGTGCTAGATTACGCGGGCTTGTACAATTCGCCTTTGCAGTTGCCCTGACAACGATAAAAGGCACGGCTGGCGTTCAGGTTTTACCGAACATTGCTACCGAGGACGAGAGACTGCTGGAGGCAGCTTTGACGAACAAGTGTTTTCACTTCATGGCTGAAATATTATTTAAGAACAAGACCATGTACTACGAAGAATTCTATCTCCGTTATTTCCACTCTCTCATCTCCGATTTTATATTGCTGATGCCTTTGAAAGTCAAGGATCTGCGGAGTCGTGTGGACGAGTCTATGCGTTTGATCCAGGCATACCAACAGGAGGGTATCGAACCACCCTTGAACCTGGACAATCATTTTGAATATCTAATGTTGACAGTGGCAGAATTGTACAAAGAGGATCCCTTGAAACTGGAACTGGTTATGCATTACTGGTGTCATCACTCTGGCCACGACTCTACGCACACGTCCGCTTCTACGTACATCAATCGCTTGCCATCCAGACAAGTCGCACTCTTCAAGTTCGTACGTCTCGCCGGCGAAATATTGCCAGCAGGATTATTCGTTCCATATCTCAAAATGATCGCGTCCCTTGCGTCTTCACCGCAAGCGGCGCGACAAGCATTCAATTTCCTCAAGCCAAACGGTAAGTGATTCTTTCTTTTTTTTTTTTTTTTTTTTTTTTTTTTTTTTTTTTTTTTTTTTTTTTTTTTAAATATTGCTCGAAATATCGTAATGAAAAATAAATTAAAAAGAAAGAAAGAAAAAAAAAAAAACTATCCATAGGATCTTCAGGATCGACGACAATTTCGTGGGATCACTTTTTCAAATCTTTGAGCCAGTACTACGACAATCTCAGGAAAGAACTGCCTCCCAGTCAGGACACCGTTTACCGGCAAAGAAGCCATCCGAAAGGGATCACGCCCGAGGAGGTGAAAGGTCTCGAGGCGGTGTTGCTGGTCGTTCAGGTGATCGCGAAGAACGACGAGATATCAAGAATAGCGATATGCGATCACCCAGGGTGGAAAGTACTGCCGTCCCTGATCGGTCTGGTCAGCTGCGGAATATCGATCCCGTTGAAGAGCGTTTTGATACGAACGCTTGCCGCGTTGGCCAGATCGCCGGAAAGCTCGTCCACCGTGTGGCAAAGTTTGGAAGCTGCTCAGATACTTTCGACCATACCAACGGTAAGCAGCTATCAGCCGAGAGGCGTACAGACCGAATTGGAGGAGATCGAGTCGAAGAAAGACGAGTACCCGCTGACACGGGCGATGCTCGAACTTCTAGACGTGCTCACGGACTTTCCCGTGTTACGATTGCTAGGAATGGGCCAGCGTAATCCGGGTTTCGATCCGTATCTACATTTCATCATCAACACGGTTTTCCTCAAGTTTCACACGCGGTCGTACAAGAATCCCGGCGAGAAGTGGGAAGTTGCCGAGGCTTGTTTGAAAATATTCTCAAAGCTGATCAAGCAGTACGAGCCGGCCGTGGAAGACTTCGTCGGATGCAAGGTGGAGCTGCAAAGCGGCGAGGTCACGATAGTTAACTCAGCTCCTGGCTATCACATAATGACGCAGCTGCACTCGAAATCCGAGTTGCTCCACGTTGTACTGTACATCCTCGACAAAGGTTGCAGCCACTTCGACACGTACGAGCAATTTCCCGGTAAGAAGAACCTCGAGAATTGTACGTTGTACTGCTTGGAGATATTGGAAAGGGGATTGAAGACCCAGCACAACTACATGGCTCAGTTGGCTGCCGCGAAATCGATACACAAAATTCTGACCGGACTGTCGAGGTTGCTGCTGGAGGTAGACCCACAGTCGAAGAAGCCTGACTACATGATCAACGTCGCCAAGTACGTCTCGTACTGTTCTTGGCTGTCGCAGCACGCGTTTCACGCCGTTGGCGTGATCCACGAGGTGACGAACGAGCCAGGAGCTGACTCCGAGTTACTTTCCACGTTCACAGCCACGCCGGCGTTGTCCACGAACATCAGGCACGGTTTCGTCGAGTGCTTGGACGCGGACACGACGTTCGACGATGACACAGAGAACGAGAAACAGTACACCGGCAGCTGCAAGGAACGAATTCTACTACTGATGATGCAGAGCATCGTGCGACCGACGCCGAACCTCTCTCACTATCTCTTAGGATTCGAGATCACCAAAGACATCAGGAAAACCGTCTTACAACAGCCTGGTATTCTAGGGTTTCCACGAACCTGCCTGCACTCGATATTAGGAATTCTAGAGCAGTCTCTCGAGCGGGGCCGCGACAAGATAACGGAAGCCTGCTACTGTTTCCTCCACACGTTGGCCGCCAACAACAAGACGTCCGTCCCGGTGTTGAGATTCCTACGGACCAGCGTGAACCAAGACTTCGTGCAGAGGCATCTGTCCAAGTTACCATTCGAGGGGCAGAACAAGGCAGCGGAGCTCGGCTGCATGTCCTGGCTGTTGAAAATAGCGGCGATCGAGCTGAGGGTGGCCGGCGGTAGCTTGCAGAATTCTCTGGTTCAGCGATTGGTCGGGAACTTTGGCCAGGAGAAGGGACAAATCGTGCCATCGCAGAAACTGCTGATGGACCTGTTGCACTACACCGAGTTCCAGCTTCAGCTGGAGTCGCCGTTGTCCCTGGACTTCTTCGACCCGTCGCAGGTCGAGATGGCCCTGGGACGGTGTAGCACTCCGGTCACGTTGATAGGGGGCCCCCGGCTCATAGATATAAGGAAACTACACTCCCTGATCACGGAAGAGCTGGCCGTCACTCAGAGCAGCGCCACCGCCACCCAACGCAATCTCATGCAGCAAGAAGTGCAGAAGATTCTCATGTACGCACTGAGGAGGAACCAGACGAAACTGTTGTCTTACGCCACGGTGAAGTTCGTCGAGGGCTGGTGCCAAACGACGGAGATATTGTTCTGCGTTGCGACGAGTCAACAGCTGCCTACACCGCAGAAGCAGAACCTGCTGTTGAATCTCTCTCACGATCTGTTGCAGAAGATGACGTCCTGCGAGGCGTTGAACGAGATCAAAACCCTGGTGTCCGGGACGGTTCTGATGTTGCTGGTGCATTTGCGGAATAGCTTCCTCGCGCAAACGGACGGCGAGTCGTTCCCCTCGTCGCCCTCCAACGCAACCATGATGAAGATCATCCTGAGCCACATTCTCCAGTGGATCTTGAACGCGGGTGCTTCCTCCCAGAAAGTAATAACCCACTTGTACGCCGCTTTGTTGAACTTCCTCTGCGTTGTCGGCTTGGAGAAGTCGGAGAGCACCAACATTATCGACTTGATGTACGTCAGCCAGCTGGACAGCTCGGTGAACAGGGTGATGCCTGTGCAAGAACGTTCCCACCGGTACGCGACGATACAGGTTATAAACAGCTTTGGCAACAAACTGATGGACATTCTCTGTCACAATTGCTCGGGTGGCCACGACGTCTGCAAAATGTTGGCGCTGTCCTGCCTGGATAAAATCTTGGAGCTGGATCATGACAACGCCTGGATCATCTATCTGGCCAGCCGAGGTTACCTGAAGCACATGATTGACAGCCTCTTGGAGTCTGACAATATGCTACGGTGTATGCTGCAGCCGGAGCCTCAGACGCTCCGGCCATTGTACCTCTACGAAGCGAAAATGGCGACGTTTTGTAGAATGGCGTCCACGAGACTAGGCGCGGAGAGTCTTCTGGAAAACAAGATCCTATCGTGCATGTCCAACATGCTGGTTTTCGACCGGCATCCCGACGTTCACATAGGGTTCGAAGGTGGCGACTACTCGTTCATACCGTCGATTGGCCAGCGTTACCAGCAGATCTTCCTCCCGGCTTTGTACCTATGCGACGCCCTGCTCACCACCCTGGGCACGGAGAACCAGTCGTGCGCCATACAGGTTTGCGGCTTCTTGCAAAGCCACGGGGACATTGTGAAGATCGTGCTGCAGAACGCTTTCTCCAAGGCGAACACCCTCTTCCTGAAGGAGATCGCCTGTCTCACCGGCGTCATATCCCGTTCCGCGAACGTAGACATGTACAAACTGGTGGACGAGGAGCTGGCCAAGTCCGAGTTCGACGACTACAAACTGGGCGACGTTGGCGGCATGAGAGAGCTACGCGCCTACTTGTACGAATTACAGAGACTCATGCTGTCGTTGTTGTACAAATTTCAGTTGCAGCCGGCACCGGTTCGTCTGAGCCACGAGCAAACCGAGGCGAACCAGCAACACACGTCCTGCGTGCAAATCGTTGCCAATATCATGCTGTACACGCGCAATCAGATGCAGCACAGCCGAATGGATCAGAAGATAAGGAACATACTGTTCGAGCCTCATCTCACGCTGAAGCCAGGTGGCAGGGAAGACAGAATGAAAGATGTATCCGGTGGGGTGCATCTGGGGACGATCGTTGACCAACTCGTGTCCGTCACGAATTTACTGCACGCGGATTTGCCACACGTCGACACTCTCATTAGCAAATCGGCTGTAATTGGTGAGATGAGCACCGCAGAGTTGAAGGAGTACATGTCCGACGAGGAGGCGGAACTCGACGTGCAAAAGCAACGGGTGATTGTGGAGCAACGACTGAATCGCTGGGTGAAAGAGAAGCGTCAAACTATAAAGTACTGTTCGTTGATAATAGAACACGCGTTGTACATTCTTTGGAGCCATTTGGATTTCTACATGATACAAGTGATGTCGCGGTACAGACGAATGGGAGGTAATGTCTACGTCTGTGATGTTAACGATGACGGCGACTACACCGCTACAAACAAACGATCGAGCTAACAGTTAACATTCTTCTTTCTCTTTGGAATTTTTCAGCGAGCATAGACGAGGATATGGTCGCGTGGAAAGCATCGTCAGAAACTTTGATGGAACTGAAGCAGGGCCTCGTTTCTACGTTCACGGATAGCTTTGTCACACAGTTGCTCGACACGCATAACGAGTATGCGAAAAATATGTTGGATCACAGCTTCGTGGAAGCGCTTGTCAGAAGGATCAAAAGGCTGCTGCAGTTTATAATTGTACAGTAACAGTTTACGATCGTACGTTACAGTTAAACGTACTTTCAAACGTACAACATATTTTTTTACACCGTGTACAACCGCCAAAAACCACTCTCAGCAACAGTATTTATCGTAACAATCGGATAGACAGAAAATTATCCGGCGAATAATTTCCATACGATACAGATACGATTTATTTCAAATTGTCAATTAACATTCTCACAAGTTGTTTTTATAAGATTGTTGGCATATATACATATGTATTATTTCGAGTTATCTGTTAAGCACAGTAAATATATAAAATATATTTCCATAATTACGTCCCGTTGCTATGTTAATTACGCTTTGTAACAATAAATTAAATAACCAAGTATTTATAATAACATTCCGTTTCTTCGATCTACGGCCGAGTATGTTAGAACAAAGAGAAGGAAACATTGACGTTGGTATATTTTCTAAGATGTAATGACAGCCTCGTCCCATGGCCCGTAAATGTTGTCCTTGTACTTCTGGCATCTTACGTACCAACAAGGGCAAACAAAATGTAAGAATACTACAGTTGCGACAAATACGTAGGACAAGGTTTGCGAAACCAATAGGAGGTAATACAGCGCGCTTAACGTTAAGAAACCTGTGATCGGTATCTTGCTGTTTAATTTATACATCAGAAATGGCAACAGAACGAAACACTGAACAGAAACTGTGAGCAGAGAGAAAGCATGCAACGGAGATGCTAGCCTGGACGCTAACATCAACGAGCCAAATATCGAGGACGTTATGGACAATGAATCGGACAACGAGATCTGCAACGGGCCGTACTTGCTGAATATCAAATGTACCAGAAACATTAGTATCGCCATCGCGTAAATCGTGTCCGTGCTGATTGTTTCGGTGAGAGTTTTCAAAACCGGCGACAGGATGTAACCGAACGTAAGGAAGATCAACACGGTTCTAACGTGTTTTGTAAACTCTGTCAGCGTGTTTGGCTCTTTTAAACAGTACACGAAGTAACCTATTATCGTGTGTATCACGCCGAGTGTGAATATGACATTGGGGCTGGCCCATTCGTTGTACAGCCAAATAAATACGATCACGAAAAGGACGACGATATTCAGTTGAGCGCACACGGTGCCGCCGAAAGTTATTGCCTCGATTAATGTCACGTTGTTCGGCTTGATATTTCTGCGTAATTGCTCCAAGAACGAACTGTCCGTGTAATTGTCTGGCAGCCGGTAATTCTCGTACAAGTTCTTCTGCCATTGTAACCCTACCGTCATACTGTATTTCTGATGTTATTCGATTTGACCAACAGGACACGAAGCGTGTTTGATTCTCGTTCGTTTAACCAACAGGTCGTGAGCCTTGGTGTTGTCACGAGACGGCAGTTAAAATCTCGCGTGGTAACTTGTTCGTGTCGTCTCCGCCGGGTTTTTGTCCCTCGCGTAACGTACTGGGAAAGAAATAAAAATTAACTCGAATCAACACGTAAAAGCACGTTTCGTCGTTCCGAATAAACGACAAGCACTGTAATTGACCGAACGTTACGACTATCGAGCCATTACTTTCGACGGGAAGAGGTTACTGAGAGACTCGCATTGGCGGCAGTCTCTGAAATCCGTAAGATAAAAGAAAACACGTATCTCCCCGTGTAACAGTATTAATTATCGCTAGTTTGAACTGCCCAATCGCCGATCGAATTAAATCTACGATACAACTGATATTATTACGGACGGATCGGTTTCCCTCTGTGCTGTTTATTTTCCACGAAGTAACCAATAAATAGCATTGCCGCGGATGTTAGTATTTTGTACAACGAAGAAGTGCGTGGCAGAGATGCGACATTGAATTTCAAACGACTCAAACGTAATCTACTTCAAATGGAACGCTTCGTTTACACTTTGCTCGGATGTGTGTGTATAAGTAAATAAATTATTGTTTTATGTACGTGAAAGATGTAACATTAATAAACATACGTGTAATATATGGTATATTTCATGTGTAATGTTTCAATGTTTCAGAACAAAGTTGTTGAACGTTTCGTAGGTAGGAGAAGACAATAATAATATAAAAATGCAGAAATTCAAACGAGCTCAGGCAGAAAACAAACTGGCAATTAGCAAGCATTTAGAGGCAAATGCCCATTTGGAATCCTCCAGCGAGGATGAGGATGACAGGGGCGAGGAGAATATGCAAAATGTTATTGGAAAGATACTGTCTGCCTATCAAGGCGAGGAGGCAGATGCAGAAAAGATCTTGTCATATTTAATTAATATCTTCCAATCTGGCAATGCTGTTTGTTTAATATGTATCTCTACTGTGAAAAGAGCAGATCCGGTATGTTCTTCTAAAGCTGTGTAAACTCGCGTATAAACTTTGCGTAATATAATAGCGTTTGCTATTTTATAAAGTATGCCCCGGTCAATTCGTGTTAATATTGTAGATTTGGAATTGCAACAAATGTTTTGCTTTTCTACATCTGTCTTGCATTTCGCGTTGGATACAGGATAGCGTGAATGTTAAACGTGAGAAGGGTATCGAGCCAACATGGGCATGGTAAGAAACTTTTCAAAAACGTATGTTAACGTTATGTTAACGATACGATATGTTTGTTTAAATGTCACGTATAATCATGTTTTCAGTCCAAAATGTCGCATGGAATACAAGGAAGATGACAGTCCTCGTAAGTATAAGTGCTTTTGCAAAAAAACTATAGATCCTCCGTATAGTCCGTGGAACATTCCGCATTCCTGTGGAGAGACATGCAACAAACTGTTACAACCAGAGTGTGGCCATAAATGTGTTTTACTTTGCCACCCTGGGCCATGTCCTCCTTGTGCAAAGACAGTATCCGTTAAATGTTACTGCGGCAAACAGGCGCCTCAACAACGACGATGCAATGCCAAACATTGGAGTTGCGGCACCGTATGCAACAAAAAGTACGAATCATGTTCGCACACTTGCAAGGAAGTGTGTCATTCAGGGAGATGCCCACCTTGTTCGGAGATACTATCGCTGGAATGCCACTGCAACAGTAACAAGGAATTCAAGCGATGCTCGGAAGGCTCGTGGACCTGCGACAAACCCTGTGGCAGACCCTTTTCTTGCAACGTTCACACCTGTGAAGGTAAATGTCATTTAGACGACGACTGCGGAACCTGCCCACTGGAGAAGAACAGAACGTGTCCATGTGGAAAGAAACGTTACGCCGTTTCATGCAACCAGGAACAATTACCAACGTGCGGAGACACATGTGGAAAGTTGTTGAATTGCGGCTCGCATTACTGCAACATGAGATGTCACACGGATCGTTGTGGACAGTGTTTGGAAGTAGTCACAAAGTCGTGTAGATGCGGCAGCTACAAAAAGGAGGTCGCTTGCGGCAAAGAGTTCCATTGCAACAAGAAGTGCGTGCAGATACGTCTGTGCGGCAGGCATTCGTGCAACAAAAAATGTTGCGACTGTCTGATCAAAAATACGTACAACGCTTGCGAGAAGGTATGCGATAACACTCTGAATTGTCGCAAGCACAAGTGTGCTGCCCCTTGTCACAGTGGCCCCTGTTATCCGTGCGCACGAACCGACGTTGTTCAATGTAGATGCGGATACAACAAGATAACGGTGCCGTGCGGTACGAAAAGGATCAAGCCACCACCTTGCAATAGGCCGTGCAAAATACCGCCGATCTGCCATCACTCCAAACGAGAAACTCACAAATGTCACCAAGGCTACTGTCCACCCTGCAAAAAGTTATGCGGCTTGGTATACAGACGATGTGGCCATTCTTGCGTCGCTGTTTGTCACACAAAAGTTTGGACGAAGGTAGGCAAAAGTGACGCGAAAGTGCAACCAGCAGGGCCGTGGGACGTTCAGAAGGAAACCATGCAGCTGAAAACGTTTGCGTGTCCGCCGTGTAAAGTCTCTGTGCCAGTCACGTGCTTAGGAGGACACGAGACACGTTCGTGGGCCTGTCACGAGGCCAAGCCTACCTCCTGTGGAAGATTGTGCGGTAGAACGTTACCGTGCAAAAATCACACGTGCGAATTGATTTGTCACAAAGTACCGTCTTCCGAAGAAACTAAGAATGGCACACCGTGCATGGACTGTGAGAGTTCGTGTCTACTTCCACGGCCGCCAGGTTGCATGCATTTATGCCCCAGGCTTTGCCATCCCGCGCCGTGCAATCCCTGCAAACAGATAGTTAAAACTCCGTGCCATTGCGGCATAAGTACCATATACCGCAGATGCTTCGAATTAACATCAGCCGCAATTGATAAACGCAATGAATTGCTCAAGTGCGGGAATCAGTGCCCTAAAAATGTAACTATATTCTTAGATCAATATCGTCAACTAGTATAACTAGTATATATAATAGTAATGCGTAATTTTAAATATCCACCTTTTAATTTTTAATTGGCCACGATTTCGCTTCTAGTATCCATGTGGACATCGATGCGCGAACGAGTGTCATCCAGGCCCGTGCAGAAACGAGAAGGAGTGCAGCAAGAAGATGAAGCTGTTTTGCGAGTGCAGACGGATTAAGAAAGAGTTTGTCTGTTCCGTGGTGCAGAAGGAGGGGACTTCGATAAAGTGCGACGACGTTTGCACGAAACTGAAAAACGAAAGACGCCAGGCCGAGGCTGCATTGCTGGAGCAGAAACGACGAGCGGAGGAGATGCGCAATCAGCAAGAGATAGAGAAGTTCGAGCGAAAGTTCAAACCCCGTCGTAAGGGCAGAGACAAGTCCGATAAGAAACCGTCACAGAACGAGACGCGCGGCAACTACAGGAGATATTGGATCTTAGCCGTGTTTGTATGTTTGATAGGCGTTGTAATATTTTATGCAACCGTTGGACAGTCGTGAAAATTGCGACGTCTCGTAGTCGCTGAATCATGAACGACACTGGGCTATACTTTTTAATTCTAAACGTAATATCCAGTTTTTTCTTTTTAAATTGTTTTCCATCGACCGGCGTAAGACAATGCTTCGGTCTGTCGAATCGTTGTCGCAATCTGTATATCTGTATCTCTGCCATAGGTGCAAAGAGTTTTCAATCACATGTACATATTTTGTAAATTTTTTTCTACATTGTACTACGTCTGACGCTCGGCAAAATTGCGAGGAAATGTTAAATATTGTATTATTTTGACACGGAATAATACGTCAATATCGTATGTTATTACGTACGATAACAATCAAAATATCGAAGATTGCTTGTTTATCTTTGTAGTTTATCTCCCTTTAGCCCGCCAATTGATTCAAAAGTGGGCACGTCCGAGGTGCCATCTAGCTCCGAGAAGTCGCTATACTTCTCAAATAATTCATTTGGAGGTTAGTTGGCGTTTCAAAAATTTTTGTTTGTGTTTACACGGAGAAGAAGAAAAAAGATTAAAATGGCAGTTCCGTCCGTTTCGCTATCGACGAGAAACAAAAAACATTTCCTGGGTGTTCCAGCACCCTTGGGATATGTTGCTGGCGTTGGAAGAGGGTAACGTGTAAAAAGCAATGTTATTCGGTTAACTTAACCTCTTTTTTTTTAACAGAACATATTAACACACGGCGTTAATGCCTTACCTTTTAGAGCTACTGGATTCACAACCAGATCTGACATTGGTCCAGCTCGCGATGCGAATGACGTTTCGTAAGTAACTTATGTTCAATTCTTCGGTTTGATTGAACCGAATAATTGTTTAGCACTGGCACCAATTGGTACCAATGTTTCGTTAACGTTGTTCGGTTTCATGAACATTTAGAGATGACAGACATGCTCCGCCTACGAAAAGAACAAAGAAGAAAGAAGAGGAGGAAGAAGACGAAGAAGACTTGAACGATTCCAATTACGATGAATTTTCCGGATATGGAGGATCTCTGTTCAGCAAAGTAGGAATACAGAACTGAAGATTGGTATTAAACGATTGTAATTCCGCAGTTCAATTTATTGAATCGTCAAACACTCTGTAGGATCCTTATGACAAAGACGACGAGGAGGCCGATGCTATTTACGAGGCGATCGACAAACGAATGGACGAAAAGCGCAAAGAATACAGGGAAAAGAGGCTGAGAGAAGAGTTGGAAAGGTATCGTCAAGAACGTCCTAAAATACAGCAACAATTCTCAGACTTGAAGAGGGAATTGGTAAACGTAACCGAGGAAGAATGGAAAAATGTTCCAGAGGTCGGCGACGCTAGAAACCGGAAGCAACGAAATCCTCGGGCAGAGAAGTTCACGCCATTGCCGGACTCGGTTCTCGCGCGGAACTTGGGTGGCGAAACGTCAACCAGCATAGATCCGTCGAGTGGTTTGGCATCGATGATGCCAGGCGTGGCAACACCTGGGATGTTAACGCCGACGGGAGACTTAGATTTAAGAAAAATTGGACAGGCTAGAAACACTTTAATGAACGTGAAATTGAATCAGGTTTCCGATTCTGTTGAGGGACAAACTGTCGTAGATCCCAAGGGTTATCTTACTGACTTACAGAGTATGATTCCGACGTATGGCGGTGATATCAAGTGAGTGAACCGTACCTCGGTGCTGATTAAGATTTAACGAATTTCTATCTATCTGTGATTTAATTTCAGCGACATTAAGAAAGCCAGATTGTTGTTGAAATCCGTGAGGGAGACGAATCCTAATCATCCACCAGCGTGGATCGCCTCTGCTCGTTTAGAAGAAGTCACTGGGAAAGTGCAGGCAGCGAGAAATTTAATAATGAAAGGCTGCGAAGTGAATCCTACGTCGGAAGATCTGTGGTTGGAAGCGGCCAGGCTGCAACCGCCAGACACAGCTAAAGCGGTGATCGCTCAATCGGTGCGGCATATACCGACATCCGTTAGAATATGGATAAAAGCAGCGGATTTGGAAATCGAGACGAAAGCGAAGAGAAGAGTGTACCGCAAAGCATTGGAGCATATCCCAAATTCAGTGAGACTGTGGAAAGCTGCAGTGGAGTTGGAAGAACCGGAAGACGCGCGAATTTTGCTTAGCCGGGCAGTCGAGTGTTGTCCAACAAGCGTTGACTTGTGGCTTGCTCTCGCTCGATTAGAAACATACGACAATGCCAGAAAAGTTCTTAACAAAGCAAGAGAAAATATTCCAACGGATAGGCAAATTTGGACAACAGCCGCGAAGCTGGAAGAGGCGAACGGAAACAAACATATGGTGGAGAAAATCATCGATCGCGCGATATCTTCTTTGAGCGCGAACGGGGTGGAAATCAATAGAGAACACTGGTTTAAAGAAGCTATGGAGGCTGAAAAGGCTGGCGCAGTACACACCTGTCAGGTTATTGTTAAAGCGATCATTAGTTTTGGAGTGGAGGAAGAGGACAGGAAACATACATGGATGGAAGACGCAGAAACCGTAATATTTTACATTACGCTTCTTTAGTTTTATTATAATGAACTAACTATTTTCCAATTTTATATTTCTGTTTACACGACGTTACACGACCCAATTGCTTGTTTCACTTATGATTTTAGTGCGCTCAACAAGGGGCACTGGAATGTGCTAGAGCGGTCTATGCTTATGCGTTATCGACATTCCCCAGTAAAAAGTCCATTTGGCTGCGCGCAGCTTACTTTGAGAAAACTTACGGCACGCGAGAGTCTTTAGAGTCTTTGCTTCAAAGAGCGGTTGCCCACTGTCCGAAGAGCGAAGTACTTTGGCTCATGGGTGCAAAGTCGAAGTGGTTGGCTGTAAGTGAAACTCACCAAAAAGTGAACTCTCGCGAAAGCGTATTTACCACGTGTTTTCTCTTGTTTCAAGGGCGATGTTCCAGCAGCGAGAGGTATTTTATCACTCGCGTTTCAAGCGAATCCAAATTCTGAAGAGATTTGGCTAGCAGCTGTGAAGCTAGAATCAGAGAATTCTGAGTACGAGAGAGCTAGACGATTGCTCGCGAAAGCGAGAGCGTCTGCACCAACTCCTAGAGTGATGATGAAGAGCGCGAAATTGGAATGGGCTTTGAACAACCTCGACGCGGCGTTACTGCTTCTGAAAGAAGCTCTAGAAGCATTCGATGATTTTCCGAAACTGTGGCTAATGAAGGGACAAATCGAAGAACAACAAGGGAATTTAGACAAAGCTTTAGAAACATACAACCAAGCTGCAAGTCTTCTTATTTTTTTTTTTTCTGTTTGTTAAGTAATTTTAACTTGTTGATGTCTTTATTTGTTTCATAGATCAAAAAATGTCCCAATTCTATACCATTGTGGCGTTTACTGGCACAGTTGGAGCACAGAAAGGGTCAAGTTACCAAAGCCAGGTCGGTTTTGGAGAAGGCTCGCTTAAAGAATTTAAAGAACCCAGAGCTTTGGTTGGAAGCTATCAGAAATGAATTGAAAACGGGCGGTGTCAGAGACATGGCAAACACACTCATGGCGAAAGCGCTTCAGGAATGTCCAACATCTGGCTTACTTTGGGCAGAGGCGATCTTTATGGAACCTCGGCCACAAAGAAAGACAAAAAGTGTCGATGCTTTAAAAAAGTGCGAGCACGATCCACACGTGCTTCTCGCAGTATCCAAGTAAATGATCAACGACTTGTCACGATATTTTTGAAAGCAAATTAAAACATGGATTATTTCTTGATGATGTCTTTATTATTTTAATCATTATTTTGCAGATTATTCTGGTGTGAGCACAAAATTTCAAAGTGTCGAGACTGGTTCAATCGTACGGTGAAAATAGATCCAGACTTAGGAGACGCGTGGGCATATTTCTACAAGTTCGAACTTTTAAACGGGACGGAGGAGCAACAAGAAGACGTGAAGAAAAGATGCATTGCCGCGGAACCTCACCATGGTGAAAATTGGTGTAAAGTATCAAAGAATATAGCAAACTGGTGTCTAAGTACCGATCAAATCTTGGTATTAGTTGCAAAAGATTTACCGATTCCAATATAATTAATAAAATAATTTAAGTGAATATTGTATATATATATATATCTATTTTCTAAAAACTAGTTATTAATTATAACAGTAGAATAAATGATGTTCTAAATCGAGAAGAATTCTTTGAAACTTTATATATATATATATATATATATATATATATATGCGATTTAATTTAAATATATTTAAATTTTGGATTTTTTAAAAGTATTTTATTATGTTTTATTATGTAACCAATAGAAAACTCGTTAAAACTACAGATGAGATATAGAACTGTATGCGCATCATCTACTCTATAGTTAACAAAACAATTCTCAACTATTAAATTCAACTAGAAATTCGCGCCGGTAATATTAACATGTTAACACGTACGTTCATTCGTTGTAGCTCTGTTTGTTAAATTCTTCTGTTCAGATCTAAAATACATTTGACAACTAAGTGACGAGGTAATCCGTGCTCGCTTAGTAAATACCTTTGCTTCGATATTCTGTATAAAATACATTTCTTGCTATACCAAAGGTAACATTTATACTACATTTATTATGTTTATTTATCACATTACATTTATTATGCTTATTTATTACGTTACATTTATTACATTTACAAATATGTTACATTTTTTAGTTTACAGAAATATCCAGTACGTTTTTATAATTAGCATACCTATTTAATCCACAGACAAAAGATGAAACGTTCATTGAGAAGTACCGTAATGAACAGCGTTGCCTCTTTCTTAAATAAACCAATTTTCGCGAACGTACCGCGGTATCTTAGAGCGTTAGAAACACCAAACGCGAGACTGCCCATATGACGAGCAGCTGGGATAACTGCGAGATGAGTCATTCCAGCTCTCGTCAACCCCTAGAACGTCCTTCAGTTTCTCGCTCCCTTTCCATTGTTCCAGAAATAACAGCGGCGCATTCCTCCGGTACTTTTGCTTACACGCGATTCCAAATAATCCAGGACTAATAAATTGCTACCAAAAAAAAAAAAAGTCGTACCAAGAAGTCGTATCGATACAAGCATGATCTCAATCAGTGTAAATAGTGAAGTATCGAAAGTGAGTTTACGCTTGAAAAACATGGAACTTTTTCGTGCGTCGAATGCGAGATCACGCTCGCCGCGAAGGGTGAGTCAGCCACCCTCCTGATGACGGTCAAGGAGACCATTGGAAGAAGTGTTCGACGAATGGTGGGAGGAACTCGGTAGAGGAAGGGGAATGAAATCGGTGGCACGCGATTGGTTGACATTCGGGGTCGGAATTCGTGGTGGGGGTTTAGAACAGCGGCGAGCGTAGAATCGCCAGAAAGAAGAGAGTGGAAGAGCGGTTCGCCGGTGTTACCTGGTGTTACGTGTCGCACGGGAATCACTAGCCGGTTAGTCAGTGTACTGTCTCCATCCTGCCCTTGAACGTTTCGCTGGAACGGTGTTTGCGCTTGCCTACCTCTCGAAGTGACAACTGACAGGTTAGTGCTCTTTGTCGCCGGCGTAACTCCATCGACGATCGTTCAAATTGCATGCAAACTATTCGTATGGCTGAAAAGGCATTGGGTTCGAGAAACGAGTCGGTTTTCTTTGTTGTAGTTAAAAAGAAGGAAAAAAAGAAAAGAAAAGTCAACATCGTGCACCGTGTGCATACGCTTGCACGTATTTCTTTTTCTCTTCTTTTCTTTTCTTTTCTTTTTTACAAGCAGAACGTGATCCCCCGGTATCCGCCGGGTCGCCCAGATCGTCCTCCCCGCTCTCGAACTTGAAAATTGCCAGAGAGGATTAACATACTTTCGACGATATCGATCGTCTTCGTTGTTCACCGATCGAAAATGGAGGGGTGTGGTCAAATCTCCATACGCGTACGGGTCTCCCTCGTTTGATACGAACAAACAGATTTTCCCCAGTGCTTTCCCCTCTGACGTTACACGCAGACGTATAATATACACTTTATCGCGATGTTCCGTGTAATTTGTTATTCATTTGCAGCGCTCGAGTCACCCGGAATAAGAAACATATCGTTCTATTGTGTTATTATCTACTGCCCTTTATACTTCGTGCACAATCTGAATCATTTTATGCGTGCCCCGGTATAGAATTAACTCGAAGTAACAATTTGGCTATAACGCTTTGGCTAAATAAGTCGTAAGCCAGATACATACCGAGTCGCACGAATTTTAGGAAGCTCGAGTACTGGCTCGAGTGCTTATCGTTGAACTTCTGTGGGCCCCCTACGTCAAGATGATAGGATAGGATGCAAGGGCGTGGTTTTGACAGATGCACTCCGCTTCAGGCACGCAAATGCTCTTTTCGCTCTGTCGGCCGCTTTGCAGTCCACCCTTTGTAAACGACGAGTATCCACTTTCACGTCTCGTCGGACGGCGAATTTCCAAAAAAAATTCACTTTCGCTCTTGCGAATGTTGGAGAGGCTCGGTGATAATTGTAGCAACGAGAGTTTTACGTACTTTATCGGACAGCTGCCTTGGCGGATTACGTCGCGACGCGAGTTGCATTCCTCGCTAATTAAATGTACACACGCTTACGCGTGGTATCTTCATAAGGGAGAACCCAGCGGTATTTGCATCTTATCATGTCGCGGACAAGTTGGCTGGCTTCAAGGCGAGCGAGCGCGACATTTCGAATAAGCGAAACGCTCTGTTTGCCGATTTGTCGAATCGGCGGACGCAATTTATCGTCGCGATGTATCTCGTCGAGCGTGTTGCTTTATTCCTCGAACGTGACGAGAGAACGATAACTTCTATCTATCCTGTGCAAGCTAGTACGTTCGAGACAGATAAAAGACGATGACAAATTCGTCCCTCCATTGGGACGTTTCGTTTTCGAAACGAAATTCACGATTATTTCTAGCCCCCGAGGGGTAAGCGAATTTTCGCAACGAATTTTGTCCCCGGTGAACAAGCGTGTTTCGAGTTTCTGCGATTTTCAATGATCTGCGACCAATGCATGTTTGCAAATGCTCGAGTGTCGATGGAAAAAGAAGAATCGAGGATCGAGGTGAATCCTACGCGACGTATTTAAAATAAAACCCACCTTTTTACCATTGACCATGAAAGCCGAGGTCGTCGATACGTTATGTAGTACATATAGATAGCCGTGGAGAGTTCAGATACCCCACTCTTCTACCCCCTCCCCTCCCCCCTCTGCATTGCCAATCGATGGAACCGTCTGCCGCTAGTCGGCCGCTCCCCCGAATGCAACCCCTGCACGTATAAAACTGGCACGTATATACTTGCGCGGCAATCCCGAGGGAGCTCGCCCGCGCGCGCACCACTATTTCATTCACCTCCCGGAAGAGAAATATCCCAAGACTTCTTCGAGCACTCTCAAGGTCAACTCGTAAAGGGCTAAAACCTAACCTAAAAATACAACTGTATTATAAATTTGGAGATATATTATAACGAGGCAATTAACCTCTCGCGCTGGAACGACGTGCCACGCACGTCGAGAATTTTTTGTCCCAACAACTGCAATGTTTCTTCAGTTTCAAGTATATTTAAACATAACCCCAGGCAAAACAAATAATAGATTTATTACTTCTTAGTAATAATTTCAATCCAGCGATGTCACACCGACGAGTTGAAAAATAAAGCGACGAATTATTGTATACAGTTTGGTCACTCGTTATGGTCCGCGAATCAGTTGCCAACGCAAGAAGTTAATGCTGTGCCACATACGTTCGAGAACTTTTTGTCCCAAAATTGCTACATTTTCTCAGTTTTAAGTATATTTGAATATAACCCAGGCAAAACAAATAATATTAAACATTCATTATTTATTAATTCTATTTCTATCCAATGATATCATCTCGACAAGTTGAAAAAGAAAGCGACGAATTATTGTATACGGTTTGGTCGCTCGTTATGGTCCGCAAATTAGTTGCCAGCGCAAAGGGTTAACCCCTTGCGCTGGAATGACGTGCCACGCACGTTCGAGAACTTTTTGTCCCAAAAATGCTACATTTTCTCAGTTTTAAGTATATTTAAATATAACCCAGGCAAAACAAATAATATTAAAAATTTATTATTTATTTGTTCTATTTCTATCCAGTGATATCATCCCGACAAGTTGAAAAAGAAAGCGACGAATTATTGTATACGGTTTGGTCGCTCGTTATGGTCCGCGAACCAGTTTCCAGCGCAAGAGGTTAATCAACGCTGAAGCAAATGATAAAAGATTAAAATTCTCTTAGTATTTTGTGACTTAATATGTAATTCTTTTGCAACTTTGTCATTAATGGTTAATTTTGGTCAAACGAGTGGCAGAAGATTCGTCATTGTGACACAATTAAACGAATCTCTTCTGAACGAGACTGGTATCCCCCACCCCCTTTTATATTCGTCAAGTACTACAGCCAGGATGTCGCTCGTCGTGCAGAAGCGCAATGACGAAAGCAATCTGCAATCAACGAGATTGGGTCAAAGGGTTCTCCCTTCAGGGCTCTTTCCATTCATTCACGGGTGTATGCCTTGGCACTCGTTTACGAAATCTTGACCGCTAAAGGGGATTCCTTTTCGCGTCGGAATACCGGCATAATTAAACATGTACGACGTGGCTTTCGTTTCGTTCGGCGAATTCGCGAATTCGAAAATTCCCTTTTTCGAGCGAGATCCGAAAGACGAGTGCAAATCTGCGAGAATAAAATTGCCACTTTTACATTCGATCCTTACATTCGTGAAGTTAAAGTTAAAAATTTGTCAATTACAGAGACTCGTTGAGATCTATGTATATATATATATATATATATATATATATATATATTTTTGTCCTTTCTTATTTTTCTTTGCAAATGTGTCTACGTGTTTCTACGTGCAAGATATTCACATTCTTTTTTAGCAGGTGTAAAAATTGGACTACAGAATGACCGGTGGTCTTGGAGATTTCGAGAATCCTGTAAATCCATATCGTTACGTGGATTTTTAATTTGACGTGCGATTCTAAATGAAAATTCTATCGGCAGACTTTCCATGTCCGAGAAGAAGTTGCGTTTTGCATCGACGCGAAAAAAAGAAAAAGTAGTGTTTCTACGCTCGCGTTTGAGGACAAGCTGCCTGGTAACACGTAATACGTCCCTGAGCGTACGCGCCACCGCTCGATACGATACGCGCGCGTCCAGGGTTCGTTAGCCGTCACGGTTGCACGAAGGAGGGAGGGAGAGAAGAAGCAAGAGAGAGTGAGAGGGAGAGAGAGAGAGAGAGAGGGCGTTTGTATCACGTTCGCCCGGAGCGCGAGCGCAACGCGGAATCATCGCAAGCAAAACGCATTTTCTAGCCGCGCTGCACGCTTTTACGTGGGTATACGATAATGGTGGGTAACACGTAGGTGGCCGAGCGTGTGCGCCAGTCCACCACCACCACCATGACTACCACCATTAAACTGGTCGATGCAATCGCTACGCGGGCCCGCTCGGAAACGAACCGCTGCATACGCCACTGTGTGCAAGGGTCCTCCATTAAACGCGATTACCCAAGTTAATTGGCAGGCCGCGCGAACTCGTTAGCCGTCAGCCGTAAGATCTCTTTCTCTCTTTACCGAGAACCCACGACAGTGTCCGAAACCAGAAACTTCTGAACGATATAACCGATCTTATCGATCTTCCAGTCCACCGGACATTCTCGGACGCACACGACTTGCAGTAGAGGTTAGGGACAACGCTAGTATCTTCTTAACCTTTTGCGCTGGAACGATATGCCACGCACGTCGTGAATTTTCCGTCCCGAAATTGCAATATTTTCTCAGTTTTAAGCATATTGAAACGTAACCCGAGAACAGGCGAAACGAATAATAAATTTATTACTTCTTAGTAATAATTTCTACCCGGTGATACTGTACCGGCGACTTCAAAAAGAAAGCGACGAATTATTATGTGTGGTCACTCGTTATGGTCCGCACAACCAGTTGCCAGCGCAAGGGGTTAACTAAATTACATATAACAGGTGTAAAAAGCGATCGATGTATAAACGACCAGTTGAATTCGAATAATTTAGCTAGCTTTATCTGTGATCGAAGTTGAACGAATGCTACTCTCGGAGAGATTTCAAACGTGTTTCAATCTCGTATGACGTGTTCAATCTCGCGATGAGCCACGGCTCGAAAGCGTGGTGTTGTACACCGACGCGTCCTGCAAACCGGCTAGCGCGTCGGTGCGAGCAACCTAGTTTCCTTATTAACTTGCAGCAGACCTCTTTTCTCCTCGCGGCTCATGAGATCGAGCAGGATCTACACCGTGATTTCTCTTCGGACACTGGCGCACCGAGACCCTGTTCTTTTTCAGTTCTTCTTCTCTTGCTTCTCTTTGGTCGTGTCGTGATAATTCAATGAGATATTACAGCCTTCAGAGTCGGTCCGAGAACCACCGTTGGCTTTCTTGACTTTCGTGAAATCGACCGACTTAACGCCGTAACGTACCGCGTTCGAAATCGTGGCACGGCTATGAACGTTGAATACAGCTACATCGATTTTGCCATTTTCTAAGCTCCTTTTGTTTCGTAAAATTACACGAAAGATTGAAGAACGGAGAATGAGCCGGTCTTAGGAAGGTTGGTCTTATTACGGCTGGCACAGCCAAAGCAATCCCTCTTCGTTTTGTTACCGTTACGCATAATACAGCCCAGCGGGTGTTGTTTCAGTATGCGTGCGCTCGATGCAAGACCTCCTACACGTGTATCGAGAGAGGATGAGGGAGAGGAGAAATATTTAACAAGCGGATACGTAAAGGACACGAATGTGTTCCACAGTTGCGTATTCAGCCTCTTTCGAGCTCTCTCTATATACAACCATACGACTGGCTACCATATAAGGACCTATACACAGCCTTGTCGATGCTGACCCACCGTTGGAACGCTCCCTCGAAACGCTCTCCTGGAGCCACTGACGTACGCTTATCTGCGCCTTCTACTCCTTTCAAATTTACAATTTTCTTTTCTTTTTCTTCTTCGACTATTATTATTCTTCGCTCGTGCTAATTATCTTACAACTAACGTAACTCTGAAAAAAAAAAAATCGAGAATGACAAAGCAGAGTACCATCCTTCATTAGGAGAGACATTTATCTGTGCCTTTCTCGTCACTCAAATTTGCAGTTTTCTTTTTCTCGATTATTCTTCTTCTTGCCGTGTTGTATTCGTTTGCACGAGTTATTTCACAGCTAATGTAAATTCTTAGATAATCGAAAGCAAGCGTGAACTTCGAAAAAATAGAGTACCAGTTTTCATCAGGGAAGTGTACGTACTTATGTACACATATTTCTTGATATATTCGGCTTTCTTGACGTTTCTAGAGAAAGATTCTTAGAGGGAGGGGGGAGGGGGGAAGAAGCGTAGGTATACAGTTTCTTTGTAAGACCTTGGAAGGCTAATTCCTTTTGAAAGCATAAATAGTGCTGATTTCCTCTGAAACAATAACGAAGTTCCAGGAAGCAGTGTGTGTGTGTCACAATGGTGTTTCAAGTGCTGATAAAGCTTTCCGCGAGTGTCTTAACCATTCTGCTTTGTGAAATGCGCACAAGCTCTCTTTGTCCCTAGCCTGGTGACACTTTCGTCCGTTAAAAGTGGGGTTGCCGTGGAAATGCCTGAAAGTAATGGATACACTGGCGAAGTAAATAGGGAAAAAATAACGCGGGAATGAAAACACAGAAACGGGGCGACGGGGGGGGAGGGGAGGGCGAGACGGGTGGAGAACCCGACAAACGTGAGTCATACTTCAGTGGTGCACAAACTTTTTTTTTTTTTAATTGCACGGCGCGTGCCTGTTCCGACCTTACAAAACTGCTGTTATCGTAGCGATTATTCTCGTTGAACGACGAAGGGTAATTGTATCTTGCGCGTGCGAAAATCACCATGTGGCCTCCGAGAGTCCGGAATCGCTCGAAGCAACGTGAACACGCCGAAATCGTCGCCGATTGTGCGTCACTGCTCCGACAACTGTAAAATGTAAAAAAGCACATCGTCGTGAAATACCGGATTCGTATTATGATACACGTGGCTCCGTCTTTGCGACGGAACGTGCACAGATTATTAATCGTGTCTCAGCGTACGTAAAAAAAAGGATTTTATTGTTTACGTCCCCTTGTTATTTACGTTCTCACAATGTGGAAAACTTTTGTTGCGAATTTCATTTTTTTTTTTTTTTTTATTCACGAATTCTTTCGAATCTTCGAATCTCCGACGAAAATTTAAAAAAATTACACTGTAAATATAACGTAATCAGGCGAATCGAATGAATTCGAGAAACTCAGTAAGTCTGTTCGATCGAAGGAAGTATAATCGCGTGAGATTAGATCGACTAATGGGTGAGTAAAAATGCTTCAATAAGAAGCCACAGTGAAAGATATGTGACCAGAAAGGGAATGAGGAGACGCGAACCGGAAGCGGCGAAGCTTCAGCTTCCGCTTCGTAACACGCCTGGCTACCGCGATGTGCGGTACAAAATTTAGGCAATTAGGACTCGTCAGGCAAATTTCGTTCGTCTAATGACATTTTTGCATGCACCAAGTCCGAGTCGATACGATTAAAACAAGTTCGCTAATTGCAATTAACACGGTACAGTTGAGTTTTCAAGACGTTACACGTCCGATTATGTTCCGACGTAATTACAGAGCCAATCCGTTATTTTATAACGTCGTGAAAAAGGGGGGGGGGGAAAGGAAAAACGAAGAGGAGAAGACCGGAAATACTAGACGGGCAACTTTTGCATTCGCTAGAAACGATGCCGTTACTCGTCCGGAATTTATGGCACTTGCATCTCCGTCTGCGTCTCTCATCAATCGAGGAAAATCTCCTTTTTCATTTGACGTAATCTAAAAAACAAATAACAAATAATGTATAAATAATAAATTATAAATGTATACATTAATGTATAAAAAATAAATAATAAATTATAAATGTATAAAAAATAAATAATATATAATATTGATAATAACGTGCAACGAGAGACGCAAAAAATTTCGAAAAGAAACCGAAGAAGAATTTTAGTTTGTATACAGTAACAACGATGAATCAGTTTCCAGATTTGAAATTTTTCGCATTTTCGAATTCTTCTGTATAACACGTTGCATGGAGGAACGTTTTAACGTTTAACTTGGAAACTCGATGCGAATACGTCGTTGCATGTAACCGATATACAAGGTGTCCTCTAACTGGTAGTATGTCCTCCTACCGAGTAGGGCGCGATTCTGCGTGCAAAAATGAGTCGAAAATAAAGAATAGAATTGAAACCCTTCGATTTTCGAGAAAAATCGAGCTTGAAGATTTATCAGAAACTATACTTGAATTCAGCTAATTCTATACGCGATAGAAAAGAATAAGTAACAGAAGAATTATTCTACGTACGAAAATAGGTAAAAAGTGTAGAATAAAATTTTTTTTTGTAAGATGCTTCGTTTTTCCAACGTGGAAAATTTATCAACTACACGTGTACCAAGGCAATTTTCAACGAAACACACTGAAAGCCTGTTTTCCTCAAAAATGACCGTTTAAATAAAAAAAAATTTTATTCCACGCTTTTCACTTGTTTTCACTTTTCTGTCCAGTACGAAATTAATGAAATTCAAGTAATGATAAATTTTCAAATTCTCGATTTTCTCGAAAACAGAGGCTTTTCATTCGCAAAATTTTATTCTTTCTTTTCGACTCGTAGGATCACTTCCTGTCCGGTTGTGAGACACCCTGTACGTGTGTTTCCCGACGTTTCTGTCAATACGCATTGAAAGTATCGCGTGAAGCATTCGATCGGCCGATAAGTCGCGCACATGCGAGTGCGCTTGTCGCGCGTTTGTATACGCAGGCTTCGTTCGTTTCTCGGTAACGCGATGACAATGAACCGGACGCGTTCGCTGACACTTGCAGATTCATACTTCTCGTTGTTTCCGATATATCCGACGTTCGGTCGTCATTGTTCAGAAAATAATAAAAAAGAAATAGGTTAAAAGTTGAAGCATCATATTTACAGATTTATAATTTCATTGTTTCCAATGTATCTTACGCTCGATTGTCGTTGTTCAGAAAATAATAAAAAAGAAAAAAAGAAATAGGTTAAAAGTTGAAGCATCATATTTACAGATTTATAATTTCATTGTTTCCAATGTATCTTACGCTCGATTGTCGTTGTTCAGAAAATAATAAAAAAGAAAAAAAGAAATAGGTTAAAAGTTGAAGCATCATATTTACAGATTTATAATTTCATTGTTTCCAATGTATCTTACGCTCGATTGTCGTTGTTCAGAAAATAATAAAAAAGAAAAAAAGAAATAGGTTAAAAGTTGAAGCATCATATTTACAGATTTATAATTTCATTGTTTCCAATGTATCTTACGCTCGATTGTCGTTGTTCAGAAAATAATAAAAAAGAAAAAAAGAAATAGGTTAGAAGTTGAAGCATCATATTTACAGATTTATAATTTCATTGTTTCCAATATATCTTACGCTCGATTGTCATTGTTCAGAAAATAATAAAAAAGAAAAAAAGAAATAGGTTAGAAGTTGAAGCATCATATTTACAGATTTATAATTTCATTGTTTCCAATATAACTTACGCTCGATTGTCGTTGTTCAGAAAATAATAAAAAAGAAAAAAAGAAATAGGTTAGAAGCATCATATTTACAGATTTAAAATTTCATTGTTTCCAATATATCTTACGCTCGATTGTCATTGTTCAGAAAATAATAAAAAAGAAAAAAAGAAATAGGTTAGAAGCTGAAGCATCATATTTACAGATTTATATTTTTCGTTGTTTCCGATATATTTTACGTTCAATTGTCATTCAAAAAATAATAACAATAATAATAACAAAGAAATAGATACTTTCTGATTCATACTTCTCGTTGTTTCTAATATATTCGAATCTCGGTCGTCGTTGTTCAGAAAATCAAAAGAAGGAAAATAAATTACAAGTTGAAGCGAGTATTGTGATTTAGATCGATGTACATACTATTGCTTATGAAGACCGTGTACGTATATATATATACTACACGCGTATGTGTATGAAGTTTTGAAACAAAATATTTACGAAATATTTTGATATCTAATGCAAATGTATATTTCATAAAAATAGCAAAAGTTACCTTGTAATTTTTACATACATTCTCGGGTTTCAAATTTTATCGATTTCAATTATGATCTTATTACAGGTGGCAAAATTCTAACCTTTGTTAAATATTTTTTTACTTTCGAACGATCTAATATTTATAATACTTATTATATATTTATTAATATATAATATATATGTATAATATATATATATATATATTGATAATACTTATTAATATTTACAATACTTGCACATTTTATTAATACTTATTGTAAAAGAATATTTCGTACGTATCATCTATTTAGTTTAAAATTTGGAAATGTATGTATTTTGCGAATAACTGAATTCTGTTTTTTTGCCAGACATAACGAGAATCTTTTCTTGGCAACTTTTCAACCGTTCAACCAGACGGTAAACAAAGACATCGCGGACAAAACTCGGCAGTTCACTTCGGACTGCAATTCTAGTTGCGACTGACATCAGTTTTGTAATTGAAAATTCTTCTGGGCATTGATAATCAAACGGAACTCTGCGGGTGGCAAAGTACAAATAAAAATACCATTACCTCTAGTTTAGAGACGGATAATTCGTATTGTAAAATTGAACTCTTTAGATTGTTGTGTGTTGTTCGTTTATAACGTTTTCGGATGTTAACAAGTAACCTGTCAAGGTTACATCATAATATACGATTATATATATTGATATTATTATTATATACATTATTATATATTATTATTATTAATATTACATTATTACTATTATATTATATAATTATCATATACCATCAAGTCAATTAATAACACATAATCTTATTTAATTACAAAATCTTATTTAGTACTAAGAATTACTTGCTTGTTTCAGATTAAAGAGTACAACACATCACCATGTCGAATCCGTCGTTGAAAGACCTGCCAAAAGTAGCCTTAGACTTGAAAAGCGAGTTAGAAGGTTTTAACCATGGCTGTATGAAGAAAGCAGCGACTGCTGAGAAGAACGTTTTACCTTCCGCCGAAGGTAAATTCATTCCCTTGATGCAAAATTTTCCCGTTGCATCTTAACACTGGAACAACCATAATCCCGCAATAATCCCGAACAATAAGACAATAAGCATTTTAGATTTTCTTTTTTTCTTGCTTATTGCTTAGAAGATCCGTGTATTTTTGTCAATATATAGATTTCCATTTGGACGGAAACATAATCGTACGGATCTATTTATTTTAGTCGTTGTCATTTAAATAAGAATGACATTGCATTGCAGAATTTTGATTACGTGTCGAAAACCGGTTGTCTAGTGTCAATACGATTCTCTCACGATTACGTTGTTCCGTGACTCGCTATAGATATACAGAGCACTAATGCTAATAATTTCACCTTTTTTTTCTCTCTCTCTCTCTCAAATGATCGATTGTAATGCATGTTATATTGTAATATATAGACGTGCGACAGGAACGACAACATTCTGAATTAATCCACGATGTGGAGACATTTAAAGCAGACCAATTGAAACATGCCGATACGAAAGAGAAGATCATATTGCCCAATGCCAAAGGTATATCGCCCGAGACTTCTCTCTCTGTTCTCTCTAGGGGAATAATTCATCCTTTGGTTTCCTGCTTCTACTTTCGGACTCGTGGGAACAAGTGAAGATAGTATAGGGTTCTCTTGCTTTTATAGGGTTCTGGTGCTTCAGCGTGGTCGAAACATACGCGGCAAAACCAAGCTTATTTACTTACGCTTTCAGCCTTGGAAGGAATTGATTTGCATGTTTGGTATTTGGTTGTCTATCTGATAGCCCACAACACGACGGTGCGTTCGTTTGGTGATAAAGGTGTTTGAAACGTCGCAATAACAATAAGGCTTTGATCTTTCTCGCTAGAGGGAACCATTTAAAAACAATGTATTCAACATTATTCACTGCGTGAATAACGTAGTTTCCCGCAAGAAACTTGTATTCGTTTGTAATTTGAATAAAGTTTGCGCTGTTTTTAAAATAATTCGCGTAATGGCGTCGTAGCGTTGCGATGAGATTATCAGTTGTGTAGTTGGGTGCGATTCCACTGGTTTTCACGGTGACAGTACTTTTTCTATAATTCTCTCGTACGTGTTTCGTGTCCTGTATTTTAATCTCGGTTCACGTCTTGCAGATGTAGCTGCGGAGAAGACCCAACAGACGCTGATGTCAGGAATCGAGACATTCGACCCGAGCAGTTTGAAGCACACCGAAACTCAAGAGAAGATTTTCCTGCCTGATATGGATGGTACTGTACATTCTTAATCTTTCGTATATCTTTTGAAAGAAACTGCAATTTCGAATGGAATGTTATTACGAAGAAAATTTATATCGGAAAACTTATATTATATTAGAAAGTAAAATAACATTAGATGAATGAGAATTTATGTCAGAAAGTAAAATAATAATTAATTAACGAGATTAAAATTGTTCTGCACAGTGATCCAACAGGAGAAGGAAAAACAAGAATTGATCTCTGACATTGAAAACTTCAATCCCGCAAAATTGAAACACGCGGAAACGCTTGAGAAAAATCCCTTGCCTACCAAAGAAGGTGAGTTCCAGAAGATTTGGAACAGATGCACTTTCAACGAGAGACCAAAGCTTTTCTTTCCTTTCTTTCTTTCTTTCATTGAAACGACGTCTTCTGTTTCAGCAATCGACGCAGAGAAAATAGCTGCTTAAAAGAGAAGCTTTCGTAAACGGAAAGAACGGAAAAGAAAGGGAGCAGCGACTCGTCATTTCTTCCATTTTCTATATCGTGACATTTTATAACAATTACTCATACATTGTCGAGAAGAAAAAAGGAGAATGCGAAACACTGTGTTAATGTAATCTTATGATTATACTTATCCTACCGCCATGAGCGTCCCTTTCGGCGAGACGCGCAAGTCGACTTTTACACGAAACTATTAACAACGGAACGACGATGTAGGTTCAGGCCCAAATTTAATTAAAAAAAAAAAAAAAAAAAAAAAAAAAATAAGAAAGAAAAAAAAAAGTAAGATGCGATGAAACTACACGCGCACAGTCAGTCATCCATTTGATTCTTAACTATAACCAGCGTTGAGACAAGTTTGAGCTTGCATCGACATTCGTCCTTAACACTAACTCGCCAAAGGATGTACTTTTTATACTAAGAAAAGCTCCACGCAGGCAAACGTTATTTTCGATAGCAACAAAATTGGTAGCATTGCATGCGTTACAGAATATCGCAATGGTACAGCGGTTGATCTTATATTTCTGTAAAAATCATATTTTATATAACGGGCTATTGTACTTTTTTAATATTTCGTACACGTCGCATTGTCATTCCGATGAAAATCATGACGAATAAAAAAAATAATTTGTAAGAAGGGGAGCCTTATGATATATTCAAACCTGCTGTCTTATTTTTTGTATTAATTAAATTTATATATACACACACACACACACACACGCACACATATATAATTAATATGTAACAGTTATCATTTGCTACAGCAATTATCTTGCGCAATACTGAGTTTTGAACAGTCGCGCGAAAGTACAAACAAAGAAAACACATATGTATCGGTATTGGTAAGGGTCTTTTCCTAACGAAACAGAACCGGAAAGTATCGAATAACGAGTTATGATTGGCTGACGAAATCTTTTCGTCCAATAGTTTTAGAGAAATCTATTCTAATGCGAAGTTAATGAGAAGGACCTGTTGCTAGTCCTTTGGTAGCCATGCTACGGCTCTAGCTGCAAAGTAACAGTTACGTTGCACGATTTAAAAACATTTCCGTGGGACTGACTGAATTTCGATCCGAAGGAATTCCTCGACGCACTAATCATTCGTCTTCGAGCAGGTATAATTCTGTTTACAATCAACTTTTGCCCGAGGTAGTTAACGATAGACAAGAACGTCCTTTCATGCTTTTCCAATAATGGAAATTGTTGTCATGAGTCGGTGAAAAAAAAAAAAAAAAGAACATCTTCGGAATTTAACATTCAAATGGTTGCTTACGATCATTATTTCCTCACGTTTGTCGAGAATTACGCGCGGATTCGAATGAAATAGAATTCCCAACGAAATAGAAGATTGTTCCGTTATTTCTTCTAGTGCGGCCAAAAATGGAAATATCACCCAGAAAATCATTGAAACGTACGCAAGAACCTATTGACGAATGGCTACAAAGTGAAGGATATTTCAGGAAACATGCACCTAGAGATCCAACTTGTTTATTCAGGGCAGTGAGCGAACAAGTCTATTTGACGCAACATTATCATATAAGAGTTAGGAAAGAATGTGTAGAATTCATGAAAAAAATGAAACACTTATTCACAGAGGTGGATAGAACATGTTTGATTAGTCTCATTAATCATTAATGGTAATATGAACATTTCGGTTAATACACGTTGCTTTGTAGAATATATCAATTCCATTTGAGGATTACTTGGAACAAATGGCGTGTTTTACGGAATGGGGTGGTATGATCGAGATCCAAGCTATGTCGTTGCTTTATAAACGAGAATTCATTATTTTCAATGGACAAAAGCAGGCCGGTCAAAATGTTACAAATAATGGTTTTAAAGATGTGATATACTTGTGCCATACGCCGCAAAAACAGTATGAAAGTATTTATACAAAAGACTTTGTTGGAAATGCTGCTTTTTGTCAATGTATGTGTCTTGTATATTCTTAATATTCTTTCACATTAATATATTAATATATTGATCATGAATATTTTAAAAATTATTTGTAGCTATCGTTTATCAAGTATTATACAAAGACGTGTTTAAAATGGCTAATATAGAAACAACGGTCCATAAAATGTTACACGACAGATCAACTACATTTAGACACGATAAGTTTTTCCTTAAAGACAATCTAGAGATTCGAGAGTAAGTCAGATAATAGTTACATCGTTGGTGTACGCATAGTTAAAAATGTTATGTAAATACAATTTATTTATGTTTAGTCAATTGGCTGCGGAGATATATAACAAGATTGACAGCGGGACCGACGAGGTTGATGATGCACAAGTTGTTGTAAAGAACATACCACCTTTCCCTTATAGAATTGCCAAAGCTCTTGATCCTAACATCTATCGTAATACTGATTTTGATATATGGCACGAAATTAGGCGAGGTAGTAGAAAGAGATTGTTTCTATCGAAATGTATCATAACTTCAAGGGAGAAAAACAAATCATTTGACATATTTTAGAGGTGAAAAATGCAGGATGGACTAGGCACAATAGTCATGAACTCCAAATTGGTGGCAAATGTTTAGTACAAGTGGACTTTAATGAGGAAGAGTTTGACAAAACCAATAATAATAACGTTTACGTGCCATCTCTTGAGAAGGATTCCAATGACAATGATACTAAATTATTGCAAAAGAGAAGCAATGATTCGGTGTTTTATTATGGACACATTCAAGAAATGAGTAAAAGTCAGGGACCTGTGTTAGTTTTTATCGAAGAGTTAGGAGAGAAGAGAATTGTGCCATATTCAGCTCTTAAGCCATTGCCCCCAAAGAAAAATAAACAAGCCAATTGGTTGCCAGTTTGCAAAAAGAATTTACTCTTAGATTCAAGTTAGTATATTCTAGTTAAATTTTTATATATCTTCTACATATTTATGTTTCATTATGATAGATCAAAAATGGAGAAAAGCGTGTGGAACATCATCTCGCAAAATCAAAGAGTCTGCTAATATGAACATTTTATCAAGTAATATTGATAAAAGTGAAAATAATGGTGATATTGTCAATGACATTAACGGGAATAATTTTCAATGGAAAGAAATGTCATTGTAAGTAGAGTTCGTTATGTTAATTATTTAATAAATTTTCATTTTATTTATCGCAAACGAAACATTTATTTATTTCATTGTAGGAAAATGGATCATCAAGAATATGAAAATTATTCAGTGGATAAATGTCCTAATTACTCAATCGACGTAAGCTATAGAATAAAGAATTTAATTACTGTAAAGTCCAAAGATATATAAATTATTATTGCGAGATATTTTGTTTCGTAGAATTCTGTTGAAATGTTTCCTTCAAGAATGATTCTTGACAACACTCAGCCTTCTACAATGGATATTGGTAGGCAAGAAAATAATAAAGAACGTAAAGAAAAGAGTTCGTTCTCACAGAAAAATTCTGAAAATAGTTTTATTAGAAATTCAAAATCGGATAGTCCAATGAAAAATGACAATAATGCCGCTTCATATTCAAAACAGAGAGTGCAGAAGGAAATATATTATTCACCATATGCTGGTATATAATTAAAAATCACATAAATTATTTTATGTAATCGTTGCCATTTCTATGCAGTGAATCATTTTATTTAACATTTTAGGAGATTCTAATGCCCAGATAGACATGCGTTCTATTAATTGCTCTGTGCAAAAGAGTATTGATGTAAATGGCAGTGATTTACCACTCTCAGGTAATAATGCGAATTGCTTTTGTACATACAACTTGATAATGAAATTTATAAATAATCCTTTTTACATCCCTGTAGATCCATTCACTTTGAGATTTTTTTACAATTTAGGATTGGAGGTAAGAATCGTACAATTGTTACAAAATCACAACTACATGTCATTCATTCGTTCCAAACTATTTTATAGTATTTTCGCGGTGGTGCCAATTGGAATTATTTAACAAATAATGGACAATCGCCTAATTTTGGACAGTGGTATCAAGGTATATCGTTTGTACGTCTTTTACGTTAATTTCACACATATATTTATTTACTTATTAATCGAAAAGGAGCATCTCCAAACGAAGAAGAAATTACAAATATCACGCATAACATGATCCAAGAGTGTACGGTAACGCAACAGAAGAAGGAGCCTAACAGCGACCAGAACGAGGTGCAGTCACTGTGCCAGGAGAGTGGAGATAAATATGCGAATGATACGAAAAATGCACAGATTCAAAAGACCACCGAAGTTCAAAAAGGGAATGACGGGAAAGAAACGTCTTCGTATTCATCCCGTGACAATAAGTTGGAATCTGCGAACAAGGAATCTTCCCGTTTCAACAGAAATGGGTTAGGTCCACGTTTTAAGAAGAATTTCGAGAGTAAGTAATAAAACACCGGAACAACTGTTTCCGCATGCGTAATAAACGCAGTTGTAACAAACATTTATCTTTCACGCAGATCGATATCGATCCTCCTCGCATTTTGCCAACCAGTACTTGAGCAACGGATCGAATTCTAAACTCTCCAAGTTGGAGAAAGATACGAAAGAAAATACCATGAACGTTCAGTCTCCACACTCGATGCATCAACAGTTACACGCACCTGCGAATGCAATGAACGCTTACCAAGCGTCTTACATGCAACAAGGCATGTATCCCGGACTGCCGTACTACGGCAACGAGGCAGATGCATTCGCAAACCCTTACTATTCTCTCAATCCAGGTTTCATACCGATCCCGTGTTTACCGCATTCCGATATATACGACAACAACAACGTGCAATCCTTCTCGCCGCATTTATGCCCCGGAATGGATTATACACAGGCTTACTCTGCAGGTGTATGTCCGCCGTACTTGTGCCCTCCGCCAACCCCGTTCAACATGCCGCCGCAAAATATACCCGAACACTGGTACGCTGTTGCTGGACAACCGCACTACATGCAATACACGCCGGTGTTGTCCGTGCCGACGGAGACATCGTGCAACGGGGTAGCACAAAACGCTAATCAAAACGCTTCATCTTAAAAAGCTGATCTCGCTAAGTTGTTGCTTACACACTTTCCGTAAAGTTCCTACTACTTTTATATAATTCGTTGTTGGATAGTTCCATATCGAAGCGAGACAGATGGATCATTGCGTAATCACAACAGGTCATTTTTAACTGTATAACCAAAATACCATTAACATGTATAGATATATAAAGATACGTTACAGAAGGAAAAACTTTGTAAACGTAAATATCGTAATATATATAAAATTAGAATTACAAATTAAAAAGTACAAAAGTTGAATATTCATGGTAGGTTTTGTAACGGCTCTCGTATTAAGCTAATAACAGTATAAATTATTTATCTTCGATGTAAGTTGCTGCGATACCTGTATAATTGCATTTCATTTCGATACGGCTTTGTCACTGTACGCGCGAGCCGACCAAAGCAACGGACAGCCTTCTGAAATTTTATACAGGTGACACACACACGCACACACATTTTTCAGGTTTAATTAATATATATATATATATATATATATATATATACTATACTCGTTCGTTTTTCACTTGTTCGTACAATATTTTCTCCTAATAAAAAAAGCAATGCAGAAACGAACATCCATCTTTTTACCCGTGTAAAGATAAAACTGTAGTCGCGTCGCTTCGTGCAACGCGTCGTTCGATTCCATTTCAAATTTTCCCTCCCTGCATTGCTCCCAACGGTGCGTGCGCGCGGTCGATAAAAGTCACTAGACGCGTTTTCCGTACGCCACGAATATTTAATTTCGCGAAAGAAAATACAACAAACAATGGTGGTTAAACGCGAGATAAACGATCGCCGATCTTTCGTTCGTCTCTCCTTAATCGTCGTCCGATTTTCGCGTTTTCAATGTTAATCGCGTTCGCATCGGTCGTCAAAGCGTCCGCCATTGGACGGACGGGCACGGTTCTAAACCGGTGAGGAAGGTGCGCGCTCGGGATCTTTCAATATACAATAAACACCGTGGTTCTGCTCGCTGGTATTCCACGCCATGACTAAAATTTGTCGGAAGAGTAGGAGTGCGGTAGCTGTGACAGGTCAAACAGTGAACAGCGAAATTACTTAATGCCCGTTCGGGCTGTATGGTTTCTCGCATCGTAACGTGACGCTGACGGATTATCGTTGCGTCGGTTCGTTGTTTCTCAGCTCGGTGAATTATCGCCGAGATACACATCAAGTATATCCAGCTCCGGGATCTGCTATTTTCGTGGAAACGGTAGAACTCGGGAGACGAGAACGGGCAGAGCAAGCGCAGAAACTGAAAAAGGAATGGAGGTTGGTCGCGGCCAGTTTATCCCGAAAATTAATGCCCGACGTGATCGATAGCACTGTGTCCCCTGTGAAAACACGCGATAGCACGATATCCTGCGTTTGTGTCGCACTGACGAAAAACGAGAACGTTGTCCGTGTTTGTTGTTTTTGGACTGTGCTCGTGTTGTTTCTCGCTTGCCTAATTGGGAATAATCGGGAACGCACGCACATTGGGTATTTCCCTCGCGTAATTATCTACCGTCGTACGGCAGTGACTGTTCTCTTATTTTTCTCTCCCTTTTTCCCCCCTTTTTCGCTGTTTATTAATTTTTGCACACTACCAGTACCGTGTATGTGCGACAAGATTTAGACTTTTTTTTTTTTTCTTTTTTTAATCGTATCTTAGAGCAGCTTAATTCCGTGAAAACTGTAAACATAATAGGGTGTTCAGAGAAGTACATCAAGTAAGTTGAAATCAGTTACTTCTTGATGGGTCATTGCGAGTTAAAGAGGTCACACGTATCACATGCTTGACTCGTTTCTTTCTTTTTAGACAATCGTTGTTCCATTGTTCAAGTTCAACTAGGCACGAACATTGGGTTGTTTGTAACGATCGTTAGGACTTTGAAAGTGTACAAAGAGACTAGCGCGAACAACGCGCACAGTGTGAAATGACGCAACGGCGTGAGAAATAGAATCCTTTCTGGAATGAAATGATCATCGAAGCATCAAAGTTTGACGACAAATGATTGTTAGAACGTGAATTCATGCTTACAAGTCGTCGATTTAAACGCCACTTTTAGCATATGTATATCACACATTGACTCAGATTGATTCGTCAGATACTGTTTGGTTTTCTTTTGCAACACCGATATATGTACAACGTTTGTTTCTGATATTTTCATGCGACTATATTTTCATTGTGTGACTACAGGTAGACGAATGTTCAGCTGGTGGTGACAGCGGGGCCGAAGAAGACGAGGATGATGCATCGTCTCGCGGATCCAGAAGCAACAGCAGTAGCAGCAGCATCAGTGGAAGCAGTACTTCAACCGACAGCGGGGACGACAGCGGGGAAGAACACGGTACTAGCGGCAGTGAGACCCACAGTTCTGGCGAAGAGGACGAAGAAGAGAATGACAACGCGGAATATTCGGTCAAAGCGGAGAGTCCAGACACTTTGGTCCGAGATTTTATATTTTTACACGAAATTACACAAACACAATACTACTACGTTTGCTGAACGAAGAACTTCATTTCCAGAAGTGGGAAACATGCATCGCTGCAAACACCAAGATAAAACTGCCGCAAGATCTCTGCGAACATGCAGCCATTTTCAAGGAGTTTCTGGATTACCCTTACATTTGGAACGAATGCCTTACCGAAAGTCAAAGGGAGACCCTTTGCAACCTTCTGCCAGCTTTCCCAAAGGATTGCGACGCGGAAGCTGAAACTGAGAAAACGCTGCGTATGTTATTCGAGCGTGAAAATCACAGGTTAGACGTGGTTAATCGTCATTGACGAAGTTTCAAAGGCGAAGCATAGTTTTTACGTTTGTGTATCGTTTATTTTCAATTTGCCTGTGTTAGATTCGGCGTAGCACCTTTGGACGCATTTCATAGTCACCTGTCTGCTGGTCATTACCGACCGGACATCAGAAGAATGTGCAGCTTGGTTCGCAAAGCGCAGCAGAGGAGATTGTTGTTCGAGGAGCGGAAACGATCCTACGAGCTTGCCAGTCAATTACTGAAGTCGAGGGAGAGCTTGCTGTCCAACGCGTATAAACAGGGTTTCTGTCAACCGGCGCAACGAACGGTGTCGAAGATCCAATGGAGGAAGCCGAAACCTGCTATGGGTAAGTTAAGCTTACGCCGCGATCGATCGTGAAAAATTTTCTGGCTGTTTATACTTCCCCCACACTCCAGCCGTTTGGCAGAGAAGTATGTAGTAACTTCCGAGGGACAATACTAACAAGCAATGAACCGACAGTTGAAGAGAAAACGCAACTGCGCTATTTGGAGGAACTGAATGCACTGAGGACAGAGCTCGGAGCGAGCGCCAAGTTAGCGGCCGACACAACGTCCGAGAACGAGGAGAACTATCCGCACTATCAGTTGTCCGGGGCTAAGCAGAAGAAGAAGAAACGCTCGTTTATGGGCGCTCAGGGATTGTCCATTCGGGGCTTGCAAATAAATCACGAGGATGAGACTATCCGGCCTGTTTTCTCCACGCTGCAGCGGGCGGAATATCCTGCGAACAGGTCTCTGTTTGTACGCGAACAAACGGAGGAAATGTACCGGGAGATGTTGCTCGAACACAAGAAGAGAAGAGCACGGCGTGACGTACGTAAAATCAACGTTATATACGATTACGAAATTCAATCGTCGACATCGACGCGCTAATGTTTATCGTGTTTCCTCAGATTCATCCGGAATTGAACACGCAGGGCATCGCTCTCGCCGACTTGACTCAACGAGCGCAGATCGGACAGAAGCACAAATTGTCGCTCGGCCCCGCCGTACGCATCGCGCCGGCGAAGAAGCGAATAAAGCTGGAGCACTCGCCGCTGTGTGCCCCGGCGCCGAGATTAACGAACTCGATAAAACACGAGAGCGACAACAGCGATTATTCTCACACGACGGACGAGAACCGACATTCCTCCAACGCGTGTTTGGACGTGGATCACAGAATGCTGACGCCGATCAAGTCGGAGCCTATAGACGCGTACGAGATGCATCAGCTGCCCAAGAAGAAACTCAGTCCCGTCGCGTTGAAGAGTGGCAAGACTTCGATGATGGCCGCTCCGGAAATAAAGAAGGAAGTGGAGGACATGGAGTACGACGATATAAAAACGGAGCTCGGCACGGCAGTGAACGAGGACCCGCCGCTGGAAACGGAAGAGGAGGAAGAGAACGACAAGAAGGAGCTCGACTTGGACAGCATCGACATGATGCAGCTCCCGATACAGCTCGACGATGGCATCGATATATTGGACGACGTGAAGTGCGAGGACGAGGGAGTTGTATCGATACCTGACAAAGAGATCGCTGTCCCGTCGAACGAGGACGCCATGGACATCAACAGCGGGGCGGAATTGATGCAAGAGACGCACGCCTGTTTCTTCTCGTTGTTGAGAGACGCGTTCACCTCGAAAGGCGAGTATAGAATGAGCGCCGGTGAAATGAAGGACGCTGTCACCCAGTGGCAAGGGAATCCCATTTCACCGTTGAACGATTGGTACTCCCTGGCGTCCTCTTGGCCAGCACTGGTCCCGCTAGCTTTGGGATTCCTTGCCGGTGAGCTCACTTATTCCCAAGACATAGGCGACCGACAGGAAAAAGAATCATCGGAGCTTGTCCCCTACTTGGAAAACAAAGGAAGCGGCGTCTATGCGTGGATCGGTGCCGGACGAGACTCAGACTCGCGTCTGTCTGACTTGTGCGGCAAGTTCTTGATGCACAAAGATTCCCTCGGTCTGGTAGCCGTGAAACAACAGAACCAAGCGCCTCAGGTCAACAGCAGCGCCAACGTTAACAGCAACTCTGTTGCAAGTGGAAACGCAAACTCGAGCGGTAGAGATAGCAGCCCGGCGACGGAGTCGATCAACGTCGATGGTGCGTCTGTCAACAGCGTTGCGGAATGGGAGCCACCTAGGGCTCTCTGGCCCACCGAATGGAAAGTTCGACCGTCCACGATGGAGGAGCGAGAAGAGTTCAGGAGGCAAGAACGTATGCGTTACGCTGCACCTCACAAAGCCTTCACGTACAGAATGCACGGTTATGCTTCTGTCGTGGGTCCGGTGAAAGGCATTTATCAGCACAACGTTGGTACGTTGTTCGATTCGACGAATTTCGAAAATTTTAAAATTAGTTTAAACTTTTGTTTGACTTTTGTTTGGCTGTGAATGATGAATACACTCGTCGTGAAGAAATGGCAATTCTTTGCGGAAGACAAAACCTATTTGTAAATTTCAGAGATTTTAGAATATTTTCAGACTAGACTTAGGTCTTCTTACATCGTTTATAAATATTTTCTTGCTATTATTATTAATTAAGTTAAACAATAGGATTATTGATTTAAAAAAAAAAAAAAAACTCATGTCACTTTTTTATAATTTGATTCAATTTTAACAGCAGCTGCACATAATTCTTATATTAGTTGAGAGATTAAAGAAATCAAACAGGTCGTTATTTACATTTCATTTCATTTCATTTCATTTCATTTCATTTCCATTTCAATTTTCATTTCCAGCCTCTGGTTTAACCAAAGCTCGAGGACACTCATTGCTGGTGGCGGATCGACCAAACTTTGTGACGATCCTAGCCTTAGTGAGGGACGCTACCGCAAGACTTCCTAACGGCGAAGGAACTCGAGCCGACATTTGTCAATTGCTGAAAGACTCTCAGTACATCAGGGAGCAGACAGAGAGTGACGACAAGGAAGGGTACTTGCACTCTGTAGTGTCTGGAGCTTTAGACAGACTGCACTACGAAACAGATCCGTGCGTACGGTATTATCCACGACGCAAAGAGTGGCTCTACCTTCATCGAGCACGTTCAGAATCGGAATTTGGTTTGTATCTACTTGAAGACATTGCTGTCGCGGTTTTGGTCTTGCGTTCTATACGTTGGAGATTACATTGTGCCTTGCCTTCCTTTGCAGAGATGTACCATCAACAGTTGCAAGGGGTTGCAAAGAATAAGAAGAATGGTGGCAGTATGTCTCGAAAGGCACTGCCCCCGGTGATAAAGCCTATTGGTGCCAACAAAGAACAGTCTCCCAGCAATAATAAAGAAGCTACACCTAAAAAAGAAAGGAAAACCGCGGCGTCTGCTATCCAACCTGTCATCTCGAGGTGAACTTCAAACTTTACCTAGCGAGGAGAGTTTTAAACAATATTTTGATTGCACGTTTCTTCTTCTCTTTGCAGGAAAGAGCAAAAGAAAACCGAGGAGAAGAACATGAACGATCATTCCGGTACTACGGAACAACCCGCTGTGATCACAAACATAGTGACAACGATCAATACGCCAACGACTTCGGTAATTTCCATGTCGGGGACTACAGTCCCAGCCACTACGACCCTCCCGACTTCCTCTACTTCTATCAGTACTATCACCGTGGAGAAGGACATAGCAACAACTGTGGACGTAAAATCGCAAATCACTGCGAACGTCCCGGCGAAGAAGGCAACGAACATCGGTGGAAAACCGGTCGCTGTTGTGAAAACCAGTGCCCAGAGTTTGCTACAGTCGAACCAGCAACACTTCCCGCATCATCAGATTCAGGTGTCAACGTCCGCTGGTCTGCAGACCATTCGATTGTCCGGACACTCCGTGTTGCACTCTGCTCAATCCATAGTGGCCAACAGTACTTCCAACGTGACGAACGTTACCACCAATTTAACTACGATATTGCCACCCACCAAACTACCGAGTCAACAACAGCAACAGCAGCAATCGCAACAGTCGCAGCAGCAGCAGCAGCAGCAGCAGCAGCAGCAGCAAACAACCATGATGGCCAACCAGGCTGGAAAGAACATCTTGCAAGCTGCTAGTATAAAGCAACAACAGTCTCAACAGCAGCACGTGCTGCCTGGAAAGACTTTGCTAGCCTCTCAGATCAAACTGGTCAGCTCTGGACAAATCAAATCGCTCCTCACGGGTCATGGGCTTCAGGGTCAGACGATATTCATCAAACAATCGTCACCATCTGGCAATCAGTCGCAACAGATACAACAGCAGTTGAAGGTGCGAAATTGGTTGAATTCCTACTTCGTACTTTCTACCATGCGTACTTATATTTCGTATAATCCAGCGTGTTTGCGTTGTTTCAGCAGCAACAGCAACAGCAGCAGCAGATACAGCAGAGAGTTGTCGCCAACCAGCAACAATCGATACAGACGTCGGGTATGCAGCGCATTATCGCTCAGATTGGAGGGAAGCCAATCGCCGTGCAGATTCAACAGTCACCGCATCAACAGCAACAGCAGAAGATACTGGCGAAGGTTCTAACGAGTTCTGGCAGCGGGCAGCTCATCTCGGTGGAAAATCTGCTCGCGCAGAAGGGACTGAAACTGGCAACGACGACCAGCCATGCGAATCAACTCGCCAGACAAGGGAAACAGGTCATACAAACTCAGTATCAGGTATGTAATCCTTTTTTGTCCGTGTCTTTTTTTTTTTTTTTATTCTTTTTCCCAGTCTCAGCTTCCAAATTGATCATTTCCGACGCGACTCTCAGGTAGTGTCGCAGGCACAGACTTCGTCGGGTCAGTCGAAGATCATTGCCAGCACGCAGCAACAGCCGCAACCGCAGCAGGCGCAGACCGTTCGAATGGTGACGGCTCAGCTAGCTGGCAAGCCGATAGTTTTGGCAAGTGGCAACAAAAACGTGGGAGTCGGAGTGAGCAGCAGCGGGAGTGTTGTGCTTGGCAAGCAGCAATCGTCGCAGCAACAGACGCAGCAGCAGCCCATCATCTTGCCGAGCCAGTTGCTCAACATCAAAACGTTGCACGGCTTGAAAGTGATACCAACGCCAGCTGGGTTGAAGACCACCGGTGCGGCGGTTTACGCGCGCGTCATTGCTCCGACCACTATAACCTCATCCCAGTCCACGGGAAATCAGCAACAGACTATACAGACGCAACCAACGAGAAACAACACCTACAGCGCACCTTGACAAAATTGATGCCACTCTTTCTCTTTCTCCCTCTCTTCATTTATCCTTGCTCCGAGATTTACTTTCATTTCCCGTAGTTCAGACTCTTATGAGGAACACACCGATTTATATATGTATAAAAGCAAAACGTAAAGGAAGAAGAAAAAAAGAAAAACACGGAAGTTAGTAGAAGCTTGTACGTTGTACACAAGCACGTTGTTTAGGTTTGGCAAAATTAGAAAGAAGAAAAGAGAGAGAGGAAAAAAAAAAGGAAAAGAATCGTCCACAGTTTATTCTTCGACACGTTGATGGAGGATCAGCGACGTAACGCTACACTTGAAATGAGAACACACGTGGTCGTGAAGTTTCTTTTGTATTTGAGTGTCGAATTATTTACAGATGCATGGTACGATTTTAAATACAAAAAAAAAGAAAACAGAAAACATCGTCGTTTCTTCTTTCTCTTATACACAAGAAGAACATTTCTCTTGCGAGCGTTGCATGTAACGCATAAATAAAACTTATTACTTAAACGGTACGTCATTTAAATTACTGCTTTCAGAAGTTCTCTCTCGCGCGTCATTGTTAACAGGAAGGCTTAACTACGAAATACCTAGGCGGCGACGAAGAGCCGCCGCCGCCGCGTCTTTGGTCCGTTTTCTGTCGAGAGGATATCGCGTCACAGCAGAAAAACAAAAAAAATCCGTCGATTTATGTACAAAAGTACAAAGTGGTAAGAGCCCGTAGAAAAAGACTTAGCGCTTTTGCATCTACATTTGCAAGATCAAGATACTGTGTGCGATACTCGATATCCTCGTCGTTGCAGCGTCAACTTGTATCCAGGAGAAACGATCATGCTAGTATTACGTCCCCTCGGAATTCCATATGTCTTGGAATATGTCTATCAGATTGTTCACACCGATCAGATATCCGTCCTCGTGATTTCCCACTTTCCACTCGGCGTCGTGGCAGATCCTCGGCAAGTGTTGAGGCAGCGGTAACGTTTTCGCGAAGTCGATCATCCAGATGCCGGCGTTCTTGGCATCGTGGACGAACAACAGGCTGGATCCAATGACCTCGTGCGAGGCAAAGAAAGGTGATGCTTTTAACGTGGCCCTGATCGCTTTCAGACGTTGAATGTACTTGGGCACAGCGTGCGGATAGCCTTCCACGAAACGTCTCAACGCCTCGGTAACCTAGGAAATTAATTAGAAATTCGATTTCAATTTCGATGAAGTTATATCGTTGCGATCCTAACCTAGAATTCTACGATCGACAGGCGGCCATTGACAAACCTGTTCTCGGGTCCTCGTCGTTTTGAAATCCTTCGACGAGCCTCCGTGGGCGAGTTTGATACCTTCGACGCGGAAACCTAGCGTGGCCGTACTGGAGATCGTTTCGCGCCAGACCATGTACCTTGGTTTCGTGACTCCCTGCACCCGGCGTTCCTCGGCGCTCGGTGCTGACGGATCCACCTGCACCATTTTCTCGTACATGTCCTTTCGTAACTGCGCAGAAGATCGCATTGAATGCCAAAAAGACACGAGAGATACTACTACGAAAATATTAAATACGAGAACTGAAATATTGAAATACTAAATATAAAATGTCAGAAAACGAATGTTAAAATACTAGAAAATGAAGTATTAAGAATACTAAAACGCTAAATATAAAAAAAGTACTAAAAATACTGAATACTAGAAATACTAAATATAAAATGTCAGAAAATGAATGTTAAAATACTAAAACGCTAAATATAAAAAATACTGAATACTAGAAATACTAAATATAATACTGAATACTAGAAATACTAAATATAAAATATCAGAAAATGAATGTTAAAATACTAAAACATGTAACTATAAAATATTAGAAAATGAAGTATTAAAAATACTAAAACGCTAAATATAAAAAAGTACTAAACATACTGAATACTAGAAATACTAAATATAAAATGACAGAAAATGAATGTTAAAATACTAAAACGCTAAATATAAAAAATACTGAATACTAGAAATACTAAATATAATACTGAATACTAGAAATACTAAATATAATACTGAATACTAGAAATACTAAATATAAAATATCAGAAACTGAATGTGAAAATACTAAAACATGTAAATATAAAATACTAGAAAATGAAGTATTAAAAATACTAAAACGCTAAATATAAAGAAAAGTACTAAAAATACTGAATACTAGAAATATTAAATATAAAATGTCAGAAAATGAAAAAATACTAAAACGCTAAATATAAAAAATTCTGAATACTAGAAATACTAAATATAATACTGAATACTAGAAATACTAAATATAAAATATCAGAAAATGAATGTTAAAATACTAAAACATGTAACTATAAAATATTAGAAAATGAAGTATTAAAAATACTAAAACGCTAAATATAAAAAAGTATTAAAAATACCGAATACTAGAAATACTAAATATAAAATGTCAGAAAATGATCGCGAGATTTTTCGCAAAGCTATATTTCTGTAAAGGCGCGAATTGTGCGAAACAGTGTAACAACGGAAATTTATATTCGGTGATGCTGCTGCTCTTTACTGCCGTGTGATTATGCTAGAACAAACTTTAGAATTTCAGAATTAAAATTTAGAATTAGAATTAGAATTCCAGAATTTTAGAATTAGAATTCTGAGGAATTGAAAGAAATGAATAAATTAATGTCCATTTTACAAGGAATTTGTAAAATCGACAACAGAACAGTGTTCCATCGTGAATTACTGACAAATTTCGATATACACCGATCGGATTTCAAACCGCTAAAAGAGATTATCTCGCCGTAAAGAGATTATATATTATCGATGTAACAGATAGTAAACGTGTGTTTATTAAACATTTATCTTGTATCAGGCTCTCGGTTATCGCGTCTTGGCCAAGGTCTGCGATCTCGACAGAGAGATACGTAAATTTATACGTAAAACTTAAATTTTCAAGCCTTACTTAAACGTAAAGACGCCCTCTAGCGGCGGCGTACAAGATCAAAAAGTAATATACGCGAAGGTGGTATAAGCGACTACTATATAGTTCAGTAGCTGGTGAGGTTAACCGACGTCATACCTTGGGTCTTTCTTTGGCTTTCGCGAGCTCTGATTCCAAGTACGTCCTCACTCCAACTTTGCAGTCCATCACGCACGGATGTTCGAAATCTCCAAGAAGATCTTGCAACTGCAAGTAAGAGGACACTACGGTCCTCTTGGTCACGTTGTCGTTATTGCCGTCCTTCTGAAGGGTCTCCCCGGCCTCGTTCCCCTCAACGTTACCTTCATCCGTATCGTTTACGTCCAATACACCCTTGAATTCCGGAACGTACGGTCTCAGTATGTCGTTCATTAACAGACGAAAGCAAGCTTCTTCCTGGGGGCAGAGTTTCTTCAGGATCGTTCCTGGAGTGGGCCCCGCCCTGAAGTTCCCTTGATGGCCCGCTAGTTGTACCTGAAATTAACAGGATTAGAAGCATTCAGATGTTAATTACGCCGTTGTTTGTTAGTAGAATTTTCAGTCAGGATACATCTCTAGGTGAAAAGGCTGTAAGGTGTTGCGAATTAGCAGTAGAATTAGAAACTTTTTAATAACAACTACACTGTTTTCAATCAGAATCTTTCTAAACGCAATCGATATAATTACATTGATTAAATTAGCAACAGAATTAGAAACTTTTTAATGCCAATTACATCATTTGTCAGCAGAATTTTCAATCACAATATTTCTAGAAAAAAGGTCATAAGATACAGTTATGAATTAGCAACAGAATTAATTAATTGTAATTAATTACACCATTTGTTGGTAGAATTTTTAATAGAATATCTAGACAAAAAAGGCCAAGATACAATTACATATCAATGGCGGAATTGATCAATTACAATTAATTACACCATTTAATTAAATTTAACATTAATCGCACCATTTTTCAATAGAATCTTTAATTAGATTCTTTCTTGACAAAAAGTCCATAAGATACAATCGCGAATTGAAATTCATTAATTCTGAAGAATTTCAATTAACACTGAACTTGTAACACAGAAATAATCATGCTCACCCACGGATACCGTTGTTTCTTGTAGGTTTGGAAGAAAGGTGTCCAGTGAACTATATTCCTGAGTTTCCTCCAACCTGATGACTGAAACAAGATTATAACGCAAAGATTATAGAAAAAACTCTCTCTTGTCATTCTTCGAATCTTAAAGTCCCAACTTCAAAATCACATTCCAAAGAAAAAAGAAGAAAAAAAAAAAAAAAGAAAAAAGGAAACTTTATTGTTCGATGATATAGGAAGAAACAATTCGTTGCCTTCCGGAGGAACCATCCATTTCCGGTCGTTACCTTCGGCGACTTTCTCTCGTTCGACCTATCCGCGTGATCGGAATCCCATTCAGAGCTCAAATCGTCGCCACTGCCCTCGCCCCATTCCAAGTTAACCTGAGGCACCTCCAACAGCCTCAAGTACTGCTGGTATCCCGAACAATTCTCCAAACAAGCCTCGTCCCCTTTGTTACTCTGACATTTGTTGCACCTGGGACATCTTTTATGCTGCGAGTCGATCTCGTCGCTTCTCACAGGCACGCCTGTCTCGTGTTTTTTCAACTTCAAAACACATTTCCTCTCCTGGTCTTTACATTCGATGAAGCTGTTCCTCAGTCTCTCTGCTATACAGTATTTCCTCTCCTCGTCATTTTCATTCACCTCTCTGCCAACGGAGTCGGCAGTCTGATATTCCAACTGATCGCATTTACGCTTCTCAGAATCCTGACAATCATTTTTACATCTCTCCTCGTTGCGAAGCTGATCATCTTGTTGCGACTGAGAGGGCAAGCAAGATGGCGATGGGCTCCTCGAGGAGGAAGTCGAGCGACGATGCTCGACGATGTTCGACGATAATCGCCTCGACAAGCGTCTCCTACTCTTCGATCTCGTTATTCTCCTCTGCGTCAAGGATCTTCTGTCGCATTCCTCAGTCTCCACCACGCAGTCCTCCAGCGCCGATTTCGAGCAGATCACTATCTTCGGCACGGTTATTCTGTCGTAAGTCTTCTGCATTTTCGATGACCAACAACGACACACACGAGAAACTTTTACCTGACGTGCGGTGAGTAGTAGTCTTTCGAGTTTTCCTGACACTTTCTCGAGTCTTTCTACGTAGAAAGACGAGCTGTCGCATCGCCGCAACGAATTGTCGCCGCGAAGACGCGGCGTGAAAGAGCTGCACGGTGGAGATTCATCGCTCTGTCGTGTTATCCGACGGAATAATACAAATTCCTGGCGGAGCAACGGACTGGGACGTAAACAACGGGGGCGTGTCCCAATTCTTCGAATCCCTTCGAACTAGGATGCTAACGAGCGTGTTAATAGGAGATTCTCGGAGGGGGCTTTCACGCCTTCGTTTGGGAAGGAGGGGGGCCTTTGTTTTCTTCTATTTTGAAGTTTCTCCAGTTCCTTCGCGACCTGGAAAAGTCAGTCAACTTTGGAACTTTTAGAGACACGTGCCCCTTCTACTTATACAATTGGTAAAAATTCTTCTTCAGACTTGGAATTCTACAGTGTCTTTTTCACGACACATTCTGTTTAGAATTTTCCTTGAGTTTTTCATTGCAGCAATTGTCTCTACAACAGTTTGAAAAGTGTGATACATCCGTTTAAAATTTTTTCCCCAGAATTCTCTTCCTTTGATCCAGAGTGCTCTCCCCCTGAGAATTAAGAATTCCCCGCAAATCCTCCCCAGAGTCTCCTCTAATTTAATGGGATCTTGAAAGAAGAAAAGAAGAAGTCTATCTCGTCTCTCTGTGAAACTCGCTGAAAGCTGTCGGTATTTCAGTGATCTTCTTTGACTCTGAAGATTTCACCGAGACAAAAAAAGAAAAAAAAAAAAAAACGAAAAAGAAAACGTTGCACCGACCCGATTGTGCGAGTGATTATCTCCGATACAGTCGATAATCGAAACAATTTTTTCTCTCTTCTAGACAGCTCGCTGTCAGGATCATCGTTCCTTGGAGGGCAATCGGATCGTTCCGTGCGGCTGTCGGTTAATTGGTAAGCGGCTCGACGTCGGTAATTATCCCAACGACGAGCTGCGATCGAATCGAGACATCTGGGGATCGACTGGTAAGCCTCGTGTCGTCCACCCACGCCTCTTCGAGACGAAGGCGAATGAGCTGGAAAGCGAGCCGGGCACGGTGTGCCACTTTTTTTTTATTCCGCTGCTCGGTCGTTGCGTAAAATGTGTTTCGTTTCTTCGACGGTTCGAGATGAATTTCAATTTTTTTTCAAAAATTTCAATGTACACCAAACGCAGTAACCTTGATTTCTTTTAATTGTAACTCTACGGAGAAAGAAACGTGTATTCTTTTATACGCCTTTTATACGTGTACCACTATTACGAATTCATTTCCAATTTAAAATTTCCAATCTAACTAAAATTTAATTCAATTCAAATGCGTTTCTTCACGATTTAATTTCCCTAGATTGTAACCGTACAGAGGAAGAAACATATATTCACAGTGTTCGATAATCTTCACTCCCACTATTACGAATTCATTTCCAATCTAACTAAAATTTAATTCAATTCAAATAAGTCTGTTCACAGTTTAACTTCCTTAGATTATTAACTCTATGGAGGAAGAAGAAACATGTATTCACAATGTTCAATATATTCTTCACTCTTTATTACGTCTACCACTATCACGGATTCACTTGCAATTTAAACGCGTCGATTTAGAATTTAGAAAACGAGCCCAACTCGAGCATGTCTCTTCACAGTTTAATTTCATTGGATTAATAACTGTATGCACGGACAAAGAGAAATATATTTACGGTATTTAATTTCTGTCACTTTCTGCTTTTTATTAACGAATGCTTTATGTATGAATGTTTCTTCACAATTCTTCGCTCTCTCTTCAATAGTTTCACCGTTTCTTATCACTGATGCAAGCGAGAAAATAATTTCAACGCCTCGTTTCGTCTCCCTCCTACTCTTTCCAGGTTCACAAACTGAAGTCTCGTCCGACTTTCAAGAGTTCCTCGGGGTCAAACGAACCGCGAACGATCTACGTAATCAACTTAATGACGCAAATTGATCGTCCAACAACTTAGCTGGATCCGACGAGAGAGAGAGAGAGAGAGCGAAGGATTATAGAACGAAGCGTGCAGCAGCAGCAGCAGCAGCCAGCGTTTGCAGGAGTCGTTCACAACGGATTCATAGTCTTCTCGACGAGTCACAACAATCGACGAATCCCCGTCGTGCAGTTAAAACGTTTGTCAAGCTTCGCGACGCGTCTCGCGATTAATCGCTGTTTACTTTCCGCGATCGGCCGATTACGTAATCGTCGTTGAAAAGCGAAACGTGACGCCTTCCAATCGCGGCAACACGTTCACGTATACCAAAGCGTTCCGCCTCGGAATTCCTCGCGTTGCTCGCGCGTTTCCGCTCCTTCTGAAGGAGAAGGAAAAAGAAGAAAAAATTACCGGCAGGATCACACCGGGGCTATTAAAGACTAAAAGAGGATCCTTTCTCTCTCTCTCTCTTTTCGTTAGTACATCTACAGAGATAAGTCTCTTCTTCTGTACTTCTTCTTCTTCTTTTAGAGTTGTTCTTCGTTTCGTTAACTGTTCTTAGATGTCTCTTTATAATTCTCGCTAATTCTCTTCAGCTTTCGAGCTTCTTCAAAACTGAAATCGAAGGAGACAGAGTTTCGCAGATTTTGAATGTTTCCTTTTCAATAACAAAAAGAAGTTACTTGCAACTTGATGCAGACGTATCCCCAATGATCGCTGGTTTGCTTCTATCAAAGATAGAAAGGGTTTTAGATTTTAGGAAGCAATGAAGATCGTTCGTCAGAGTTTGATTCGTGGAGTTGAAACCAGGAGTCAGGCGAGAGCAGGATTTTTCTCTCTAGAGCAGCACCTTGTTCTCTCTCGGTCAGTCGTTGCGTAAGAGAAATTTCTTTTCGGCTCGATCGTCTACTGAGAAAATTACGCGCACACAAAAAAAGGCGAAAAGTCAACGAAACCTGTGATTGTCCTTAGGTCAACGATTATCCTCATTTACTTCACGAATACTCGACTGACTGTACCCAACGATTCTTCTTTCTGCTTGTTCAATTTACTCGTTCATAAAGGATGACCCACATTCGCAGAGCGACTGTTTCGAGTTAATTGACTGAGTCCGACGAGGCTCCTCGCGACGGACTCGACAATTCCTCCGGAATATTGTGTCTCTGTTAAAACGCAGATGATCGAAGATCCTTCTCGAGTTCGCTTGAAATCCTTCTCGTTGATCGTTCAAACACTTAGAAAACCGTATTCCAATAATTCGTCATGCGCGCGTGTGTGTGTATGAGTGTGTATGAGTTCTTCAGTTTCTTCCTTTAACCTAACCTCTGTCCGTTCGTTAACACTACATCTCCATCAGAGACGTTGAAGTCTTAAAAAAAAACATATATACGTATAGAAAACTAGGATACTACAATGAAGTTTGTTGCACAAGATTTTATTTAAACACTCTACGAAAGAAGCATACCGTTTCACACCTGTATGTAAAATATTTGACAAAAATTATAAACTGGTAAAAATCTTGACCATATTTCGGTTAGTTCTAGATCGATGGAAAAAGAAGACAGTTGAACAGTTCTTCTTCCGCGTTACGTTGCACACACATCGCGGCCACTGCACCACAATCCTTGCAAAAACCACGAGCAGGAACGATCACTTCGCGGATGTACGCGATTATCGAGCGTAATTGTTGCCGTGTCAGCCGAGAAAAAGCAGGTAAAAAAAATACTCGCGGACGATAGATTTCTTTCTTTTTTTTTTTTTTCTTATTTTTTTTCCTCTCCTTGATACTCGCTGCCGAAGCGCGAGTTCAGCACGAGTTGCGGCTCGAGGAGAGCACAGCCGACTCGACGACGATCAAAATGCGTCATCGACTAATTAACTGACGCTCGCGAGCGTCATTAGCGTAATTATCAGGAGTGGATGAAACGTTGGGGCGATCCGGAGGTCGGCGGGCCTCCGCGGTTCAACGCAACGGGAATCAACTCGTCGGGAACTCCCCCTTAGTTTAGTCTCGCCCTCTAATCTTGTCGTTCTCCTCGATAATGTTTACCCTTTCGCGAATACACACGTACGTGTGGTGCGCACGATCCTTTGAAAGTGACGCAAGCCAGAAGAAGAAGATGAAAAGAAGAAAGAAAAGAAAAAGAGAGAACGAACGAGAGAGGCAGGTTTTTTTGAAGTTACTCCTCCGACCCAAACGACAAGCCTAACCTAACCTAACCTAACCATTCGAACAAGTTGGCCAACTTCACAAGTAAGCACTAGAATAGAACTTCAACTAAATAACTAGAACAAACAACCAATCGCTTCTTCTTACATGCAGGCGAAAGAAGAACTGCAAGGAAGAAGAAAAAGATCAGGTCGGGTAAAAACTAGGAAAAAAAGAGACGAAAGAAGCGAAAAAGGAATGTAAGTTGTACAATTTATTCGTTGCCCGATGCAAGAAAAGAACAACATTACGTGCGCGAAAATTTAAATTCAGCTTTCAAAATGCGGCGTTTAACTAAATAGACAAAAGACTGATTTGCGCTATTTTTGCGCATGATGCGTTTATGTGTCGAATAGCAAAGTATTCGGTGCAAGTTATAATATGTAAAGTATATATAAAAGCATTGTGGTGTATTTATCTGATGATTCTGATTTCTGATTATTATATATATCCAATAAAATCAATAAATTTGCTCGATTTTGTATTATATACCGTTGTTTACACGTTAGGTCTTTGATATTTCCAGATTTCTGTTGAAATTGTTCTGACTAAGGATCGATAGGTTTTGGATTCCAGATATATTTTTGAAATTATTCTGTCTGAGAATCAATAGATTTCTTTGATTTTACATTCAACTGCTGTCCGCATGTTAGATTTTTGTCATTTTCATTGAAATTGTAAGTCTAAATTGTAAGTCTAAGGATAAACAGATTTCGTTAATTTTCTTCTACCTTTAATATTAATATTTAAGTTGCTGTTTGTATGTTAAATTTTTTATTCCAGATTATTTCTGAATTGTATTAGAAGAGCATGCCTTTGAAATGTTGCGCAAGCAACGAAAAATCCTTTTTTTTTTTTCAAGATATGGATCACACTTGAGTAACTGAAAACAGATTGTTCGCACAGTTACTCAGAGAATGAATAGAAATTCAGAAATAGAAAAGAAAAAGAATTGAAGGAAGAATGAATTGTTTAGAGGAAGTTTCAAATACTTTACTTTAAATACTTAAAAGACATTACTTCTTCTACTCGATGCTTAAGCAAGAGAATTAATATTTTAATATTTAAATTCTCTCCGAGCTTAATCTAGTTTCTTTGTGCACCACTTTTTTTTCGCTCTGAAAACTTCAGGAACCCAGTCGTTAGAGACAGAAGCCACTACGTTCACGAAAAAAGAACAATCGTGATAAAAACTGAATTAAAGCAACTACCGTCATCTACAATATACAATATTATCCTATATATATTATTCTGTCCTGTCTTGTATATCTTACTAGCTTAATACTGTTATTAATAATTAGTAACTATTAATAGTATTATTATTAATACTATTATTCTATGTATCCTACTATTGATAATTAATAATACTATTATTATTAATAATATTATTATTTATTAATATATTTATATATTAATAATATTATTATTTTATATTATATATTATTTATAATTTTATTAATTATTAATAATATTAATATTATTATATATAAAATAATAATTTATTATTATTTTATTATTATTAATAATATTATTATTTTATGTATCCTACTCTGCTTTCCAGCGAAAAACTGTTTCCACGCAAGCGAACCATTAGACGACACATCAAACAAAAATAATTTCCAACGAGACGCCTGAAGATTATTCAATTTCACGCGTTTGACGAGAAATACGCTGGAACGACGAATTCGAACGCTCGGTATGCGTAACGGTTGCATAACCACCGCGTAGAAATTGGGTCTGCTGCTCGAGCACGCGTGACGTTTATGGAAATTTTACGATATTCATAAATTCGTACGCGCTTTATTATCAGGGTTAAGTACGCCTTCGCGTGCGTCTCTCTCTCTCTCTCTCTCTCTCTCTTTCTCTTCCTCCCTCTTTCAAGTCATCCTCTTGCTTCGTCACCTCTTTGAAAGCTGATCAGGCTCGTCATTTCTTTGAAAACTGATCGTCTCTCTTTACAAAAGAAACACTGGCTAACGGTCTCCTCCACTTGTTGACGTTATCGCGATAATGATAATTCATTGATGAGGATGATTCTGGAGGTTAGGGCTTGGAACTTTCATCCATGTTCATATAGATATTTGTGAATTGTGAATTGTTTCCATGTTTATTGAAACATTTATGACTGAAAAACTGAAACTTAAATAGAGATTTGTTCCATGTGCCACCAGTGAAGAGATGACTGAAGAAATGGGACTTGAATAGAAATTTGTTCCATCCGTCACAGTGAAGTGAAAGAAAAATTTTATAAAAAATCGGATTGTGAATTTATTTCCACGTGTATTTGAAACTTTTACGGAGATGACTAAAGAAATGGAACCCAGATAGAAATTTGTTTTATCTGCTACACTGGAGAGCTTTGTTACACCAATAATGCAATTACAAGTATTATTATAATTATAATTATAATTATAATTTTTTTCATTGGAAATTCTAGAATTTAGGGAAAAAATGATATAAAACAAAAAACAAGGTAGAGTTTCAGAAAAGTTCTTCTGCTAAAAGAAGCAAAATAGAGGTGAACATGTAGAAAATCTGCAAGGAAGAAGTATCCGGAACCATGATTTCGGAGAGTTTTGCAAGAACTAACTGAAAGAAATCTAGATTTTCATCTTGGATTTTCTGAAGTGCAGAAGAATCTTCTCCACAAATAAAGTAGAGATTTTTTTTCATTGGAAATTCACAAACTTTTAAATCAGGGAGGAAATAATACAGTAGTAAGAAAACAAAGTAGAGTATATTCAGAGAAGTTCCTCTCTCAAAAGAAGCAAAATAGAGGTGAATATGCAGAAAATCTAAGTAAGGAAGAAGTATCCGGAACCATGATTTTGGAAAGTTTTGCAAGAACTAACTGAAAGAAATCTAGATTTTCATCTTGGATTTTCTGAAGTGCAGAAGAATCTTCTCCACAAATAAAGTAGAGATTTTTTTTCATTGGAAATTCACAAACTTTTAAATCAGGGAGGAAATAATACAGTAGTAAGAAAACAAAGTAGAGTATATTCAGAGAAGTTCCTCTCTCAAAAGAAGCAAAATAGAGGTGAATATGCAGAAAATCTAAGTAAGGAAGAAGTATCCGGAACCATGATTTTGGAAAGTTTTGCAAGAACTAACTGAAAGAAATCTAGATTTTCATCTTGGATTTTCTGAAGTGCAGAAGAATCTTCTCCACAAATAAAGCAAAGACTTTTTCATTGGAAATTCGTAAATTTTTAAATCAGGGAAGAAATAATACAGTAGTAAGAAAACAAGGTAGAGTATACTCAGAGAAGTTCCTCTCTCAAAAGAAGCAAAATAGAGGTGAACATGCAAAGAAGAAGTGTCTGGAATCACGACTTCGAAAGGAATTCGGGGGAAAAAAAGAAACTTGATCGAAGAAGAAATAAAGAAGCGAAGAAACGAAAGCGAGAAACCCTTGACCCAGATGCTGTACATTGAAAAAGAAATATTCGATAACGGAGTCCAAGGCTCGTGAAAACCACTTGGATCGGTAGAAATGGACAATTAAATGGTCGCACGACGAGACGATTGGATAATAAATTTCGCTCCCCCAGAATTTATTGTATTAATTTCAGATAAACTTCGACCCAAATTGCCTACCTACGTAAGAGACTTTGAGGTTACTTCGAAAAGACTTGTCCGACCTTGTTGAAAAGAAAAAAAAATTATCTTCGCTAAAACACTTTACAAAATATCATTAAATATTAACCATCAGATTTAGGACGAACGTGAGTCAATATCTTTTTTTATTTGGAATTTAATATTCTTTCCATTTGTGATGAAAAAGATATATGGTCCAAAATGAAGGTGACCTTGAAAATTTCGAAACCCACGGAAAAATTGACACGTCATATTTTGCCTACTTTAAAACCATGCAACTCTTGTATCAAACAAATTTCTCATTAGACGCGTAATTTAAAAGTTATTTCAGATGTGCAGGTTATATGAATCACCCTGTATATTAAACAAAATATAATATTTAAAGGTACGTCCTGTGCCTTTGGAAAAAACAGTTTTGCGTCACGGGGCGCTGATTTGCGTCACGAAGACGGCGTCAACTCAGCCCCTCGAACTTTGCCATTCGAAAGGTGAATTATTACTATAAATTACAGCGTAAATCGTGACTTTTCGTCTGTTTCATACCACGAACGAAGTTAAATAGTTTCCCGTTTATCCCTTGGATATCGACTCAAGCTATCCCACTGTCCCGGAGAAACTAACCTAAAATGTGACAAAAGGCAACGACCTCTTTTTCCTAACCTCTTTTTTTTTTCTTTTTTTTCTCGTCAACCGGGCAATCAAACGAAGCAATGTCCACACACTTCTTGGAGAATTTTTCCAGCTTAATTGGCTTAATCGGATACGAGATAGGATCCGATTCGACGGAGCCGGCATTCCTCTTTTGAAGAGAACTAGAACGCAATCGAGCGGCGAATCGATTAGGTAACGGCGCGGATCGAAAAGGGAACGGCCGTTAATTGAGGCTGCCGCCGCTTCGTCGGGACCACCAGCTTTTTCTTCTGGAATTACGGAGACTCCGTGGATTTTTCGAAGAGAAAGAAAAAAGAAAGAAAGAAAGAAGAAGCCAGCCGATAAAGGTCCAATCAGGCACGACTGCAAGAATTTTTTAAGCCTTTCGAGCCTCGTTTCGGTCGGTCAAGTTACTTCCGTTCTTGTCTACGCTAACTTCAAGAGTATTTAAAAGCTTACCTATTAGAGAATGAAAAGCAAATATAGTTATAGTTACATTGTGCGTATTAGGAAAATATTGATTGTAATATTGATTGCAAGTAGCATCGTAGAGCCACAGACGAGCATAACGTGTACTTAATTAATTAACAACTACATTTTGCTACTTGTAGAATTTTACTATTAATTTATAATTCACTATTAATAACAGTAACATTTAATTATTTATATTTCTTGATGGAAATTGGTAACAAGGAAATGACATTGGTTTAAATACATTATTAGTTTAAGTAAATAGCTTGAATCGAATGAAATTCTTAAATTAAATTAAATTAAATTCTAAAATTCTACATTCTCTTTGATGGAAATTAAATTTAAAAATACTATTAGTTTAAATAAATAGCTTAAATTAAATAAGATTCTTCAATTAAATTAAATTCTAAAATACTATAATACTATAATCTCTTTGAAGAAAATTGATAACAAAAAAAAAATGAAATTAGTTTAAAAAAATTAATGGTTTAAATAAACAGCTTAAATTGTGAAAACAAACAAGAGTGAAGATTAAATGCGAAAAGTTAAGAAATGCAAAACCTAGTTGACAGTTAATTGCAATTACAAATGTAACAGAGTGTATCACACATACAAAATATGGCTGATGTGAGTATAAATTCAAAAAATTTTAAAAATTGAGTCAATTTGGAATACCAGTGTCAAATTAAGGAAGAACAATTCTTTAAAAAAAAAAAAACTTGTCATAAAAATGTTTCTAACGAAAAAAAAAAATAAATAAATAACTAAGAAATTGAAGTTGACTTTGGGAAGTTGACTTGACCAGTTTGAAACGAGGCCTTGGCCGACAATCCAAACAAGATTGGTCAATCCCGTTTTCTAATCAATCATCGACTGGGCTGTCGTCGAGCCTGCATTTAATTATACACCGAATTGTCCTTACGCATATGAAATGAGAGTGAAAACGATATCAAGAAATCCCTCGAGGCGATTCTTATTTGTTTGAAGAATAATATCACTGATAAATGTAAGATTTCACTTGCAAAAATTCCACAAAATTAAGAGATACTTAACACTCAATACCTTGGATCATTCTGGTTCATTATAATAAATCTATCATAGATTTATAAGTATAGTAAATTAGTTAATGAAGCTAATTATTGGATGGCTTGTGTATTGATTCTTTTAGTTCTAGAATTACTTTCTACAACCTACAGTTACAATCTACAGATCAAGAAATTCCTTGAGGCGATTCTTATTTGTCTGATGAAGAATATGATAAATGTAAGATTTTACTTGCAAAAATTCTTATAAAATTAAGAGATACTTATTACCTTACAAAATTAAGAGATACTCAATACCTTAGATCATTCTGGTTCATTCTAGTAAATCTATTACAATTTATATAGTAAAATTAATTAATATAAACTTAATTATCAGATGACTGTGTGTATTGATTCTTTTAGTTCTAATTATAATACACTGTGTGTATTGATTCTTTTAGTTCTAATTATAATACACTGTGTGTATTGATTCTTTTAGTTCTAGAATTACTTTTCAATCAATAGATCAAGAAATTCCTTGAGGCGATTGTTATTTGTTTGAAGAAGAATATTACTGACGAATAAGAAGAATATTATTGACGAATAATTTCACTTACAAAAATTCTATGAGATTAAGAGATACCTAACACCTAATACGTTGGATCATTCTGGTTCGTTAGTAAATTGTTTCCAGCGTAATTAATTATCGGATGATTGTGTATTGGTTTGTGTATTCTAGTTACGGTATGATTGAGAGCTTCGGCACAGCGATGAATTATCACCTAATTAACGCTAGAACTACCAAAATGGTCAAAATGACCAATTTCTAATTTTTATTAGAAAATAAATGTCAGATGATAAAATGTCATACATAGTTTCGAAAGGTTAATTATATTACAATAGTAATTTTCAATAGTAATTTTTGTAATAAATTTTGTTATTAAATTTTTAATAGTAATTTTTGTTACAAGTTTTGCAAAGCTTTTATAAAACAATATATTTTGTTAGAAGTTGCTTTGCAAAGTTTCTGTAAAACAATACATTTCATTAGAAGTTTTGCGTATTTTCGAAGTATATTTACGAATTTTTCGTAAAATGTATAAACAAAAGCTATTTTTCGATACTCTGAAGTATTAAAAAATTTTTTAACGTTTCTCATAGAAATTTTTATTGTTTAATTTCATCGGTAGTTCTAGTGTTAAAAAAGGCGAGCCTGGAGGGAAGAATCGAAGAGATCGGCCCCCCCCGTTTGGCTGAAGTTACGCCCGCAGAAAAATATATATATAAGCACTTTCACAATCGCGTGTGCGTCGCAGCAATAACGATACATCTGTTACTCAACGATGAATCACTTAAACAAAATTTTCTTTGAAAGTTTCTTTCTGTTCCATGGACAAGTTTCTCAACAAAAATCACATCCTGCTGCGAGAATTGCGTAGACTGCAGTCACACAGCGTTCTTTCTTTTAAATTGAAGGAAGATCCGCAAATTCTACTCAAGAAATTCCTTTCAACGGATAAACCAAAAAAAAAAAAAAAAAAAAGAAAGAATTATACTGACTCGATTAAGGAGACAGAACACGCTAAAATGACCCACAAACATCTAATCAAGAAGACTGCAATCCTCCCTTCTGCAAAAGATGTCGAAAATAATCTGCCACAGCTCAACACTATATGAATGTGCAAACTCTGAGTGGGCAGAGAAGATTCCATCTTTGTCTTGACTTTCCAAAAATCATCTGAAGAGAACCACTTCGATACTGGATGGATACGAATCTATATTACAAAACATAAGTAGCTAGTCGCTAATGACCTTGATGACGATGCAACTTTAAACACACAAAAAAAAAAAAAAAAAACAATAGTTTCGTTAGAATCCCAAAGAAACCTGCCCCAGAAAAAAACGTACCTTCTTCCTACCAACTACCGAGGGGCTCCTCTGATAATCGTCGACGATTCCCAACAAGCAGTCGTCGCATTTGCAGTAAAAGTTCCCACTGGACGCTGAATCGCTGGAGAGAAATGAGTTGTAAGTGCTGGCGCTGTTCTGACTGTCCATGGAGTCCGTCCTTCTCAGAAGAAGACTATTCTTCTTCTTGCCTGCAAGTCGGCCATCGGCATCGTGATCATCCTCGCGAAGACTCTGCTTCTCGATCTTCGCCAGGAGAATCTGCTCCATCAGGTTCAAGGTCGGCGGCGTGGACAACGTGGGCGACGCAGGCGTTATCGTGGCGCTTCCTTTGAGGCTCTCTTGAGTTTCCTTCTTGTCTTTTTCGTCCATATTGGCGTGTGTGATTTAACTGCTGCTCTGGCCAGTCTGCTCGGATTTGCCAGGCCTCCGGTGGTCTCTTTGCAATTACACGTCGTGCATGGACTTCTACGACTGGCACCGGCTCTATTTCTGGCGATACGCTATCTCTGCAAACTCGAACTTTTCAATCATTGAACGGCGAGTTCTATAGAATTCTAAAAATTGAAAATGGATCTTGCAATGCGTTACACGCCGGGATATTAATTCTAAATCTAAGGAGACGAGTTATCTGGAGTCTCTGACAATGCTCAAAATTCGTTGAATCCTCGATTTCATAGTTTCTTCTTTGACCTCTTTAGCTTGAAGACTTTCTCCATGACCTCTTTAATTTCTCCTGGTACCCTAATATCCTGGTATCCTAGTTTTGTGTTTCACAGGTCCTCTTTTTATATTCTAGACCCTCTTGACTTCTTTTCCTTTTAATTTCTGATCTCTTCTTGATCATCTGTGATTCTTGATGATTAAGAAAGGGACAAGAATATAAAAATGTACTTTAAATCACCGGTGACAAACACTTGATGATATGACACTGTTAGCCCTATAGTAACTACTCACAATGTCAATACCATATAACAATGTAACAATATCAGTAACCAATAACATAATTTGACTGTGAATTTTACAGAATTATAAATTGTTTGAATCTCTTTTTGGGGGATTTTGCATCATGTTGCATGTCGGAATTTTAATTCTAAATCACATACGATCATCTAGGGTCTCTCAAATGCAAAATCTTTTGAAGTCTAGATATCATTGAATCCTTGATTGTCGCAGCTTCCTCTTTGACCTCTTTAACTTAAAATTTCTCCCCAATTTATCCTAGGTTTTATGTTTTACAGATTCTCAATTCCTTTCTATATTCTAGATCCACTGGATTTCCTTTGTAAATTTCTGATTCTTCTCTGATCACTCTTGATTTCTCTTTTTAAATCTCTGACTCATCTTGATCACCTGTGATTCTTGACGATTAAGAAAAGGACAAGAAATATATAAAAATATATATCAAGTCCACCAGTAGCAAACACTTGATGGAACTATACTCATACAATATCGACAGTAACAGAATTTACAACACTGTGTGAAACACTAGTTTTTAACTCGCAGTTAAACCATCCACCATTGATCCACACTTAACACGTTCAATGAATTCACATATCAGGTGTGAGACAATGACCATCTCATCTCTTTCACCGTTCACGACTACCTGCGAAACTTTTATCACCGACCTGTTACGGTCTTCCTTCTCTCTAATGGCACGTCGCATCGTCACGGCCTTGACGCGACGACCAAGGCTTCGTTTCACGAGCCACGGGACAGTCGTCACTAGCGGCACAGAGGGATCAGTTTCTGCCGAAACTGTTTCCCCGTCGCATTCCGAGACTCTACTGAAACTCTGGACAACTCCGAACGAACGACTGCTGAATTACAAATTGTTGCCGCAACTCGATACGTTGTGTCTTTTACATAACACGAGAGGCATCTAACTCGAGAGAATTGAAAGGGACGGTCGAGAGAAAAGAGAAAAAGAAAAATAACAAGAGGATGGATGACTAACAACATCGAGCGATTCTCCAGTTTCCTGTAACTCGGCGAATTTCAGACCCAGACTGAAGAAAGAATGTAGGGGGGACTGTTCTTGACACTTGATCGCTCGATCGGTTCCTCAGTTTCTTGGAACTGAGCTAATATTAGACCTAGACGAAAGGAAGAATATAAGGGACTATTTTCGACACTTGATCCCTCCAGTTTCCTGGAACTGAGCCAATTTTAGACTTATTGCTGTTAGGTGAAAGAACGTTCTTAGGAATTAGTCGTAAACTACTTTGGCCAAGGACAAAGTGCAATTCGGCAAGAATATATTATAAACGAGCTAATGGTCCGTTTTTAACCAGTAATTGCAACATTTTCTACATGAATAGCAGTCCCAGAGAGGAAGTCTTGTCTTGCACGAATGAAAGTTCTGTAAAATTGTACAGTATTATTTAGTATAGAATTGTCACAGTATAGAATTATATCTTCACAACGTAACGACGTCTCGGATGCTGTTCTCGGCATTTCATCGAGAATCGAGAAAGATGAGAGCGAAAAGGAAGGCACGAGGACACGGGCGGATCGGGAACAACGTGCCCGAAGCAGGCTCGGTTGCACAGTTTTCCGCTACTGACCCGAATTGACCGCTTCCTGTTATAGTAGCCTCCTCCGCGATGCAGCGAGGTTCTAAATTGAAAGCGTCGGGCAATGGCTCCGATTTGACGCAGCGTCAACTCACGGTCGCTCGCGGTCGATCCCGATCTTTTCAGCAGAAGGGGACCGAATCAAGGCTAAGGTATGGACCAACGATCCCTCGTTCAAGTTTCGCGCCTTCGCCCGCAAATACATCGACTCTCCCTCTATAACGCGATTATATAGTATGTTTAGTAGCTGGTTGACGGACCATAACGAGTGACCAAACCGTACACAATAATTCGTCGTTTTCTTTTCGAACTCGTCGGTATGATATCGCTGGATAGAAAGTATTACTAAGAAGTAATAAATTTGTTATTTGTTTTGCCTGGGTTGTATTTAAATATGTTCAAAACTGAGAAGATATTGCAACTTTGGGGCAAAAAGTTCTCGAACGTGCGTGGCACGTCATTCCAGCACAAGAGGTTAACCCCTTGCATTGGCCCCTGATTCGCGGACCATAACGAGTGACCAAACCGTACACAATAATTCGTCGTTTTCTTTTCGAACTCGTCGGTATGATATCGCTGGATAGAAAGTATTACTAAGAAGTAATAAATTTGTTATTTGTTTTGCCTGGGTTGTATTTAAATATGTTGAAAAACTGAGAAGATATTGCAACTTTGGGGCAAAAAGTTCTCGAACGTGCGTGGCACGTCATTCCAGCACAAGAGGTTAACCCCTTGCATTGGCCCCTGATTCGCGGACCATAACGAGTGACCAAACCGTACACAATAATTCGTCGTTTTCTTTTCGAACTCGTCGGTATGATATCGCTGGATAGAAATTATTACTAAGAAGTAATAAATTTGTTATTTGTTTTGCCTGGGTTGTATTTAAATATGTTCAAAACTGAGAAGATATTGCAATTTTGGGGCAAAAAGTTCTCGAACGTGCGTGGCACGTCATTCCAGCACAAGAGGTTAACCCCTTGCATTGGCCCCTGATTCGCGGACCATAACGAGTGACCAAACCGTATGTAATAATTCGTCGTTTTCTTTTTGAACTCGTCGGTATGATATCGCTGGATAGAAATTATTACTAAGAAATAATAAATTATTTGTTTTGCCTGGATTGTATTTAAATATGTTTAAAACTGAGAAGATATTGCAATTTTGGGGCAAAAAATTCTCGAACGTGCGTGGCACGTCATTTCAGCGCAAGAAGTTAATGAGAACGTGAACGTAATTTCTCTGAAAAGAAAAATATCCTTTTTGTAAGAAATTTTCCACACCTAAAACGCTGTCACGATAAGCTCGATAATAAAACTAGAATTATTGACGATTAAAGAGATAAAATTTCGTGAAATCAGAGACTTTTTGAAGTCAGAAAAAAAAAAAAAAATAGAAAAGGCTTATAATACAATGGACTATACAAGCTTTTACATTTTTATGAAAAATTAATATTTATATTTTTAAAAATACGCTGTTTCACGTCTACTGAATATCTAACAAAAATTATAAATTGGTCATTTTGACCACTTTTGGTAGTCCCAATGTTAATAGCGTGTCCAATCTCCATTATATTATTATTTGGACGCGACAAGACATGCTTCCCACCAAATTTTCAGCATGCTAGACTCGGGCGAAGACTTCCGGTGTTTCTCGAATTCGACGACTTGGACCTTCCATTGCTAAGACGGACGTCCCTCGTAGTTTGTGCCTCGCGACTGACTAATGGGTTTTAGACGTAGATGGGTTAATACTTTTTTTTACAGAGAACACCTCTATGTCATTGCTTGAAAAAAACTAGCGGTGACCATCGCTGTTATTCTAAGTGTATCGACAAACTAAGTATGCCAAATCGCTGCCTTTTCAAAACAGAAGAAAAATTGCACTCGAGGCACGGAATAGTTTAACAGAAGATAATAGTATTTATAGATTAAACTGAGACACCCTGTAGAAACCTGTGTTACAGGAGCATCGCTTCGTAGAAGAATTTATTCGCAACACCTTGGAATTGTTCTCTAGCCACTTCTGCAAAAATATACGCACGGATCATTGAAACGGATGGACTATCCTACCATAAAGAAGATTATTTTCAAGCAGTTACATGGATTCACTTCCAACTTTAACTTTCCTCTTGCTTACGAAAGAAATTACGACTGCGATCGTCATCGATGTTCGTTGTTCGTCTGGATCAACCAACCGGAGAGGGAACAAAAGGTGTACGATTACATCCTCCTCGCTCGTAGTGTCCTCTTGCGTAATGAACCAGTATTCGAATCACTGATTGACGTAACGTATTTGCCTAGCTCCTCGGACATCGCAAACAATCTCCCTATCTCTCTCTCTCTCCGTAAAACTCCGTGGGTTCTTCCGCTATGAGAAACTTCTGTTTGTGAAAATTCTCATGAATAATAAAGCTTGATCTAGGGGCAAATTTCTAAATTTTCCAAAAATTCAAATTTCCTTCTTATAATGGCTGTGAAGTTAATTCTCAAAATCCAAAGTCGACACGATGATAGATCGGATCGTGATCGGTCAATCTATCGGTCAGAAAGATATTTTTCCAACGAAACAAAGAAACAATAATATTTATCGTCGTCGAGTAGTCGAGAACGAAGTGTCTGACATTTCTGATTCGATCTGCTCGCCTTGCTCGACGCTGTCAACAACGCCTAATCGTCCGATACGATCGTTTCCTCGCTCCTCTTTCTACGTGTAGAGGAATCGCACGACCTTGAACCACTATCATATTAATCTACGTTATCTGCTTTTCGCCAAACGACAACATCGTTTAATCGCCATAAATTTTCATTTACAGATTATTTACTGTGGCTTCGCCTATTGGCCTCTTTCGTTCGTCTTCGTTCATCGAGCAAAGAAAAAAAAAAAAAAATGAAAAAAAAGAGAGAAGAAAGAAGAATAAATGGAAAAGAAGATACGAAGATTATTGTCGACTGTCCGATCAGACCGACTGATAATTCGATCGGTGATATTCGATAAACCTGACTTTGCCTGGTGATTTATCTTCCACGAAGATGGATAAGAGGCCGTGTGGAACAACTGCTGAATAAACATCCACTCGTGTCGAGTGGCTGTCGAAGAGAGAAACCACGGTTTACCATTAGAAGAACCGAATGGCCGTTTCACGCATGCACAATGGCGGCCCACTTCGTGGAACGGTTCGCAATTTGAATTTTCAATTGCGGATTTTTCTGCTGTTGCGAACAGCGAACAGAGTCTCTTCGTTATCTTCGATATCTTCATCGTGATAAGAGCAGCAAATCATTGTTATCGTCTTGGCAGGAGAGCATGTTATTATCTGAAGTTTTGTCGCTTGAGGAATCACGCAAGAAAGCAAGAAAGATGAAGTGAAAGAAGATTTTTTTGTATAGTTTAACTGAAGAAAGACGCAACGATCATGTCACGTCACTTTCAGCGTCTTCAATGTAAATTAATGACGCAGCTCTTCTTCTTTTTTGTTTTAGGGTTGTTTTTGGGTTAGTTTCATTTACGATTCTCTTCTTACAATAGTCTTCAGCAAACTTTAGTTATTATAACATATTACACAGATGTACCGTTGATGCACTTGTTCCAAAGCATTGGAAACATCATATGTACAGTTTGTGTTTATTAATCTTCAGTTGAAAATTTTATTTCTTATATATTAGCACTGCAATTTTTTGGTGGAAACCAAATAATCCTTATTCTGTATAATTCCATGTTACAGCTCAAAGGATTAAAGGGAAAAAATCATTCTTCAGCAAAGAAAGAAGAGAACTTTCAGCAACAAAAGAAGACTAGTAAACCTTAAATGAAGGAAGATAAGCATCAAATCTAAAATGAAGATACGTACCAAACTAAATAAGACCCCCTTTTTTACCAAATGAGATCATTTTAACCAAATAACATTCATCCTCCATCTCCAAATGTTCATTGTAGAAAGGGTTAAAGGCAAAAAATCATTCTGCAAGGAAAGAGGAGAACTTTCAGCAACAAAAGAAGACTAGTAAACCTTAAATGAAGGAAGATAAGCATCAAATCTTAAATGAAGATACGTACCAAACTAAATAAGACCCCCTTTTTTACCAAATGAGATCATTTTAACCATATAACATTCATCCTCCATCTTCAAATGTTCATTGTAGAAAGGGTTAAAGGCAAAAAATCATTCTGCAAGGAAAGAGGAGAACTTTCAGCAACAAAAGAAGACTAGTAAACCTTAAATGAAGGAAGATAAGCATCAAATCTTAAATGAAGATACGTACCAAACTAAATAAGACCCCCTTTTTTACCAAATGAGATCATTTTAACCATATAACATTCATCCTCCATCTTCAAATGTTCATTGTAGAAAGGGTTAAAGGCAAAAAATCATTCTGCAAGGAAAGAGGAGAACTTTCAGCAACAAAAGAAGACTAGTAAACCTTAAATGAAGGAAGATAAGCATGAAATCTTAAATGAAGATAAGTACCAAACTAAATAAGACCCCCTTTTTTACCAAATGAGATCATTTTAACCAAATAACATTCATCCTCAATCTCCAAATGTTCATTGTAGATCCATTTATTGAAACCAAACTCTAACTAAACTATAACAATTCGTCGATCAAAGAAGAAGACAAACGAATTAGAAGAAAGTAAAGGAAGAGAAACGACAAATAACTTAGGGAAAAAAGAAGAGGAAAGAAATGACAGGCGACTTGCAACATGATCCTGTGTGAATCCTTCGCCAAAGTATTGGGGCTGTAGTTTCGTGATCGAAGATAGGGCAAATTATCGCTTTATTTTCGAACGTTTTCCGAGCTCGAGCGAGAAGCAGGCGAACGTTTCGAAAGCGAGAGGCCGCCACAGAATTTTCAAGCGCCATCGATATTATTTTCAGTCACGGCTACCAATGGTTTATTCATGACGCGTTCGACACAGTCTCTACGCGCGGCTCTATCCAATGGATCTCCTAGCGTCTAGTTTTCACTATCGTCGAATTCTATCTTTGACACGCGTGTCGATAGACCAAATTTGCCTTGGTAAATCCCGTACTCGCCAATGATCGAGGGATTTGACAATTCATTCCGTCGAGCGATGATATTTCATGCCAATAATGTTTCATACGATCATAGAAAAGATAAAATAAGGGGTGAAATTAATAATTGGAAGAAGGAAATTTTTGCAACAGTGTAAAGACAAAAATAATGCTCGTTTGTTTCGGCTTGGGAAAAATTAGGAATCTTAATTATTTGTTTCTTCAGAAAATCTGTCTTGAAAAATCTGAAGACAAAAATAAAGGCTCGTTAGTTCCAGTTTGGAGAAATTTGAGATCTTGGTTAT